>VZRZ01006927.1:2431277-2498818 GCA_013398175.1 Climacteris rufus
CGGCTCGGGCTAAGAACGGGTGCGCGGTTTCGGACGCGGGGCGGTGCGGGAGGGCAAAGCGCTTCCCAAGAGAGGCGTAGAAGGGCAAAAATAACAGTCGTTCCCTTTTTGTTCTGGTTTGGTGCTTTTGCGGTTGCGAGACGGGAGCTGCTGTGCTTCCTGAAAAAAAAATGTAGCCATGCGTTTCAAGTTCTCTGTTCTGGCCAGCAAATAGTCCGTTATGTTCCATAACATTTCCTTGGAGCTGGAGATATAACCTTAGTTGGCTTTGGCATAATTTGGGAAGTTGTATTCTTGTTTTCCAGGATGTTACCATTCTTTTAGTTAGACACAGAAAGAGGCATACTATTAACGTATATAGAAATCCTTTTTTTCTGGACTTCGGAAATAATTTTAATCTGTTGAATTCTCCCAGGTTCTCAGGCTAGTTTTTGCTGTTGAATGTAATGAACATCAGAAGCAGCAGCTTTTCATCTTAGCTTGTGTTGTGAATGCAACACTTCAGTGGTTTCAAATTTTGTCTGGATGTTATCTCAGTCTGTACTGATGTGGGAGCATAATTCCTCAAGTTTTAACAACACAGCTCAGTGCTTTGCTAAAGCTTTGCTGGTTGTGCAGTAACAGCCACTCATACTAAGTATTTTCAGCTATGCAGATGTTTAAAGACTATCTGACTTTTTCTATGCAGTCTCGATACCGTTCCAGTATTATGAGGGCAGAAGGGTTGCATTTCTTATGGAATTTACACATTTTGCTTCTTCTCTGCATGTGTGTACTGTGGAATTGGGGGGGGGAGGAGGGGGGCGTTTTTTTTGGTGGAGTTTTTTGGCTGGATTTTTTTTTCTTTTAACACAGAAAATGGTCCCCCAAGACTGTAAATCATTCACAGCTATAAAGATTAATTGCCCTGCTACAAGGATTGAACTGACTAGACTATGCAAGGACCAGCCAGTCAGAGATAACTTAATAGGTATTAATATTGTGGGATATAAACTCTTCTCCATGAATAAACCTTAATATAAGTACCTCATCTAATAAAAGGAACATTTCCTGTAAAAACAATTGCTGTTAGAGGATGATGGTTGCCTGCATAACTTTTGTGTTCCTGAAAATTTCCCTTTAGAGAAAGAGAAATATCCAGTCTATTAACTCTTCTAAATTGAGATTTATGAATTTTGTTTTTTAAGTGAAAAAAATTAAGTACAAGATATTAAACATATTAAATTAGGCTATTTTGGGGTTTGTGGTACGTCTAACTCAGCTTCACCTGAATAAGGGTTTCATTTCTCCCTGTCAATCTCAGGCCTTAGATCAACTGCAATTGAAGCAAGATTTTGATGAAAATAAGAATCCCAGTAATAAGAGAGTCACACTGAGGTATACCACAAATTAGTGTGATTTAAGGAGGTGTTACTTGAAATCTTTCAAGATCATGGTACACTAGCTGTCATAAAATACATTTTACTGTACTCTTAAATGTTAACTGCATTCATTTGCATCTTACAGTAAATATTCAGCTCTGCCTTGGATCCTGCCACAAAACTGCAGTCTCTACTCCTTGTGCAGCCTAGCCTCCTGTCTCAAGCATTCCACTGAAACTCAAGGAGACCTAGGCAAACCCTCATAGAGCTCACGGGGTCTGAGCTCACACAGGTGTAGTTGACCACAGTCAGAAATGTGTGCAGACCAGGATTACAGAACAGGAACCTCATTTGCTTGACTGATTGATGTAGGACATGAAAGTGATCCAACTTTTGGGGCTGACAACTGGACAACCTCCGTCAGGTACCTTCAGATTGATTAAATTTGAGCTTGAAAACAGGTGCAAGAGCACCCCGGCACTGTTGTGCATTCAGTTTAGAAATGCAGTATGAGAAGGTTTGAAAAGAGCCTGTATTATTTAATTCTATTTTCTGCAGTGGGATTTTCAGGAATCTCCATTTCCCTGAAAGTTAGGGCCACGTGCTGCACTGGGATTGACCAACCAATATGAGGGAGGGTGAGCAAATCTCCCAAAATAGAAGCAGCTGTTAAAACAGAGCAGGAAGATAAATGCCAATAAGTGCACACAGCCCTGTGAAATCAGTGGCATGCTAAGATGAATTTGGGGATTGAAGATCAATGATACAACAGGAACATTTCTGTTTGCACCTTTACTGCTAGTGGCACTCAAGCTGAGAGTAACTGGTTTCTTTTTGAGCAGGAGAGAAAGCTCAGAGAGCAAGAGATCCATTTAGCATTTTTTTGAAATTAGGGGGCAAAGTCTACTTTCATTTTACACATCCAAAATGAAAATAAAATTCTCCTTGGGCATTTTACAAAGGGAAATTTTGTCAGCACAGCAGTTCTGTGGTGAAATGAGCAGATTATACTGTTATTCCTTCCCTTGCTGTCTTTCTGTCATTCTGAAACTGTGACTTTAGGAAGACGGTGCAGAAGGGACTGTTGTGCACCGCAGACTCCTGTGGTGGCCTGAGTGTACAGCCAGGGTCTGAACAGATCATGTTCTGGCTTCTTCCAGTGCTCCTTCCTCACAGAAGTGAGGAGATGTGGTAGGGAAGATATAATTTCATCTCTCACCCAAGGCAGAAGGCAGCCATAGCACAGAAGGAATGGAGCTGGCACGCCTGTGATGGATTTCAGAGGCACTCCTGCTAAACTTCATCAGTATTGATGTATCTCAACAAAATATGTCTACTTCAGCAAAACCATAAGATTCACTTTTTGTTTTTAAAGAATTCTATTAAAACCACAATGAACACTTCTGCTAAATCCATACTGCAAGAGCTTTATGTGGAGGTGTAGAAACCCACAGAACCTGGCAATGATCTTTCACTTAGACCTCCAAGAACTAAGTAAACATACATTTAATAAACATGTTACAGTATAACACATAAAATTTTGTTACTTGGCTCTGTTTTTTGCATTATCTGTATGAAATATGAATTTCTAGAAGATAAAATGGTGTATCTGACTTGAGGGTCTCTTCCTTTCAGTTTTAGTCAACCAAAGCTGAAAGAAGAAAAAATTGCATTAAAAGATACAGATTTCTCCTAATTAAAATGGAATGGTCTAACTAGATGGAGAGCCTTTTCCCCCAGTAGGGATGTCTGCTTTTTCTCCATGCACTGATGAACCTATGACCTATGAACCTTTTCAATGACAACAAATATCATCAAAAGTCTAGAAAGGGAGCTGTAGTTTTGGCACATTGATCAACAAAATTCTCGCACATACATAGCTGATATTATAACTTAAACACTGGTGTACAAATGTGATGATGTGTGGGAATTTAACTGATGCTGAAAATACCTGTAGATACTCTAAAGGCAATCCCAATGTTCAGGTTTCTGAGAGAGAAACTGTGTCTCCAGTTTGTGTCTCCTTAATAGGTTGGTCTTTGAACATAGTTAAAAGAGAAGACTATGCAGAATGATCTCTTCAAACCTACTTCAAACCTGACATTTTAAACCTACTATCAGGCAGTGGGATGTTCAGCTATTAAAGCTCTCTTAATCAGATGTAAACTGGAAAACGAAGGTGTCCAAGCAAAAAGAAAAGTGCCCAAAATAACACTAATGGCTTTTCTTTATTAAGTCTTCTGTTATGCAAGGTTTTTTCCTACACAGTTCTCAGCTAAGATGAATTCAGTGGAGCAAAGAGAATAGAATGTTCACCCCGGAAATATTAGGCAGATAATATTTCATATTGGAACACAATGTAAAGTTGAAATGGCATTCATAAATCAAACAAGAGTGTGCAGATTACAGATGCCTGCACACACTGAAAGCTGCAAAAGCATCAGTCAGCACAATCCATTTTTCCTCCATGCTGAACAACAACAACAAAAAAAATATGAGTTTGACATAACAGGGACATAATTTCATAAGCCTGAGGTAAGAAAATGTATCTTATCCAGGGAAAAAGCGCAAAAGGGAATAGAAAGAAATTTCAGCAGATTTTGAAAGTCACTGTGGTGCACAGATCATACTGTTTCCAGTTGGTTACTAGCAACTCAGAGAAATTAGCTCAGAAAAAATAAGTAAAAAACTATTTACTTCATGAGCTAAAAGTTGTATAAAGAGAAGCTCACCAAAATGAAAACTGCCAATATCAATATAGAAATAGAGCACTTACAGAATCTCTAGTCTGCTCCTTTAAAGTTGGTCTAGAGGCAGTCTCAGATAGCATTGTTTGTCTATTACATGGTTTTCCACTATTTCATTAAAAACTGGGAAAATTGAACAGAAATAATAGACATTAATGCCTCTGCTCATATGCACACAATTACAATATTTAGGTAAACTACATTCATGTATGCAGTTCTTAATTCTATTTTAGTTGTTAAAAAATACTTTAACATTGAGACAAGTTGGCAAGGCTGACTTATTTTCTCATCTTCCTAACACATTATCTGCAAGATCTGTTTGTCTTTTTACTAAGTATTTCTACTCTTATATGAAGGACCTTCCCATCATAATACAGTAAGCAAATATTCTATGGTTTGAGCTTCCCTTTGGCACATGACAGTAGGAACACACATGATATGAAGGAAGGAGCACGTCTGGATGTGTAGAGGAAACCAAATAATATTAGGGCACTTTGAAGAAGTCAGTATGGTACAACTCACTAAGGATTGCTACAGTCTTGAAGAGCCATGCCTTTTTTAGGTGACAGATTTAGCCTTCTGCTGTAGGTATATGTGCTTTGGGTTTGTAGATTTTTTTTGTTTTCTCTTATATAAGATTTCTAAACATTAAGCAATTTTTACAGGACATTGGCACTCTGGGGAATTTTGACTTTGAAACTCTAGTACATGCAGGTGTTTAAAATAAACTGAGGTTTGAACTGAATTCTCATGTCTTTGTTTGCCCTAAAATGAAGGCTAATACATGAAGATTCTGTAGGCAGAATAACTTTGTGCTGAGCTAGGTTTTAACACTGTATGTTTCTGTGCTGAATAATTAGCAGTTCACTGAATTTTCAAATGGCTGTGTGGAGTTTGCTTCCAATTAACGGTCTTCTCTACATTACAGCTGATCACTTTAGATATTTTGTAGGCAGTTTTCCTTTCTGCTTGAGTACCAGTTAAAATATGTTTAGCATTTAGTAGAAGATGGTTTCTATACACACCACATTAGGAATTCCATCTTAGATCACTGACAGTGGATTTCCTGATCCTTTTAGAAAACTCTCACTAATTTGTGTTGGTTCACTAATAGCAAGGTACTGCAGTTGTTAGCATACGTATTTTCAGGTGCCTTGTTTATAATTTACTGTGATATAATGATTAGGCATCTGCCCAGATGGTGACTGTAATTTCCTTACTCATATCAATGGGCTGTTATTCACATGAGTACTCTCACCAACTCGAGGTTTATTGCTTTTGTAGCTAACTGTTCCCTTATGGATAGTCTGACAATATGTTTTGTAGCAAAGCATAGTTAAAAGGCAGCATCATAATGAAGAACTTTAAATTGCCATTCTCCCACGTGAACAGCTAGGTAGGAGGCTTAGGTGTGCTGAACAACAAATGATAAAACCTACTTAGCTAATTCATGTTGACCTGAAGTTATGCAGGATCTGCCTCAGAGTAGATTAACATCATTAGTAATGTATTTGCATAGACGTGATACAAGGTAAATTTATGTACTTTTACATTCTGATTAATAGCAATATCATCATTTATTCAGGTACTAATTAATGCCTTTCTTGTTCTAAGCAGGACTGTAAAATGGATTTAGGATTCAAAGACCGTAACAACAGGACACATACCAAGAACACCTCTGCTACAACAAAGAATTTTTCTGTCTGGGAAGACTATAAGAGTAGTGTTGATGACATGCAGTACTTTCTTATTGGGCTGTACACACTTATAAGTCTGGCTGGCTTTGTGGGAAATCTGCTTATACTAACAGCCCTACTGAAGTGCAAGCAGAAGACAGTAATAAACATTCTCATTGGAAACTTGGCCTTTTCTGACATCTTGGTTGTGATGTTTTGTTCACCTTTCACACTGACATCTGTCCTACTTGACCAGTGGATGTTTGGCACTGTCATGTGCCATGTAATGCCCTTCCTGCAGTGTGCGTCAGTCCTAGTTTCAACTTTGATGTTAATATCTATTGCTGCAGTCAGGTACCGTATGATAAAATATCCCCTTTCTAGCAACCTGTCAGCAAAACAAGGCTATTTCCTAATAGTGATCATTTGGGCCTTTGGCTTCACAATTTGCTCCCCTCTGCCAGTTTTCCATAAAACTGTGGACCTCAGCAAAACTCTGAATTTAGAGGGACTGGACAACAGGCTCCTGTGTATTGAGTCATGGCCTTCTGATTCCTACAGGATTGCTTTCACAATAGCCTTGCTGTTGATGCAGTACATCCTGCCGCTGGTGTGTCTGACTGCTAGTCACACGAGTGTCTGCAGGAGCATAGGTGCTAGGCTGTCAAACAAGGAAAACAAGTTTGAAGAAAAGGAGATGATAAACCTAACTCTTCATTCGTCTAAGAGCACTAGCACAAAGGTGCAGCCTTCTGGATATTCGAGCTGGAGCTGTGCCTTTGGCAGAAGGCATCACAGAAGATACAGTAGAAAGACTTCAAGTGTGATGCCAGCTATTTCAAGGCATCATCGGAATACTCAATCCAGAGATCTCCCAGAAACCTCTGACACAGTAAAAAGCCAGCTCTTTTCCTCCAATAAATTCATCCCTGGGATCCCTATCTGTTTTGAAATGAAACCAGAAGAAAATACAGAGATCCAGAACATGATTACAGTATCCCAATCCCTTGTCAGAATTAAGACAAGATCGAGGAGGGTTTTTTGCAGACTGACAGTGCTAATTCTAGTTTTTGGCTTCAGCTGGATGCCTCTTCACCTTTTCCACATTGTTACAGATTTTAACGCCACTCTCATTTCCAACAGGCATTTTAAATTAGTATATTGCATATGCCATTTATTGGGTATGATGTCCTGCTGCTTGAATCCCGTCCTTTATGGGTTTCTAAACAACAGCATAAAGGCTGATTTAATGTCCCTTATTCCATGCTGCCAAATACCATGATTTTATGTGCCCCAAGATAAAGTAAAACAAACAAATATGGCTTTCAAGCCTACTGGTGTGTACAGCTGTAAAAGCTAAATTAGTTTCGTTTAGTTAGCCTGACTTGGTTTTGATTAGTAGCATTTTTTTGTGGATGGATAGTTCTACAGCTGCATGTATTTCTTGCATTGGGCAGAAATATATGCATATGTTATAACATTCTTCTATCTGTTACATGTAGGAAATCATGCCCAGTGTACAAAACCAGAATACCATTTTCATTACCAAATTGTTGGCAACCTGTACTTTGGAATTACACAGAATATATAATGAGTAATAAATGTAAGACAGACTACTCAGACATATCAGTATTAACTGTCATAAACTATAATAAAACACATATAATTTACTAAATAAAATTGTTCAGTGCCAACTTAGACTGTGTTCAAATATAATTAAATATCTCTTTCTGGATGTAATTAGGAAAATATTTTTCCTCAGCTCTTTGGCTCATAGTTTGCCATATCTTTGCAAGATACTTTGCTGCTAGTTCCTAGGTTGCCTTATTCCCTCAAACTGGTTTGAGGGTCATTGCTCTCGTCTTGATTGTTCCATCTCACTGTGTTTACCCAGTACAACCTATCTCTGATTTCCTCAGCCAATTTTCACTCTGGCTTGTCATTTTATGTAATTTTCATTCAGACTGAATTTATCTATAGTTATGCCTTTATTCTCACAGAGATGACACCCCTGAACATACAACACACTTCTGATCAGAGTAAGCCTTCATTATCTAAGCAAGTGATAGTGCAAAGAAAAAGAAAATGGAAAGACATCAGGAATTTTTATTTTCCTTTACCAAAAAGCAAAAGCTTACTGCACTTCATTATAGCTGACCCACTTGCTTTGGAAAGGTATAACAGCTTTCAAATAAACATGTGCATGTGAGCCTTGACAGCTGGGAGGGATGGGCAGAGGGGATCATTGTTAAATTCAACAAAGGCAAGTGCAGGGTCCTGCCCATGGAGAGGAATAACCCCAGGCACCAGCACAGGCGTGGGGCCAACTTGCTGGAAAGCAGCTCTGTGGAGAAGGACCTGGGGATCCTAGTGAACAACAAGCTGTCCCTGAGCCAGCCAAGAGGCTTATGGTGTCGTGGGGTGTGTTAGGAAGAGCATTTCTAGCAGGGCAAGGGAGGTGATCCTGCCCCTCTACTCAGCCCTGCTGAGGCCAATCTGGAGTGCTGTGCCCAGTTCTGTGTTCCTCAGTACCAGGGAAACATGGAGCTCCTGGAGTGGGTCCGGCAAAGGGTTACAAAGATGAAGGCACTGGAGCATCTCTCTTATGAGGAAAGGCTGAGGGAGCTGGGCCTGTTCAGCCTTGAGAAGAGACAACTGAGGGAACCTCACCAATGTCTATCAGTATCTGAAGGGAGGGTGCTGAGAGGATGGATCCAGGCTCTGCTTGGTGATGCTGAGCAATAGAACACGAGGCAATGGGCAGAAACTGATACACAGGAAGTTCCACCTGAATATGAGGAAGAACTTTACTGTGCGGGTGATTGAGCACTGGAACAGGTTGCCCAGAGAGGTTGTGGAGTCTCCCTCACTGGAGACATTCAAGAACACTCTGGACTCAGTCCTGTGCCATGTGCTCCAGGATGACCCTGCTTGAGCAGGGAGGTTGGATCAGACCACTGTGATCCCTTCCAACCTGACCCGTTCTGTGATTCTATGTGTGTGAACATGTGCAAACACACAAACACACACATGTGCTTTCTGCATCTTCCCTCTCTCCTTTTCTCCTTTTTGACCAGACCAGTACTTTCCCTTCCAAATTTAAATCACATGCATCTTCCCTAAGACATATTGCATTTCACAGCACAAATGCAAAGAAGACATATATATACACACATGTATATATATGTGTGTGTGTGTATATATACATGTATATGTATATACACAGACATATATACTTTCCTACCCCAGACTAATTTAATAATCCATCTCTGCCCTCAGGATTCAGTAAATGTAAAAAGCCTTTGCTTTGAGTTTTAAACTGTAAAACCTCTCCCCAGGTCTAGCTGGTGATTATTTCCTTTTCTCCACTAAGATTTTTAATCCAACAGGCTTTTTTTATATAGCTTCTACAGACTGAGAAAGTTATTACTTTTATAAATGGGTGGTTGAGAACAGTCATTGTACACTTTTTTCCCTCGAGATGCTTCCTTTCAGATAGTCTTTACAAGTGAAAGTAGTTCTTTTATTTTGAGGAATCATCAGCTTATTTTTATCACGGTGTTATAATTCTGAGACCTTTTTTTCCCAAGCCATTATCTGCTAAGGAGTTTATTACATACCAGTAATAGCTTCTATCCTTAAGGTATTTTTCTAACATCAAGTTCCCAGGAAGCCATTGTTCTTTGTTTTTGTTAGTGACATACAGTAATAGTTTCTTCTTGGACACTGACTATTGCATTTTGCAGATTATTTTCTCCTAAAACCCTATAATATGTCATTGAATAGAGTACAAATGATACAGGATAGATACTGCTGGAACAATAGATTTTAAAATATATGTTTAAATGTTTTAAATACTTTAAAAATATTTATGACTAATCTTCGTAGATAAACTTGGGAAAAAGTTAACTAAATCTACAGTCAGAACACAATGATGTAATCCTACAGAAGTTACAGTACCTTATGCCCTATTTCTGTCCATAAATTTTCACTTCATTGGAATATATCATTTAATCTTACTTATACCATGTGATATAACCAAATAGTATAAAAGGATAAGAAAGCAGTCACATTGTTTCAGCTTGAAGTATTCCTTCTGACTTTTTTCAATTTACTGTTATCTTCCTTCCTACTTGCTATTTATTTTCTATTCCTTCCTTTCTTTTCGAATTTCAACCATTTTTAACTCCTATATTGTGGATTGTTTTTATATATAAATTAAATTTTTATTTAGTAATTACTCTTCACATGAAATTCTAGTCACTTTATATGGCAAACAGAATCATGCTAGGACTTGAATGAGGCCTTCCTTTCGTTTCCAAGGTGCACAAATATTAGTCTGTACACTGGAGATTTTATATTTGTATCTATTTGCCTGGATGAAATCATTAACTGTGATCCCTACTCTTTACACTGATCAAAGCACAACAAATTGTAATTTGGCAATAGAGAATTAAATCAAGACAGCTATTGAACTTCTTTAGTCCTGTGCCATCTAAATTTATAATTTTCTCTCTTTTTTTTTTTTTAAAGTCAATCAATAGTGGGAGAATGTATATTTTTTTTATTAACAAAGTAATCATTAGCATTATATTTTGAAATTTCCAAAATGTCCCTATGTCCCTGTCTTTCCTCTTAAATGTTAAATAAAAATAAAACAAATTTTCAACCTTCCACTTTGCTTCCATATCCAACGTAGCTTTGTCCCAGGATCAGCAAGGAATACATTCGAAGCAGACAGGAGCAGTAAAGTGAAATCAGGCATTAGGCAATTCCCAAAAGAGTAACTTCTATGAATGGGATAAGAAACAACTGAACTATCCATTTAACATTTTCCCAGTGTGGAACATTAAAAAAAGAAAAAATTCTAAACATAAGGATCTCTCCCCACCTGCTTCTTGAGTACGCCTCATCTAGTTTGAGCCGCAGTAGATGCTCCTATGGCTTCATATCCAACAGTGACTGGCAGTGTGGTGCTGTCTCCAGTATGTCCTGGGAAAATGTTATCTCACCACAATACTCAATGACATTTTGTCATTCTCGTAAGTAGACAGGTATAGGTACAGGTACAGAGATAGCTAATGCACACTTCGTAGGAAACAAAGCACATTTAAATGGGTTTTCAGATAGCACATTTAATCAAGTCCTTAGGCCAGCTAAAGTCTACCCCTTCTGTAACTAAAAATCTAAATAAATGGGGAAATAGGGGTTTTGTTTTGATAGCATCCACTAAATGCAATCAGGGAACAGCAGCTGCAGAGCCATGTCATTGAAGTTAGAAGAATGAAGGATTGTAATGGTAGACTGATTCCTCTCTATTAATAAAAACGGCAAAAAGCTCTCAGACAGATGTTTTTTGTGTGTGATGAATGTTAAAATTCGTAGGAAGACTCACATAAAATAAATTGGTTTTTCTAGTTTTACAAAATATCACTGACAAAGTTGACTTTTTGCAAATGTTGAAGATTAAAATTCACCTTTGTCCCTTCTCTTTCAGTGGAGAAGAAACAGATGCCCTGGCATGTCCAGGTCACTCTTGAGCCAGCCAGGACAGTGACCATGGCTGATAGGAGCTCTGCATGGGCTGACATATATTTTCTTAGTTTGTGGGGAAGAGGTTGGAACCTCTGGTTCTTCACAGTGCCATGGCAACCGTGTCTGGGGAGCTGTGTATGGCTCCCATAGGTCCAGAGCAGTTGTAACGTCAGCAGGCAGCACAGTCCTGGCCAGGGCCCAGCAGCCAGGGGAATTGCATCCCAGGAAGATAGATGCCTGGTGGGATAGAGCCAGCCCTGGGCAGGGCCATGGGGACTGGGGAGCTGGCACGGACACAGTGGGAGAGGAAAATTACATTGCGGCTGTATTGGCAGCTGGTTGCCCTGTTCCTGGAGCCTGGAAGCTCTCATGACCAAATGTTTCCTTATCAGAAGTATCAACACAGAGAAAAGGAAAACAAAATCAATTGATCTGAAGATGTGTAAGAACCATGAAGAGGAGCACAGTCAGGAAGAAAAGTGTTCACTTCCAATCATGTTCAGATAGGCTACAGTTCTTTTGATAAATATTAGCAAATTTAAAAACCCTTCTGTTATCAAAAGAGGTCTATCAGCTATTATTGCACTGTTGGGGAAAAAAAAGACCAATATATTTTCAAAGTAGTCCCAGTGTCTCTCTGCAGCATACAAGATAAACAGTATTAAACATCAAAGTCTCCAGAAAGATGTCTTTCATATATGCCATTGGATCCAGGAATTTAATTTTTCATTTTGAAAGCCAAATTATGCCTATACTATTTGTATTAAAATGTCCTTGCCGGAAAATATGGTAGTACACTCTGGGGCTGACTTAGGGCAGTGGCAGGACTCTTGTGCTAGACATATCTCTTCCTTTTTCTCCCACATGACTGCAATAATGGTATAAAATAATGATCCTCATGGTATTGAAGACAAATAGGTAAATTTTTGAGCTGTTTTTGACCATGATATGTGGTTTATAATCTCTGAGGTCTGGTTTCTTGTTTTTCCATTTCATGGGGTCTTTTTTATATACAGTTGATGCAAACCTCTATTTTTTTTTTTTCTGGAGCCTTTTACATGCAATATGTAATGAGGACTCCTGAAGTTGCTTGGTTTTGATCCAGTAATATACATCTTTATTGTAGGTACATTGCTTCAAAGTGCCCTTGCACTGAAGGTAGGTAGAGCTGTTTGTTGTTAGTATTTGTATTCAGCTGAAGTAACTTTTCAAGGGAAGGGAAACAAAAGAGAGAAAGAAAAATAAAAGCAGATCCACACAAACATGAGTTACCCACATTCTGCCAGTGACAAAGGAATGTGTCAAAGCCAGAGCCTTCTCAAGCACCTGCCACAAGCAAAGGGTTTGTGACAGTACCACTGAACATTACTAATCCCACATGTGACGAGGAGGCCTATTGTAAATTTTTTAATGTGAGGAAATGACAGCTAATAAGTGAGTATGGATTTAAGTGCCCTCAAAATTACCCCTCTCAAAAATTTCCTTTAACGCAAAAGCTTTTTCTGTCCAACCATTTGATAAAGATAGCTTTGGGAAGATCATTCATAGTGCATGATGCTGTGCCATTAAGACAGTCTGTGTCATCATACTATGGCATACACTTGGGCCAGTGACAGCACCTATTTTTAAATCTGTCAAGCCTAGGGACACTAGAAATGTGCTCTACCAGGTTGCCATGATCTGACTCCCTTATTAAACATCATCTCAGCTGGGAAAAAAAAAATAAAGCCTGATACAGCTAGTCCTTGGTAAAAACTCTTACTGATTTTGACGCAAAGTTTGTCAAAACCCTGATTTCCTCTGAAAGAATATAACTGCAGATAGGAGGATGTGGTTGCAGTGTTTTTTTAAAAGCTGAGCTATGCATTCAGAGCACAACTTGCACCATTGTTACGAAGGTGACTATACAAGTGAGACTTTCATTAATTTTCCTTGCTTTTGAAGAGAAAATATTGTAAACATTTTAAAAGTTATTAAATTACTTCATTACACACTAATCTTAGGAAATACTGTAAAAGAAAATATTGTCACAATCCAAAGTCAGTTCCTTTGAACATGTATGAATGCTTGATTTTGCCACTGTAGTCAGATTAAGATGATCCTTTTAATAATAAGGCTTAAAAATAGTAAGTTATCAGGGTAGTGATTTGACATTCAAGACTGAGGTAGGTTGGCCTTGCTCTTACATCCAGTGAAACAAATATTTGCTTTGTCTTAGCAGGAGAAGGCTCATATCTATATCACTTGAATGCCACATTATTTGGACATTTTTTGAACAGGAAACATTTCTTACTGTCCCTGTGAACAAAATTATTTTAAAGACACTTCTGGTGCAAAATTTCTCCAGAGGAGTAACTTGGTGATACTCAAGCAGTTGTTCATCTCTTCAGATTCAGTAATGACCACAAAGACACAAACCCCATTTTATGACAGACCACAAGACCATTAACTATAATTTAAACTATATATCTCTTTGGTTTTTATTTTTTGTTTGTTTGTTTGTTGATTGTGTTGTTGTTGTTGTTGAGAGAAAAGTAGCTAAACAAACAGATAAATAAAACCATCCTTACTACAAATAATTTTAGTGCCTCTTTGTACCAGATTTTCATCTGATATTAATCCAGATGAATGTTGAACAAGATAGTAATTTTACTCTGTTTTAACTCCTAGTAATTCCCTTGGCTTTATGAGGCTCTCCACCAAACTGGGGTTCGTTTAGCCTTCATAAGGATTTTGACCCCTTGGCCAAAGGATTAAGAAACTGAGCAAGAGATCAAAATATAATCTACATCTTTACTTTCTGCTGTTTTTGTGTTGGTTTTTGTTTCTTTTTTTTTTTCTTTTTTGTGATGTTAGCACAACTGGGAAAAGTGCAAGCTGTTTACTGCAGGAAAATTAAACTTATTTTTATGTAACTACTGGGACCAAATACAGGCGAAACAATTACATATTTCTTAAGACTCCATCAGTTCCAAGGCACATCTCATAAAGGTAATTGTCTGAAGCCTCGATGATACATTCTCTCAATTAATATCCTAGAGTATGAGAACACATTTCTGCTAGCATAGCCTCATCTGATCCACACTGCAAATCACAATGGGTGAAATTCAGAACTTCATTCCTTCTGCAGAACTAAACTGAAATATGTTCTACTTGAGATTGCTCCTTAAGACCATTCAGGGACTGAAGCCTATTCAGGGCACAGTTTATCTCTTACTGGTCCATCTCTTACTGAGTCCATTCCTCAGAAAAGCTGATGCAAGGCCATTTATGTCAGAAAAATTAGTTGGTTCCCAGGAGCTCTCAGGGGCACGTAACACCAATCCCCCCCTTGCACATCATCACACCTGCAGTCAGCAGGGGTCATCAAGTGTTGTTCCTTTCACAGAAGAGAAGAGATGGATGTAAAAAGCAGCAAATGAGACTGAAAACTCTGTGGTACTTGTTTTTCCTCTTGATCTGAAATAGTCTAAAATAGGAGACCTTCCAGAAAGTTGTGGAAGACACCTGTGTGAGACTTTTTAGAGAGGGAATGACAAATCACTCCACAGAGATGAAGTGGATGAAGAAATCTGTCTGTGCAGGACTAGTTAATTAATTCAATACATCCAGGATTCTAGAGCCTTACTAACTGTATGGCGGAGTTGTGAAAAAGTAGATATTCGGATATGCAATTTTGATTATTTTAAGACAAATTTATTTTAACTCCTTGGAGTCTTATACTCTGGTATGTGTTCTGACCCAAGCAACTTCACCTTGTAATACAGCTCCAACACCAAACTACTCTTTGCTTTTAAGTTATTCACTCCATTTTTAGTGTTCCATGTAGAGGTTTAACCCCAACCAGCAGCCAAATACCACAGCTGCTCGCTCACTGCCCTGCCCATGGGACTGGGGAGAAAATCAGAAGGTTAAACGGTAGAAAACTCATGAGCTGAGATTAAGACAGTTTAACAAGGAAAGCAGAAGCTGCACACATGAGCAAAGCAAAACAAGGAATTGATTCACTGCTTCCCATGAGCAGGCAGGTGTTCAGCCATCTCCAGGAGAGCAGGACCCCATCACCCGTAATGGTTACTTGGGAAGAGAAACACCATCATTCCAAACATTCCCCCCTTCCTCCTTCTTCCCACTACTTTATGTACTGGGCATCATATAATTTGGTCTGGAATATCCCTTTGGTCAGTTTGGGGTCACCTGTCCTGGCTGTGTCCCCTCCCAACCTCCCTGGCACTCCCAAATTCCTCCCCAGCATTTCAGTACAAAAAGCAGAAAAGGCCTTGGCTCTGTGTAAGCCCTGCTCAGCAATAACAAAAACATCTCTATCTTTTCAACTCTGTGTTCAGCACAAATCCAAAACACAGCCCCACAACAGCCACTGTGAAGAAACTTAACTCCACCTCAGCCAAAACCAACACATTCCATTACATGGCACAACAGGTCTGATCCTGATAAAAGATTCTCTAGAATTGCTACCATGAAAATGATTAAAGAGAATAACATTAGGAAAAAAAAAAAAAAAGGAGAACATCTATCAAAATGAGAGATTGACTAGATCAAGATATCCCTGACAACCTGGGATGGGAGTACTGCAACATATTGGCACTTGTTCAAATACATGAAAGGTAAAGGCTTCTTTTCCACACTGTGGTGGTTGCTTTTGCTGAAATACAACTTCCAGCCTGTCCCCCTGCACATCCATAAAAAACAAGGCTATACTAAGAATTTTATTACCAACAACAACAAGGCACAGAAAGCAGGCTAGAAAAGGCTTTTATGTAAAGAACACAAAATAAATTGATAATGGGTTATTTTCTTTGGTAACAGTACTGACTGCAAGCACTGTAGCAAACTGATTTCTACTTTCCATGCATGGATTTCATGAGATAATGCTCACAGTAGACTGTAAGCAGAACTAAACCTGTAATTTATAATGGTAAACAAGAACTAAAAAGCAGAGTTAATTCAACTATTGTTAGAAACGCAAATAACCTTGACTTTGATTGTTTACAGCAGAAATGAAGACAGCATCTGTTACACTATTTATGCAATAGCATTCGTATAAAGATTTTACACATTCATTTTTAACAAATATGAGGTATAGTAACAGGAGATATAGCCAGGCTGATTCTATGTTTGTATCACTTTATACATTTATCCTTCATGATACATAAGGTTATTTGAAGGATAGCAAAAAAGTAATAAACGATATGAAAAAAATCCTGTTTCCTCTCTGAAACATTAACTTCTATTTTCATAATAGTGTTAAACCACACTAAGCACCCCAAAATGAAGGGACTCATAGGTCTCTGGAATTTCCTTGGCAAAGACAGTAGTAGTGTTAATGGGAATGTTGGTGGTGTTCTTCAGAAAGTTGATTTCTGTAATATTTTAATGCTATTTAACAACAGCCTTATTAAGGAAGAAATAGAGCCAAGTTGCAACAGCATCCTTATTTTTCACTTAAAAAAACCCCTCAAACATTTAAGTATAATCAGTCTTATTTATTTAAGATTAACATTTGTGGCACCTGTAGCACACTGGTGAACATACCCTGATTTGAGCAGGGCTTGCATGAATTTTTCTGTAGCTTCACCTTTTAGTCTTTCTTCTCCCAAGTTCAGTAATATCAGAAGACTGTGAGAGCCCTCTCCTGGTGAACAAAATTCACCTCCCTCCAGCTGCTGCTTGCCAACCAGAGATTCTGAGACAGATACTCCAGCTGTAAGACAGTGCTTAGAATGTACTCTTAAGATTTTTTAATTTATTAATACTTTTCTGAAATTAAACCAATCACAATACAAAGGCTTATTTTCCAAATACCACTTTACAGTGAAGCAGAAAGTCAAGGAAAATACTTCTCAAAGAACTGTTATCTGCAAAGAAATACAAGCTTCAAAATACTTCCACACCAGTACAAATTTTGCGTGGTTAACATCCATCTGGAAATATTGCAGTATTTTAAATAAAGCTCCTTTAAAGATTTGTTCATTAGTGATAGGTATTGAGAAGGTTGTACACACACAGTCATTCCCCAGGCAGGGAATGAATGAGCAAGCACAGCCTGAAAACCCTGTGGCACTAAAGGGAGCCCTGGGATCCTCTGAGATGGGCTGAGAGGAAGGCTCTAGGCAGGAGCAAGTTTTTTTTTCTCCTGTGTAACCAACCAGAGACAGCATATGCTGGGTGCACAAGTTATTCTTTCATGCTACCAAAACTGTATCTTTTTCTAGGCATTCCGCTTCACTCTTAGCACATGTATGAGGTAGACTGCCCACATTATTCAGAAAGAGGGGGAGAATATATTAAACACAATATATTTCCTGTCATCCACTTTTCCTTGTCTATAGTTACTGTTATCAAGTTTTGCACTTTCCTTAAAACCTATGCTTGTAACATGAATTTGGCTTATTCTCCTACTGTGCTGTCCCTTTTCCCTGCAGCAAGCACTTAATTTAGCTTGAAACCCTATTTCTTTGACTTGCATTTGTTCTCTTCCTTATCTTTTTATCTAAGGTAGTTTGTTTTACTGTACTAATTTTAAGGACACTGTGTCTCTCTATTCTATCACTTTTGAGGCCCTGAAAAGAATTTCAAGTTCAAATAATCTTAAATTCAAATCAGACTAAGTAAATGAACTACCAAGTGTGCTTGAGTCCAGCTTACTATCTAGATAGCAACTCAGTTCACAGGCAAAGGAAGTTTAAGTAATGTTGACACAATAACAACACATACATGCTTAAAGCAAATTTCCCAGTTTGAGAGCTTCAGAACATACAGAGGCTGTGGGAGCTGTTTATTGCCGTGGGAGCTAAGCATTAGAGCAGGGATAACACCCCCACATCTCAGGGAGCAGAAGACTCCACACAGCAGTCTCACGAGTGTTTTTCTGGGGAGCAGTGATGGCCCAGGCAGCCTAAAATGAACTAATGAACTCATTGATCATTTGCATCAAAGTCATCTCAGCTGCAAGGTGGGCTTTATCCAGGTTGAAAGCAACCCAGAGAGGTTTATGGGCCTGTTTTTCTGTGCACTAGCATAAAATGTGTTGCCTTATCTGAAGAGTTTGCATGGAGATGGCAGAGGTTGGCTGTGTAGCAACTGCTAGTGGAAGAAATGTTCAGAAAACAAGGAGTTTAATATATGTACTTTGCTCTTAATGTTGACGCATGGTTGGTTAAGGTGTGGTGTGTAGTCACTGTAGCGAGTCAGAAAAGCCATATACAACTGAAATTATTATACACTGGATAAATTTTATGATAGGCAATTTTCAATCAGTTATAAAAACAACTGTTTCTCAATGTAAATTTTTCTGCTTGAAAAGGGAAGTTCTAAATTTTAGCTAGAATACAGTTGTTTTCCTCAGCAAGAAGGAAAACATGAGCAGATAGTTAATATGTTGAAGAACCTTCCATGAGTTCAGAGACAAGCCCTCCCAGTTCAGCTTGCACTAGCACTGCTATCTCCTGTAAAGCTCAAAGAAGCTGAAATACCATAAGGCCTCCTTATTAAAAAGGAAACGTTTTTATATAAATATGTAGCTTAGATTCCCATTTCAGATGATCTAATACAAGATCTTTCAGAGCAGCAAAGCACATTAACCCTGCTATTTCTAGCTTCAGCTATTAGCCAGAATCCAGTATAGCAACGAGACATAGGGGTCAAATGGGAGAAGTAATGTTTAGAAGCAGAGTAGTGCTAGCCAAGTTGATCCTTAGGCTGCTATGGCTGAAATCTGCTGTAAAGTTTCAAAGTGACAGCTAGGAAACACTTCCATATGAAACAAACTTCAAGAGGACTTTTTTGCTTCATTCTTCACTGTCCTTTTTTTTTTACCCTGCTCTTTTGCCTAAATAGGTAAATATATTTTTTTCTTTGAAATAATTTGTTATTAAGGGCAAGCTCAAATGACACCAGTAGGTAGAAGGCTCACTGCTTGTCTGGAACTGAATAATTGTAGCGAAATGCTATACAAAGCAAGCCACTTCAGAGCATTTGTATTCTAAGATGGAAACCCGGACATGTATCCTGCAAAGCTAAAAAGATAATCTGAGGACTTGTATCACTGAGTGAACTCAGGAACTTTCTGTCAGTCATTGACCAGCTTTGCTGTATCAAAAAAAGTGACAGAAAGATCACTGATCATAGTGAATGATTCCCAAGTTATCATAGGAGCTGTAAGAACCCCAAATTAAAACACCAAAGCTGGGGGCAAGTTTTCAGAAGTGGTAAATACTCTGCAGACACCAGTGTAATCATGGGCAAAAGAAACCATAGAAAAGCCTCAAAGAGGCCCTAGAGAAATGAAATACAACTGTAGAAGTTTTCTCTCCTCCCTCTTTCTCTCTGTTTCCTTACTACATCTAAGCGGAAATACCTGGGAGCACTTCCTAGGTCTATGCACACCTTCTTGTCATGTCCTTGTCCTCATTCCAGACTGGAGCAAGACTGAGGCACACAAAGTGATGCAGAATAACATGAGAACAAGGCACAAGATATGGCTCCTCAGATACATAATGTACCATTTCTGAGTACATCCAAGAAAGCTAGTTCCAATCCAGTGTATTTAATCTAGTAAAATTCTTTTGGGTAGATCAGTAGAAGCACCAGCTGACCTAGGGGTTTTTAAAAAAAAAAAGTTACTTAGTTCCTTTCTAATTCAGTAAACTAATAACTGTGTTTCTAATTCAGGAAACTAATGAGGTATGTTATTTTAGAAGGGATTATGTGAGAAGAATCTTTTTAATTGATTAAGATGTGGCAAATAATGTCATGCACTCCTTTAAATTAATGGTATGCTTTAATCTACAGTCTCATGTATCATGATCATCTGTATTTATATAGAGCAGAAGAGAAGATGATCTCCAGCTGATAAATATATTACTAGCAAAAAAGGTAAGTTAGTGAACTTCATAAAAAGATGGTTTTAATGAAAAGTTAATAGGAACTCCTATTAATCCCTTTGAATGATACCTACAGAAATGGGCCGTCACATAAACAGAAATTGCAAACTGTAAACGGACACCATTAATACAATGCATAATTAATCTGTAAATTTATTGTCAAAAGTTCTGCAAAGGTCAAAATCCTGGTGAACTGCATCACTTTATTGAGAACATAACAGCACTTTTACACAAAACCCTTTTTACACCTGCTAAGTGATAAAAGTACTTAATCATGAGATCACAGGCTCAGTTGTAAATTAGTTTTTTAAAAAACAATGCTTGAATAAAATATTCTCTGACTGCCATTTGGAGGTTCTAAGTCACTCCAGTCCCTGGTCTGATACATTTATAAATTACTACAATATTCCATCTGAAAAAGTTTAAGACAACACATGTTAAAAAAACCCACACCATGTCTAATACTTTCTGATAAAATGTTTACAGAAAGCTAGAGACAAATTATCAAAAGAAAAACTGTGATGATGATAATAATGAATTGTTTCTGTGTGCTTTTACCAGTTCTGTTTCTCTGAATTAATTCACTTAACAATTAGGCAGATACTGCCATAAACAAACAGCTATGCTGCTCATGGTACCTGCCTAACAAGGTCTTCTAGTTTACCCAAGGATTTAAAATTGAATTCACTAAAATAATTCTTCTTCTAGAGTAAAATAGGCCACATAGATACATCTTTAACAGTATCTTTGTCTTGTAGAAACCAGTATAACTGAATGCCAGTGCAAGAACTGGCTAAACAAAGTAATAAAAATTTCTCATTCCTATCATTGAACTATTTCTAAATTAGATTGAAGTATTGCCCTGCTAATATAAAACATTTGAAGTTTAATGTCCAGTAATTATATTTTAGGAAGAATTAGGCATTTTAACCCAGACTTTCAAATAAGGCTAACAGGAATAGATCCCTTGGATATTTTTGAAGAAGTTTTAGATGTATCACTACCACTAAAAATCTTAAATAGCTTAAAGCTACATGAGAGTGAAGAGGAAAAAAATCCTTATCAAAGATCCAGATAAAACATATTTTTGAACATTCACACAACTACTACACTCAAGTGTGTATGAAACAAGACAGCTTAATTTTCCTACAAAATTGCTTCATTACAGAAGAAAAATAGCACACACAAAGAAAAAACAGTTTTCCAAAGAGTGAGCCTCCTGCAGCAGATTATATTTTTCTTTATACCAAGACCTTCACTTCTTAGTGGACAGGCATTTCATACTGGTTCTTCCAATTATAGTACCGCAGTGAGAACTATCAAGTAATATCAGAGAGATCTCCAGCTTGTCTTCCTATTCCCCTCACTGAAATGTATCTACCTGGCTAGCAATGCATCTTTGTAACTGAATTGCTCAACAAAGCATCAAGAACCAAGCTGAGGCAAGTCATAGTAGGCATGGAAATGCCTTTTACTTTAAATTTATTGTGACAGGTATTCCTTGGTGATTCAAGGAAGCCATAAAGTTCTCCTGCCTCCTTGCACTTATCAGTATGCTGCAACACCAATCTTGGCCCAGCCACCCAGCTTGCTCTCTCCTTCTTACACCTCTGTGAGCATTCAGGTTACATATGGAAATGCTACCTCCCTCTCATATTCCTAGTTATGCTAGTACTCATTTTAAAGATCCACTTTATTTTAGAGTGGCAGACTTCCCCTCTACCACCTCTGAAAAGGATTTTTACCATATTCTACAGTTGTTTAAAATCCATTTGCTATTAGTTCACAAAAATTGCAACCCTAAATGCAAAAATGTGACTCATAGCGTCCATTAAAGCTTTTCTTTTAAAGTACCTGGTTTTGCTGTGTCCTTAGGTAACCTTTCTTAAATTTTTCTGTTGCAATAGTAGGTGGTAATAGCTGTTGATATATGGGTTATTATTTGAAGTGTCAGATGAACTCAGAGAGAACAATTTCATAGTGAAAGCAGCAAATGCCCACAAAATAGAAAACTCCTTTTCAACACATCAGACTTTTATAAACTAAACCAATTCCTCTTGATAGAAATTCTCACATTTAGGAATAGAGTTTCTTTGGACAGTCTGAAAAGGAAAACACTGTGATCTATCAAGGATGGTAAAGCCAATACCTTCCCAAATATCCTTATTTTTGCACTATAAATTTTTGAAATAAGGTAAAATATGCAAACCCAAGAAATTACTAGGCAATTATAGAACCTGCACAAAACTGTGTGAAACATTATGGAAATTATTTTCGAAGGTGATAATTTTATGTTTTCTCTCTGATTAGAGTAAAACACCTGCAATACTTTCATGCTCATTAGTATCAGCAGAAACTCCTGAAATCAGTTGTTTCAACAGGGTTTTATTTAACAGACACAACAAAATCTGACCAACTTCCCCTGCCAAATAGGGCAAAACTCCTCTTTCAAGTCAGCTAGCCTGGGTTTTTAAAGGGTATTCCTTTGTTATAAACAAAAGCTTTTGTCTATCTCCTTCTGACAGCCTGCTTGCAGAGATGTCACCTCCCTGTTTCCTAAGAAACATGGTTCTCATGACCTCAGAAAACAGTTCTCCTGACCATCTTCTAGAGAAGTGTATGTATAAATATTTTTTTCTGCAATATATAAAAGCTCACTATGACCATGGCAGCTAAACATAAACTGAAGTCTCTGTGCACACTTTCTATGCGCTGTTGTGACTCTTCAAAGGCCTGGAGCTGCAGCAAAGTCACAAAGTCCACAAGTCATTCTGCTTATATGTGTACAACAAACAGTAAAATCCATGCACTTCATTGTGAGTTTTCTGTATTGATTATTTCTATTTAACAAGCACTGAGTTAGGAGTAGCTGTTTAAAGAGAGAACTAGTATGAAATCTGTGATTATTTAATAGTTCTCCACTATTGTCCAGAATTGCCAGGTAGCAATAAACAAAAATTCAGGTATCTCTTCCCTGTGGTCTCATTTCACTTCAGGAGTATCTCCAGCCCAGCTCCAATAAGCAATTGCTCTGATTCTTTCCAATAGCAACCCATGGTGAATCGGTATAAATGAGCTGACTGACATCATAACAAATGTACAATGAAGTATCAAGAAACGTTCTGTTAATATACTTGCTGTCTGTGAAACTACTGTACATCAAGGTAGTCTACCTGACAGCCTGGGTGGGCACAAATGCCAGTGCTGCACAAATCCCTTGACCACAGGGTGAACCCTGACAGTTAATTGCCACAGAGCTGGGTCATGGCTCCACTGAACTGTCCATCCATCAAATTCATGTCTCTCCAATTTAGAGGGAAGGATGTTGCTGGGGAACCATGTCAAAGACTTTACAGAAGTCCATATTCTTTGCCCTTCCCTTGTCCATTGATGGAGTCACTCCATCATAGGTCACTATGTTGGTCAGGCACGACTTGCCCTCAGTGAAGCCGTGCTGGCTGTCTTGAATCACCTCCCTGTCTTCCATGTGCCTAAGCAGAGATTCTAAAGGGATCTGTTCCATGACCTCAGTCACAGAGAAGTGAAATGCATGCAGTAGGACATAACACTGAAGCATCAGACAGCAAAGGAACATTCCTTTCATAGTCACTCAAATTCTTTTTTGTTGTACATTTTTTAAATTAGAAACAAGAATAGCAAGTTGATTTATCTCTCAGATTCCACGATGCCATGCAGTAACACTGTATCTTCATGCTCTGGCATTGTTTCACTATAAACTAATTGAGACTGAAGTATGGCACATGTAATTTTGAAACCCTTCCAATTTCCTCCAGGAAATTTTTAAAAAAATTTTTTTTGGAAGAAAATCAGGAGATAAACTGCTTTTTCCTCTCATTTTTTCTGGTACTAAACTTACAGTCTGACTAATTGATCTGTTTTGCTTCTCTACCTATACAAATGAAATTATTTCCAGAAGCTTATTAGGAGTAATAGCTGTCTGTAAACCAAAGCAGGGGAGGGTCAGCCAAGGTAACTGGCTTTACTAATCAGGGGAAAAAAAAGTGAAATTCAAATTCATCTATATATGTCTACACTTGCCCACACAATTCATCATTTAACAACAATATTTCATAATTAGTGTGACTTGAGTAGAATGTGCACTTCATGTACCTAAGTAGACACGGAGTGCTGAGTCAAACTACAAGAGCTGGTTGTTTTCATGAAAAATCACCAAGAGATGTACAATTAATATGTTTCACAACAAACTTGTTTTGGAAGACATTCAGACACACAAAGCAGATTTAACAATAAATGCTTCTCTTCCTCAGGAGCTCTGATTTTTTTTCCAAATATGGTATAAACTGATGGTGTGAATAATTCATTGAAGACTACTGTATCTGTTCATTCATCAGTAAAGCAAAGAAAATGATGATGCCCAGAACCAGGAAGTATTTCAGGATTTGTGGAGAACAACACAACAGTACAGCTAAATACAACTGATTATACAAATCAGTCATTAAATGGTGGACATTCCAAGATGGGTGTGTTGTCCACAGCCTTGGGATGAATTTTAAAGCAGACAAAATTTCAAGCCGGACTTGTGCTACAGCTTGAACTCAGGTAATTGTGATGCCTAACAGTCCAGCTGAATTTATGGGAATCAGGATTATATTTCTTCCCTATATGAGAAAAATAGAAAGTAAAAATGGTTTGAGGAGATGTCATTTTCTGTCCTCTTGACACACCAGGAATCAAAGAGACAATGTGGTTTCAAAAAGCGTTTGCTGTAAACAAAGAACAAATTTCAGTTACAAGTTTCTAGGCATGAATTTAATTTCAAGGCTCAAATGTCATTTGCAGGGAATTACTAGACTATTTGCAAATCTCCTGGCAAATTTATCATAGGGCTTTTCTGTGGATTGTTTGTACCTGATAGCAGCAGACCCTTGAAACCTCGGGTCAACTGTCAGCACCTCCAGATACAGTAGAGTCTCCTACAGTTTCCTGATGTAAGGAGACTTACAGACAACAAAGGATGGTACCTATGGACCCTTTCCTATGGTTTATATTTCAGCATCATGAAGACACACAGTCATATTTAAAATAGATTATGGGTTATCACCATATGGGGCACTAAGATTTCTGAATGGGATGAACTTGACCCTTTCAGTTCCCCTTAGCCCTCTACCTCCATATGTGTTGTTACTGGACAGCATTCTGTTAGCCATACAAACCAGCTCTCTGAGATCCAAACACTGAGAAGTGCCTACACAGGAATGGGTTTTAAATGTGGAGGGGGGGCAGGATGCCTCTATGGGAAGGAGTCAGAGTTTTGCTGAATGTGGCTCCAGATTCAGCACCACATAATTGCTTGTAACTTCCACTTCTATCACACCACGATATAACGCAGCAATTGTCAGTAACATTTTTGCACAGCTCCACAAGACATCCTTCAATTTCATAAATTCACATCACAGTGACCCAGAAGAAGAATGAACTTTGGTGAAACCCAACAAACACAGCAGGGATGGAACCAGAACTGGCTTCAGCATGCAACAATCCAACACCACACACCATCTTTTCTGCCCTGAAATACTGTTACGGAAGATGGAACCCAAAGTCATGGACTAAATAAAGTCAGTGGACTTGTATAGGGATGGTCCTTAGACTGAGGACATGATATCTGTGTGTCTGTGTATTTGTGTGGCTGTGTGGGGGTGTGTGGGTGTATGTATCTCAAATGACCAGAAAGATGATGGTGTTTAGCCGGGATATGTTGGAAAGTGTGGCATGATGTAAATGGTATGGAATAAGGAGTGGATACAGTTCTGGGTTTGTCTAGGATAGAGTTCATTTTTCTTAGTAGCTGGTACAGTGCTATGCTTTGTATTTTGTATGAGAACAATATTGAGAACACATTGATGTTTGAGTTGTTGCTAAGTAGCGCTTACTTTAAGTCAAGGACTTTTCAGTTTCCTGTGCTCTGCCAGTGACATGACATGCAAAAACAGTTTTGGGTTTCTAGACGTGTAAGTGCCTATTGTACTATTTCAGTTAATGCTACTTCAGTTAATGTGGTTTTATTTGTTTCTTATCCCTGATTTTAATTATCTTTCCCTCCCCTGTCATTCAAAAACAAAAACCAAGGTAGAGGAACTATCATGTGAAGGCATAATTACATTGCCTCAGAAAATACTGTCACCAGTAGCTGCCTTTTAGTTTGTTTAGATCTCAAGACATTTTTAATGACTAGAAAATGCAGAAATTATTTGGTTATGTCTGTGCAGTTTTATGTAGTGGTACTTAATTTTAAAAATAATGATGCTTTTCACTTTGCTTTAGCCCAAGAAGCAGAATTATATTTCCCATGCATGTCATATTACAAGATAAATAATAAAGACCTGAATCCTCAGGTGCTGTAACTTGAAATACTGACTTCAACGACTGTTGTGCCTAAGGAAACATAATGTTAAATCATCTTCCACACACAGAAGTGCCAGCTTATAAAAGCTGAAAGTCTGGCTGGAGAGCTTTTAGGAACAGACTTTGTGTTGCAATGTTTTGCCTTTCTCCCACCAATGTCAAACCAAGAACTTCTGGGTTCCTGGCTTGGCCATGCACATTACAATTGGCATAATGTGGAATTCAATACTGATGTGAATGCTTCTGCCTCAGCATTTAGCCAGGAAAAAAGCCAAACCACTAAACATGTAACTTTTTACCTAGCATGGCAGGAAATACGTGCTGGAGGCAAGATTGCTTGTGAACACTACAACAGGGACTCTGGGGCAGGGAACACGTTTTTTCCAGAGATCCTCCAAAATAGCTTCCAAGTCTGTGCAGCACAAGGAAACTAAGGCCTGATTTGTATGACAAGCATCAGAGTCTGATTTTCTAAAAGGTAATGTTATTTAATATAAAGATTTTATATGGAAATGAGTCAAAATTATTTCAGAATTATTTCTATAAATAATTTCGTATATTTAGTAAAGAAGTATTTTTTCCTACTTTTTATTCCAGAAACTTTTTGTTTTGGTTTGAGATTCATAATTTCACAGGAAAGGGAACCAATGATTAATAACAACACCAAAGATCAGAGCCATAGCCTCTTTGGCATATCACTTAGTAAAGCTGTCTTGTAATATTGTGAAAGTGTTTATACTCAGAGATAATTTCTTTTTATCTGTTTTAAATACCAGAAGCTACACAACAATTTTAACTCCAGTGAGCTTTCTTTTCCAAAGTAATCCTTAATATCCAAAGCGTATGTTACCCACCCTGAAGAGAATGTCACCAAATTTGCTGTGTCAGGTCATAGCCAGTGGGAAAATTGCCTTTGGTGGATGGGTGCAGTTATAACATTGCTGAGCTATACAGGAACAGCTTTGAACATGGAGGCAGAGTTTTACAGGATTCCATGACCATGATTCAGTGCTATTAAACTACGCAGAGGTCACTGAAGATCTTTGCCTTGAGACAACTTTAGTTTCACACAACAGAATTTCATTACACAGCAGTCACTGTGTTGCATAGTGATGGCTTTTATACTAAGGGTGTTCAGTAACAATTGAGATCACACTAATTGTTGAATCTGTGCTCCCAGTGTTTCTTGCAATATAATAAATAATAATATAATAGATTTTCTTTTCTAAATTAGTATTATTAATGAGGAGCTACTAATCCCCCATTTTCTTGATTGAGGATCCTCTGTCAAAACAAATAGTACAATTAAGTAAGGTTTTTTAAGGAATAAACACACTATTGATTATGGGTCATGGTACTTCTCAGTCTAAGTAATTTTAGAGACTTTTTACACTTTGCAGAGGATGAAATGATCCAATCTTTACTAATTACACAGTCCAAAACCTGAAAACAATCAAAGCTCATATTTTTTCCCCTCTTTTTCTAAAAGGTTAATTCCTTTAAACAGATACTAATGAAATCATAGGAAGAAAAATAGGAAACATTAAAGGGACTAAGGAGATAAGCAGAATTACTAGGATGGTGGAAGGTTTACAAGGAGAAGTTATACTTATTAAATGAGGAAAGCTAGGCAATCAGCCAAATAAGTCAAACAAAATTTAAAAGGGTGTACTTTGTGAAACAGGTATATAGCAATGAGCCTGAACATGTTTATCTACACTATGCCCTGATCACCCTTGCAGACTCAGTTTGAAACACAGAAGCATGCAGAATATCTACTGAAAAGAACCCCACTGTATGAGAGGTGAAACATGCTATGCTGCTACAGAATTTATGGTGATTACATGATTTTAAACTGAAAATATCAGAGAGTTGTATATATGTACATTTTAGCTTTGCATAATACTGTGACATGCTTTGACAGATGTAAGGAGAAAGTCTATTCCAAGTTTGAAATAAAAAAAAAAGAAGAAAAAATCAGTATGAGCAATAAAATCAGAAATTATTTGTAGTCTCACAGGCAATGACAACCCAATAAGCCTGCTAGACGAGCTGAAGAAAACCTCCTGAGACCTGATGGAATCCCAGACAAGACTGAATTTCTAGAGTCAGCTCATCTAAAATATTATACAATATGTTTATGTAATAGCCTCAGCTTCTGCAGCTACAGGGTGTGAAGTTCGAAAAGGGCAAGAAGGAAAGAGACCACTCAAATCAGAGAGATAGATTAAGAAATGTCATTCATACTGTCATTCAGATTTTAATGAAAACATTGAAATTTCAATAATTTCATGTTTTTTCTGTCTCACACTGAAATATCATTTTTTTAGGCTAACTCAGTAACCATATTCTGTATAGTCAGAGAATTTTATCCTTATTTTTCCATTCTTACTGTATGTATAGTGAAAATACCCTGATATATCAAGCATAGTATATCTCATAAATGTACTGGAGAGTAGATTCAATTCACTATTGAAGTAAAAAGTTACAATAAAGTCTCACAAGAATAAAATAATGAATTTTGGTTGCAACTTCACCAATAAGTACATTTGAATGGTTATAAGGAGGAATTCTTCAAATGGATTCCCAGACAGGCTAAACATAAGTCTAAGCAGAGGCAGAAAACATAAGTCTAAGCTTCAGTCATGTTGCCCACATGCTGAAATTCTGATCATTTTATCTGAGCATTAAGCCACTGGGCACTCCACGGGCCCAAAGGGAACCAGGGGTTCCAGAGAATCTGTTGAAAATCTTTCCGTATTTACACACTCACATGTACCCTGACTGGAATCTGGTCCAGAAAGTTGTCTGCCAAACAGAGCATCTAAAGGATCTAGTACAAAAGATTTTCTTTTCTTTGCTGAAGATAACATGCCACATAGTCACAGCATGTTATACTGCTACTCTGTAGCCCCAGTTCCTGTTCTTTTCTCTAGAAAGTTTTAAACTTAGAGACTTCTACACTCGATATCCTGAAACTGGAAACTTGCAGAGTTATGTTACATCGCTACCATGTTAGCAAGGACTTTCAAAATATGAAGCATATTGTAAGCAGACAGTGCATTAGAGAGCCTCTTAAAAATTGAAACAAATGAAGAAGCCAGAGTTCTAATTTTAAAAGGTTGAAGAGATTAATAAAAGGAGGCTCTGTCAAAAGGACTAAGTGGTCTTCTGCTGTTCAGATTAGTGACAGGAATCCATTAGAAAGAGCTCGAGTGTAATTAGAATGGAGAGATTAAAAGAAATACAGTAGTAGCAGCATTTAGAAAAATTAGGAAGTGCAGAAATAGGTGGCCTGCAACATAATCAAAGGAGCATATTTGGTGGTTTTAGTAGTTTTTTGTGCAATATAGTTTAGAAATAATTGTAAACCAGGAAGGAGTGAGTATATCAATAGGTACTTCTCTCATAACTTATCTTAGTTTATCTGCTTGCTATAATCCACATGAGGAACACACATTTTAAAACTTGTCTACATTTAAAGCTCTATTGAGTCACTAAAGTTGAATTTGCAGAAATATTGCCTCAGCTACACAGATAAACTTGTTCACAATCTGTAAAACATAGATTGACTGGCATTGACTTGACAGGAATTTAATGTCAAAGCACAGCCCTAACTAAATTAAAAGGAAATGACATTCTATTTATGAACTCAGGATACAGCAAATATTAAGGTGTGTCTTTAAATCAATGAATGCATCCTCAGATTTGATGAAGCTCACCTAAATGTGACATCAATTATCTCAGTTGTTAGCTGATTTATTCTTCTACAGGTTAATTTAAAAATAACCCAGATTACATATCAGTTTAAGTGCTTTATAATTCTCACCTGTTGCCCTGAGTTTTGCAGTTCTGATTTTTCATTCTTTTGTAACTGGTTCTCAGACATTCTCTGTAAACATAGCCATGTTATTGTAACAGTAGCTTATTATTTACATTCCTTTCTCCTGGGCACAGAAGTTTGATGGGCATTTCCTTTGACCAGTGTGATTGAGGGGCGGCAAAGCTGTTCCTCCAATCCACTATGATTTCTGAGACACATATATAATAAAGTCGGGCAGGGTCCGCCCACCGTTGTTCCTTTGCTCTCAGCAGGTGTCCGTGTCCTTCTTTCGTGTCGTTATTGCGACACTTACCCAATTTATTTATATTTAAACAATACCAGTTTCATTCATACCCTCTCTGCCGTGAGAAGATCTAAACTCTGCGTATATAGAAATAAACTGGAATTCCTAGGGACACACAATTAATCAGGAAGTTTGCAGTAAATATACATTAAGTGAACCAGGGGGCTATATCTTTTATTCACTTATTTTGCACATGCAAAAATCACCAGTTTAAGAGAGATTAGCTTAAAAATTCCACTAAATAACTGCAAGCATAACTGCAATTTTCTATTTCTACTGTACTGCTTGGTCTTATTGATAACATGCAATATAGTCAAGGAACTCTACATGTGACTTTCCACTAAAGCTCTACAACAGATGCATTTCAAACTACGGCAGATCCCGAGTCTGACTGCTCACTGTTCCCTCACTGATAGAGTTTCCCTTGCTCATTTCTCGTTTTTTTTTTTTTCTCTTTTCTAAATGCAGCCATTAATCGCTTTAACCTTTAGTTGATTCCTTTGAACTCAGGAAATTTGTGTTTTATTAACACTAAGCTAACCACTATTTTAACTTTCATTCTTATTAATGCAGTCATAACACTGTAAATGAGATTTTTAAGAATATTCAGAAATCAATCTAACTCTAACATGTCAATTGGTCTAATTCATCACATGTAAATGTCAGAATTTCTGAAAAGCTGATAAATGATATTGGCATTATAATGGGACCTCCTTCTCAGAATTGTATGGCTACTGTATCCTAAGTACCATACTGTAGTCACTGCTTTATAATATTTAACATAAGTCATAGTAATCAGAATTTAATATCAAGTAAGACCAAGAGAATAATTAATCTGTACTTGTACCTGTAATCTGTACCTACTTTATTTTTCATCATTTAACACTTTAAGAAAGACTATCACAGCCAGATATCACTTTATTTTAATTTAAGCATTTGCAATGGTAACAGTAAAATTAATGCAAAAAATGCAAATTACGATCCAGCTATTAACATGCTAAATTTGGATTTTTGTGTCTGTCCCTGCCCCCTCCCCTCCAGGATAAATACATGACTTAGAAGAACTTATACAGCAATTACTCTGTACAGCTGTCAAGACATTTTACAAAAGATCCTTTGTAGATGGAGAGAGTGAAGTATTAAAAAGCAACAATTTTTTTTTTCCACATTGCAAACTATGTAAAGAACAAGACCACACTAGAAAGCAATGCACATTTACACTGAATAGTTTTTGATTTGTAGCTAGGTCATCAGATTAGATGCATCATCACCCAAGGCTCTCATTATAGTCAGTGGCAGAAGACCAGCTGAAAAGCCCCTTGGAGCTGCCCATTAAGGGTAAGTAGCTACAGATTCTGTGTTTCCTTCTTGCTGTTCCAATTAAAAATGTACTGTGGGTACCTTTCAGCTCTAACTTCTATCCCAACCATGTTCTCCAGCTCAGAAGTAAAACCAGTAATACATCTGCTTCCCACCTAGCATTTCTTTGTGAAATGAAAGCTAGATGGAGACCACAGTAGTTTTTCTGTGGAATTTTGATGGGAGGGGCATGCCTATTGACATTCCCAGGCATGCACGCTCTAAAACCTCCAAGCTGTTCATCCAAATGAATAAAGAATCTACAAATTACTTTTATAATCTTTGGTTTGTATTCCTGAGTGGGGACCCCATATTCAAATTGTTTTCACTGTTGTTTTACCTTATTTCCTGACTTCCTTCAGCATCCCTCAGTTAAACGTGAGTTGCTGGTCCCAAGCAGATTTGAAAAGTATTAAAACAGTTATTTCCTAGTTTGCTATTATGATTCCTGTGCTTTTTGACAGCACAACTCTAAATCTATTTACTTGGATGGATATATAAAATTCCATGCTCAGCTTCCTGTCTATGACTGCTGCCTCCTAAATTATTAGATTAAAAACCAAAATTGCTACTGTCACTGCCTTCTGTAGCAGTTCTGTAAATCTATGAAACATTTTTATTGAAAGTGCACAAATAGGTAATGTTCCAATACAAGCTGAATGAAGATTTTGCTTTAGATAATCCCACTTTCCTTATATACATTTTAGTAAAAGATTTGGGGCTATGCTATTTAGGGACAATCTTAATTTTTTTTTTTTAATACATTTGGTCCCTGATTGTTTTTTCCACTTTATTTCACAGACAATGAAAGGATGAAAGAAGTACTATTTAAGTTAAAAGGATGACACTGGAACAAGAACATATAATGCATGTGAGCATAAATCCGTGACAGATACATTTGTGACAAGAATTAGAGAAATGACACCCTGGAAAAGGTCTGTGAAGAAGGACATTCAAAAAAACCAATTCTGGTACAGGAATGGGCTTTCCAATACTAATAGCACAGCACACCATGAGACAAGACTACAGATTTGAGCAACTGCTACAAGAAAAGAACATAAGTAATGAGAGTGTTCTGACTGACACCTCAACATTCAGATTTGTTATGTTTCTCATAATAGAGCTCTTACACATTTTCATATTACACGTATGTTTGACTCCTTCTGGTAGCTTGAAGAATAGCAAGTCTCCAATGGTGGCACATTACCAGGCAATACTCAGAGATGAAAACCACATTCCCTTTTATCTGCACGTCTGTGTTCACCAATCTTCACAGGAATGTGAAATAGAAGTACTATGAAATTACTACTTAGTACCTCAGCAATAAACAGTACAATATGAAAATAATGGCACATGCAGGTGCCAGTGAATTTTTAATTCTCATTCAGTAGCAGATCTTTCCTACTGTACACAGAGGATTAGTAGGCCGCAAGGGTAAAAGAAAATATCCTGTCTTAATAGTAACATTCAGTTTGGAAAATAATTGTTATTGTCCTTTTGGAGGTGTAAGGAGGGTACTGTATCTACAGAGGTGGGGCTGTAGGGCAGCCTGCTCACAGGTACCAGGGTCTCCTCACCCAGGGCAGCTGCGGATGATTCTGTCCTGGCTCCATGTTCTGACCTTCAATAATACCTTTGGTCTCATACTTCTACAGTATCACAGAGAGGTGAGCTTTTTGGAGAGGGCTGAAGTCTGTCAGTCTCCATGATGAAGTTGGCAAGAACAGGGAAGTTTAGGGGCACAAAGTCCTTTCTAAAGCCTGGTGAGAATCCATACAGCCCAAACAAAAGCAGGACTGATCTCCAGTGCTTCTCATTCAACTGTATAGAAATTACTCAACATTATAGAAATTAATTAAAACACTTGATAGAAAAGAGGTATCAGCGCTTGAAGAGCAAGAAGTACTAAGGCCTAAATATGGTGTCTCTTTGAGTCTGTAATGCTCGGACCTGAACAGTCACAACTGCTTTTCCATAGGTGTAGGTGATAAATCTGCTTTGAGGTCTCACAGGAGCATTGGTTGCAGGGATGGGAATTTTTTCTTTCTGTTTCATGATGTCTGCAAATCTGCACACTCTCCTGTTGTGTTAGATTTTGATTTTGGAGTTTCTAGAAGTAGAGGTTGTTTCTTTCCCTTACCAAGGGTGTTTTGGTTTTCTCATCTTTTTTGCAACTTTTTCTCAGCCTTTTTCTCGACTTGGTTCCACTTTCTTCAGCTCAGCAAAGCTCCTTCTTTGTACAGGCATCACCTGTGAAATTTCTGCATCATTGCGATCACCAGGTTCTTGGACTACTTTTTCTTTCAGCTCAAGCTCATGGGTAGCACCAGCAGCATTCATTTCAATTGCCAATGTGATTTGACCTCAATTCAGCTTTTTAGATGCGGGGTGTTTTTTTTTGTTTGTTTGTTTCTTGTTCATTCCCCCTTTGTTTTTGTTTTGTTTTTAATGAGAGAGAGATGACTGTCTGTCAAGCTCACCGAAATTTGCAGTAAAAGTCGAAGTGCAACTGAAGTGTTTCGAGGTGAAGAATTTTTCCTTTTTTTTTTTTGTTCTTTAGCAACGTGTTAGCAGCCACCTGAGCTGCTGCACAGCTGTTTCCAGCGTGACCTGCGCTGTGCCGTGCAGCAGCACCTTCGCTGTCAGGCTGCGCTTTGGTGCTCGGGACGCGGCCCAGCGGCTCCGCTCGGCACGACTGCCGCCGGGGGTGCCGTAGCAGCCCGGAACTCCCGGCGCGCCGCCCGCGCCGCCCGCCCGGAGCGCTGGGGCTGCTACACCGCGGCGGCGGAAGGAGGCGCGGCCGAGATGGTGCGTGCGGCGGGGTCGGGATGGGGACGGGACAGGAATAGGGGTCGGCGTGCGGCTCCCGCAGCCTCCGCTTCTGGGGACGGCGGCTGCTGCTCACGCCGTGCTCCCGGCCGCTTCCCTCCCGCCAGGAGTGGCCTCACCGCGTCCCTGGAAAGGCCTCGGGAGCCTGCGGCAGGTCCCCTGGCTGGCGGCCCTGTGGGCCGATACCAGCGGTGAACCGACCTTGCGTGTTAAAACTCGTGCTCTTCCTCCCGGAGGGGTTCGCGGCCCTCTGGGCCTTGCCGGCAGGACGGCTGCGGGGCAGCGGGGCCGGCTGTGCCGGGGCTCCGCTGGGCGGGCGGGGGAAGCCCGGGCAGCGTGCGGAGCAGGTGCGAGGTGCCGCCGGTTGAGATTTCGCGACGTGGTCGGAGAAGTTTGACGTCGTCTTTTTTCGCAGCCCTAAACACTGATGTTAACACACATAATAGGATGTACTGAAGTCTCTGTTTCTTGATTGCCACTTACTGTGATGCAGGAAAGCCTCCCTACTTTTAGGTGTTACTTTTGCACGCAGTTAAAATTGTATATTATTTCATAAAGCTTTCAAGTTCTGTTCAGACGCTTTTTCACCAGAAAGTAACATAACTTAGTGTTACCATATTTTTGAAATTTGTGAGTAGTATTCCCTCCCTGTGCAGCATGAAGGGCTAGAAAAGGAAGGCCTCTGGCTGCTCCCTGGTGTGAGGCATTCTCACGGTCTTCTGGGAGAAACAAGAAAATGCCTGTTGTGTGTGGTACAAATTACATATGGCCCTTGTCGGAAACCCGGATGCAACAATCTGATAGAAGCTTGAATGGGGACATTTAGTCCAAAGGTACAAAGAGCTAATCTTAGTTTCCTAGCTGCAGATTTCTACAAAATAGGTATTTCGAAAGTAGTCACTTTGTAAGATTTCTTACCACATTTCCTGTGCTCTTATAGGAGCTCCATGTTTTGTTACAGCATGTACTGACTTAAAGTAATTTTGTTCTTGAAGAGGATGGAATTGATAACATGTTACTGTAAGTTCAGGGCTTTTTTTTTTCTAAGATACCAATGCAGGACCTTTTGAATCTTTACCATGGTGTGTACTTCTGTCTTCCCTTTAATGTTTTTTAATAGTATCTTTGATTTCCTTTCAGCCAAAGTTACGAAAAACTCAAGGAGGGAAGCAAGAGAAAAAAGTTATCCATCCGTACAGCAGAAAAGCTGCACAGCTTGCAAGGGAAGCACACAAACAGGAAAAGAAAGAAAAGTAAGTTGGCTGCAAAATCTGTGTACAGACCAAAGAATAATGTCACAGAGGATACTTTCTGTTTGTGGTAGTGGAAAGGGGACTGTTATGCTGATAAAACCATCAGATAACAGAAAGGCTGTGTAACTTAGTACTGTTGGTGGGCCATGTGAAGTGAGAGGTTTACATTCATTAAATCAGGCTATTCAAAGTACGTGGTTTTGCTGCTTGACTTTGGGTATTATCCTTACAATTTAGATTTATTATTATTGCAATATTTTGCCTTTGATAAACTAACAGCATGATGCTGGTGATTTCACATGAAGCTGAGTCACCTAGTTTGGCTTTACTTCAAGTGCAGTCAGAATCCTGCTTAGAATCTTGCTGCTTCTGCTGAAATGCTGAGTTAATGGGAAAGAAAACCCAGAAACCTTCCTGCAGAAGAGAGATGTCTGAATAAACAGGAATAGGTAACTCGTCTTTGGTGGTTTTCTGCTTTTAAGCTTCATTTCTTCTTTGCACAGAGGGGAAAGACAGCTGGTGAAGGCTGGCCTTTAACTTAAATTGTCTCAGCTTGTTTTTACGCTATGACTGTTTATTTAAGAAGTTATAAAAGCTAACTTACAGCATTTTCTACTAAAGTATAGTACAATACTGTATAAACTCTATTAATTACAGTGTCTGGATGGACCATGTGAGCGTAGCTCAAATACTCATGTCTGAAGGTGTTATATTGGAAACTCCTGGTACAGAGAGTGTGCAGTTTTACTGTTGGGATCGATGTACAACCTTATCCACAACCTTATCCTTACCTTTGCTACCACATCCGGGTCATGTAGCTTCCAGCAGGGCTGCTGCAAGAGTTTACAAGTAGCATGTGTTGAGGATTGGGCAGTTTCCTAATGTGCAAGAAGATTTCCATGATGCTTCATGTTTTGGCTGTGCTCTCTGACTATTGATTGTACGTTTTTATTGTAGATTATTTTCCTAGTGTTAAATTGACCACTTTGTCCATTACCTCTGTCGCTTTGTGTCGTAACAGCCACTCAAAGCACTTAGTTACAAAGGATAACTTAATCTTACTTGATTCTTAGTGCTTGCATTTGTGCCTTTGACATAAAGAGAAACATGCCCAAGAAAACTTAGTGAGGGAGTGATGTACTTACTGACTATTCCTTATGACGTGGCACTCTCAAATCTTTTAGTGATAGTCTCCCGTGGTTAGAGTTACACTGATACAGACACCTGTGCTGATGTTTCTTCTTGGGGTGCTGCTTTTGGTTCCTCTTGCAGCACCAAAAAGATAAAAAGGCTTTGCTAAAGTTAAGGTAGACAATATCCACTGCTCTCCCCTCATCCATCCAGTAGTTTCATCATAGAAGGCGATCAGGTTGGTCAGGCGTGACTTATGTTTAGTGAATCCATGCTGACTACTCCTGATCACCTCCTTGTCCCCCATGTGAATAGAGATGAACTCCAGAATGAAGTGCTTTCCAGGGATTGAAGTGAGGCTGACTGGCCAGTAGTTTCCTGGGTTCTCCTTCTTGCCCTCTTTGAAGACCAGGGTGACGTCTGTTTTCTTCCAGTCCTCAGGCAGCCCTTCTCCCCACCACAGCCTTTCAGGGATGATTGTGAGCAGCCTGGCTATGGTGTCTGCCAGTGCTCTCAAGAGTTTGTGGATGCATCCCATCAGGGCCCATGGACTTGTGGATGCCAGGTTTGCCTAGGTGTTTTCTAACCCAATCCTCCTTGACCAAGGGACAGTCTTCCTTCCAGCGTTCCTTCACCCTGGTCTACTGGGTCAAAGATTCCTGTGTGCTGGTCTGGTCAGTGAAGATCCATGCGAAGACAGCATTCAGTAATTCTGTCTTGTCTGTGTCCTCTGTTACAAGGGTCCCCCACAATTCAGTAACAGGCCCACATTACCCTCAGTTTTTCTTTTGTTACTGATGTATTTGAAGAAGCCCTATCCTTGCTCTTTCAAATGTGGGGCCTCTGTGCCGATTGTAAAAGAAGTAACCTTTCATTTTGCATAGGGAGACTGTTCCCCCAAGAACAGTGTGTCAGTTTGAAACATCCAAAGAATATTATGATAGCAAAGTGATGTTATGTTTTCTATCTTTGTATCTCATAAATAAGATTTCTACATCTTAGACTTCTGGCACCTAAACAGTTAACTGGTATTCACAGATCTGCACTTTGTAGATCACTTTTGTTGTGGTGTTCTAAAAATACATCTAAATATTAGTTGCATTAAAAATATCCTTGAATTGTCTATATTCTATTTTCTGTATTGCTTTGGCTTGAAGAGCAAGTTAACTTGAAAGACATGAATAATGCTGAATTTTTTTTGTGTAGTGTTTTTAAAAGATTTGTTCAGAGTTCCAGTTTCTTTTGAATCTCTTATCTAAATGCTCAGCTTGTTAAATTGGCAGGATTTTTTTTTTAATATTGGGAATTAAACGTGTTAAACTTCCTAGTGTAATTACTTAGCTTTCAATTTCTATAATATAATGGTGAGGTTTGTACTCATTTTACATAGCTTTGAAAAAGACAAGATAAATTTCTGATGCTGCAGATGGAGGAAAGCTTTCCACTCCTACACTCAGGAAAAAGAAGTAGCCCACATCAGTTTTGTTCTTCCATATTGCTTCTACGGGTCTATTAAATGTCTTGTAAAAATTTTCCGAATTGCTTCTATTGAATGACAGCCCTTTTCTCTGGTTGGAAGGTTAATACATCTTTTGTTGGTGAATAGGAACAGCTGCCTTCTAATCTCTACAGAATTTTCTTTCTTAGTCCCATCTGCAGATCTGGTACTTTTTTGACCATGCTTGTTATTGTATAGAAGTAAGTTGTCTGAAATATGGATAGGACACAAAACTGGAAGGAGAATTCTCCATGTGATCTCATCAGGCCTGGGTAAAGGGGATAATTTCTCTGTACAGGCTAGTGCACCTCTGCAGAATGAAAAAACTGGATCAGAGTCGTCAATGAATCTAGGAAGTCCATAGAGTTCATCTGTATTATTTTATTTAAGCTGTGGATTCCTTGCCAGAAGATGCTCTAATTGTGTCTGGCTAAATTTGTTCAGTAATACTTTTTGAAGATATGTACATTTTATCTCTTACTATTTAGTACAAAGGTGTTATCTTGGGTATAGGAAGCCCTTGAATGTCATGTTACTGGAGGGTGAGAATGTCTTTTGTAGAAGTATCAGTCAGTGTTTTTGGTTTTGGGTGGTTTGTTTCTTTTTGTTTTGTTTGTATTGGTTTTGGTTGGTTTTTGTTGGGTTTTTTTCCTTTGATATTTGCCTGGAGACAGGATTCAGGACTAGAGACAGTTTAGGCTTCTATTTACTTATTAACTTTCCTGTAGGATGGAGGAAAAGAAGTAAGTACTGTGAATGTTCCTGTTTATGTTATACAGGAAGGAAAATTGCATTAAGTTATGAGGAGTGTATTCAAGTATCTTTTGCCCAAATGAAATCTCAAAAAAGGGTAGACATTGTCCAGAAGTAATTTCAATATTTAAAATGCAACCCTGGGAAAAATGAGGGAGAAATTCTGTGCTAAGTTGCAGAAATCTTTTACAGTCTCCTCTGTCCACTCTTCACTGCAAGCATTCTTAACGAAATATGACAGCAGTAATAAGTTTACTGTCCAGAAACTATGACTGCACTACAAAAGACCAATCTTAACTATAATACGAGGAGACAGACCAATTGCTTTTCGAAAATTGGCCACAATCTTAAGTCATCTTTTTCGCTTGAATTACACCTTTTTCTTGCCTCTCTTCTCAGTTCTCTTCAAGGTGTAATGAGCTGCAACAACTTCCAGTGTATTACTACCAGTTTTTTCTCTCTTAATTTACATGTGAATCCTTATTCCTTTAGGCAACTTGTTTGCACTCTTAAGTAGTTACAAAGATGTTTTTATGAGATGGCAATAGCTGGTTAACTGGGAGCAGTAGAACACTGATTTTTCTACACTTCAGGAAATCAGACCATAGTGGGATATTCCTGGAAATTCCCTTGATAGTGATGTACCAACACAGTCACGTTTTGCCTGCAACTGCAGAAATACCTATCTGGTTTTGGTAGCTAAAGCAAGTCTAGCACTGGATTTTTTTTTTCCTGTCATTTTCCCTCCTGAGTCAAAATAGACCCTTTCTGTTGTGCATACGTTATAAATTTCGTACAAATCAATGGATTTTCATTACAAAGAAGACAGTCTAATACTGGCATCCTCTGAGGTATGAGAGCTAAGGAGTTTTTACACTGATGGGGCATGAAGTGACTGTTTAGGAGTAAGCAATAACCTTAAAATACCTCCTTGTACAGCTCTTTGTTTGCTTTTCCATAGGTTTTCCCTTGTCTATCCTCTTAATCTCTGGATGCACTATGCTTCTACTTGCACTGCTTGCTACACTGTTGCTTTGTGACATGCTCTTGCAGATTCTTCATGAGGAACTGAAAAAATGTTAGCTTTTAAGTTCTTTTGCTTACAGAAATAAATTAACTGCAAAAAAATCAAAATTTTTAATTCTCGTAGAGGGATTTTCATATGCGAGTATCCTAAAATTCTTAACCAAGCTAACAAACGTGGATGTGTGTGAAGAATTATGGAAGGTATTTAACAGTCTGAAGCAATGAAATATGTCTTGTCAACCATGAATTTTTATTTTATTTTGTTCTTACCAAAAAGCATATCTTGGTTTTCAGAGTCATAGGTGGCATTTGTATGTGTGGGTATTACAGGGAAAAATACTGAGTTTGTAAACTGATTTGGGAAATACTTACTCATTGTTAGAATTTAGAGTAGAACAGTTGAATACAATATCTGAGATAAAATGCTTCTGAAAGAGCATGTAGAATTTACTTATTAAGTACCTTGTAGACATCAAGAAAACCACTAATCATTTTTACTAATAAGTAGTGCCTAAGCAGATGATTTCTGGGAGGGTGAAGGAGAAAATCATCAAGAAACAGCAGCCTGCCACAAGATTGTATCCCTGTCCTTACCTTCTCCTTCCCTAGAGCAAAAGATATTACTCATTGTTAGGAAGGAGATGAGAGGAAGTTCCTTTGACTCACCTGATTTGATTAGCCTCCCTGCTAATGGTATTGTCTTCCAGCAGTCAGAGAGGTGAGGTTTTAATGAAAAGTACAATAAGGCAGCATCTGAGCCTGTCATTCATTATTTCTTGTACTGAATTTAGTTGTGTGCACCAGGAGACTGAAGGTTTTTCTTCCACAAGAAAATGATGGTTATATACTTCACTGCCATGATAAATAGACAATCTAGTGACCCTAGCAGGTGCAAATGGCAGTTTGTAGTGTTTTAGAACAGAGATGCATGACATGATTCTATTTAGGCAGCTTTTGTAGATGCCGTCGTAGTTCTCTCCATAGCAGAGGTTTGCAGATGGGCTCGTCTGGCAGTGTTGCCATGCAGGGTTCACAGCAGGGACTGCTGGTGAGGAGTTCCACTGCATGCAGTGTGTGTCCTTTTCTTGCACACTGTTACCATCCAAAGCTCCCTGCTGTAAGTCCCCTGTGGTTGCTTGCCTGAGAGTAATTTTTGTTTCAACACTATGATATTTTAATTGATCAGCCATTTTGATTTTTTTTTCTGGCAACTATGCCAAACTTCAGAACCCCATGCTTGACCTGTACAGACTTTTGCACTAAAAATGCTCCCAGATGCTGGGGTATCCATAGAAGTAAAAATGGTTTTCTTGAATATGTTAGTGGAATTTTTATTAGCTCACACATGCTGTGCATTTGCTTTCATATGGCTTTTGGACAGTCTTCAGAGGACAGAGTACTTCTTGAACAAGCTAATCTTTATTTTAAAAATGTAGGTTTGCAGACAACGGACACAACTCTGGAAAGTTGGGGTTATCTCTTAATCCCAGTTTTTGTGACAGGTGACAGACTGCTCTGAGTTACTTCAGTTAGCTCTAAAATGCTCATTAAATTCTGCAAAGAATTTAATGAAGAAGCACATTAGCTTTGAACTGTTAGGAATTTTAGCATTATTTGTTCTATGTCAGTGATACCATTTATGATTTACTTAATGTGTTATTAATTTTCCTACTTAATAATAATAAAAAAGTCAATTTTATCAGAGGTCTTTGGATGCATACACTAAACATGCATGACTAAGGTACTTTTTCCAGTGACAAGTTTTGTACTTACCTCAATAATAACCTACTTTCCTTTCTGGAAACAACAGAACATTGCAACATCCATTGCTGAAGATTGAGTCTGACACCTGAGCATGAGGCACAGTATGTCCTGTCCGAAAACTTGTCTTCTTTGAGAACTGCTAAAAAAGGATGAAAGTTAATCCCAAATGGAATTGTGTAAACACATGCCATAGGGTACAGAAGGCCTTGAGTATCTTGCCAGAGATTGAGGTGGAGTTAAAACTACTATGAGATAGATTTTTTTTTCCATCTTTTTTTTAATGAAGTCGTTAATTTTGGTTTCTTAGCATATTAACTTTTACTGTTCACTAAGCACAAACTTTAATTATTACAAGGTTTCAGGTAATAGAATGGTATTTTTCACTTTGCATGCTTGATTTGCAAGACTGGAGGGCAGTGAAATCTCCAAACTCATTAAACATACCAGTGCAATATCAGAAGTACTCAAGGAAATTGATACAATGCAGCTCTTCTGTGAACTTTTTTTTTGTTGTGCTCTGAGAAAAATGTTGTGTCCTTATTTCTTCCAAGAAGCTGTTTAGCTTAATAGGCAAACTGGACAAATATTAGATAGTATTTTTACCAAAAAGTAGAGCCTTTGGATGAAACAGAGTAAGTTTTACGTTGTTTGGAATTTGTCAGATATTTCTATTTGAAATTTTACCTTGACTCTCATTGTGACTGAAAAAAAACAATTTTTGGGGAATAAATTTAAGGTAATTATTTGTATGGTACTCATTCCTGGCTAACACATCTGTTTTTTCTCTGCTAGGTTGAAGACTGACAAAGCTTTGCGTTTAAGTATTATTGGTAAGCAGAAACTCTTATTACTGAGTACAGGATTCAGCTTCTTAGTAGAGATTCTAAGTTTTACCAGCTTTTTAGATAGTCCAGTTAGAGTGTCTTTCTCTATAATCTGATTCTGCAGTCTTTAAATACACTTTGTTTAAATACTGAAATACCTGATGTATTCACTCAAGTAATACATACATGATTGAATTTGGGGCTGAGTGCAGCCTAATCTTCAGTCATGTACTCTACAACAGGGCAATATAGACCAAACGAGGGGTTTGTACATCTCTACATGTAGTTACCGTACTTGGCCTCCGTGCTTTTTATAATTGCTTGTAAAGAAGATGGTACCTGTAGGTTAAGAGACACATTGTGCTAGCAAGTAAATTCAAAACTTTGAGACACTACCTTTTTCTCTTCCATATGGTTGATTCTTCACTTTTTCAATTGAATCTGTTTAAAAACGGTGATGCTGAGAACTCTTACTCAGCCGTTGGGTTGTATTTTTTCCCCTTAATAAGTTTCCTTCCTAAGCAACTGATACAGGGATATTTTAAACATTAATTTCCAGTAAAACAAAGCATAATGTCTTCCTTTTTTTTTTTCCTGTAAGGAAGGTATACAATAAATCTGAAATGATGTGAGAATGTTTCTCTGACAGCTACCTTCATACCTAGTACCCACAGTATCAGAGTTTATGATGTCATTAAAAATCTTGGAAAATGGAGGGTATTTAAAAAGCTTTGAGAAACTTTAATCTCTGTTGATGCTACAGTTACAGTATTAATTAATGTTAAGTTTATTCTTGTAGGGGAAAAACTGCAATGGTTTCAAAGTCACCTTGACCCCAGTAAAATTGAGTACACAAAGAAGGAAGCTGGTGAACTAATTGAAAAGTAAGACCAGAGTAAAAACAAAATTAAAAACCTTGATTTGTCTTTTAAAATAATGTTCTTAAAATAAGATCTGTAAAGTGATGATGACTCAGAGGAGGACTTTTTATATATTGCTATTAATAATATTGAGTAGTTGATTTTGTTGTGACTGACATGTATTGAAAGATGTATATAGTCACACTAGAATTATGCAAATCAATCATGTTGTAGTTTCTTTTTTTTAATTATTGAGGCGTGTAGTGTGTGGAGGACTCTAAATGATTTGAACAATATTAATGGCACGCATTTGCTTGTTGGGTTATTCTGTGAAACTTGAATGCACAGATTTCATACTACTTACTCCTTTAGTCTGCAGTTTTTCTTACTGAGAAGATTAAACAGTAGTCAGATGGGTTAATTTGTAGGGCAGGAACTACCAGAATTGAATCTGCTGAGGGAAAGCTCAGTTATTTCTGTGCTGCTGAATATGTGTATTTGTGGCTTGTCACCATTTTTCACCTGCCAGCTAAATACATCTGTGTTCTTACCCAGGTGTATAATACCAGTTTCCTTTAGAAGCTCTGACATATTTTCTATATTGTTCATGAACAGCATGTTCTACATGCTCATCAATGCTCGCGATACTGCAAAGACAACGAAAGCTTACTCTTTGAATTTGAGTTGGAAGTTTGCAAATGGATGTAGAGCACATGCCAAAAAAGAATTTTACTTCAGAAGATATTGTTGAGGTGGTGAAATCCAGCAATTAAAAGTTAGGAATACTCAGATATAACACTAGTCTTCCAGGGCAGGTGAATTATAATAATGAGGGAGTTTTGTTTTATGCAAATATAGTTTATTTAAAAAAAAACTAATTAAAAAAAAAATTCTTCAGGAAGCCACGTGATTTAAATGGAGCTTCCACTTCAAGGATTAAAGTATTTGTTCAAGTTTAAGAAGTATTTCTAATTTAGAAAATAAATACAATTAGTAAAATATTTTATTAGATTATCAGAGTAATTCTGTTTTGCAGTTTTTTTGCATGACTGTGTCTAGCTCTAATGCATTTTATGTCTTTCAGTTACATGTGTCGATTCAATGCTGAATTGGAGCAGATTGAATTACAAAATAGTATTAAAGGCAGGCAAGGAAGACAGCATGGTTCACGGGAAACTGTCATCAAGCAGACAATAGAACGTGAAAGACAACTCTATGAGGGCTATGGAATAGGTATGTAAGAGCATTAGAAATAATTCTGTGGTCACACCTGCTCGCAAGGCTTGAATCTAAGCAAAATTTCTGGGCAGTATCTGCATTTTTGCCTTTAAAGAAGTTAACTAAGTACTAGGGGCTTTTGCCTTGCAGAGGAGTTTGAGCGGGAGGGGCAGGGTGAAGAAAAGGAGAGAAAAAGATGGTGGAGATCTGACTCATATGTTCTCCTTTGTGCATCTTTGCTAGTACTGTCTCTTCAGCACAGGCACATATAACCTGTTTTTGAAACTAAAGTGAGATTTTAATGCACCTGTCTTGAATACAAATTCTGTTCAGCTTGTTTAGACCTTTATTTGATGTCTGGAACTAGGCTGAAGTGAAGCAGCAGTAGTCTGGTGAAATCAGGGAGAAGGGCAAAGGGACAATGAAAGTGCAAAAAGCAATGAGTTGTTTTGAGGACAGTCAAGTACAAGATAGCAGGGAGGTTTACGTATTTTGCTTTAACCAATAAGCATGTTGAAGTTGAGTGATGATCTTGGCTTTAATGCTGAAATATTATCCAGACATAATCAGTCCTTCTAACAATGAAAGTATGTCATGAAAGACATGAAAAATCTACATAATTTTGTAGTTAGGATACAAAGCACAGAAAGTTTTGGGTTGTGTGTCATATTCCCTTTTCACTTGTCCTGAATGTGTCCCCTCCCAGCTCCTTGTGCAGCTGCAGCCTCCTTGCTGGTGGGCTGGGGTGAGGACCAGAAAGGGCTTTTGGATCTGTGTAAGCCCTGCTCAGGAATAATGAAAAACATCCTTTTCCAGCACAAATCCAAAACACAGTCCTGTACTACGTACTGTGGAGAAAATTAACTCTTCCCCAGCCAAAATCAGCACACCCTGATATGTACTGTACAAATAAAATTAATGGCTTTAAAAATTAATGGCTTTAAAATTTTGCCAGTGCAGCCAGAGGCAGAGGAGTTTAGGAATATCTGTATGACTTCGTGGGTAATCTTTCATTTCTTAGGAGGGGGAAAATGTAATGGGAAAATAAATGGTATGAATGTCATCAGATAGCTCCATTGTAGAAAATCTTCTTTTTGTTTTTGCTTTTAAATTCTATTTCTTTTTTTTCCTTACTGCTTTGTATAAAGCTGACAGAAAAAAAGCAGTAGGGCTGGAGAAAAAGATGTCAAATGCACAAGCACAACATAAAAATAATGAAGAATCCAGAAATATTATAGGCAAAATTTGAGGTTATTGTAGAATTGGTAAGTAAAGCATTCAGAGAGCACAGTGCAACTTCACATGTTAAGTACACTTTCAAATCATTCATTATTTGTTATCACAGCTGCTGCAGGTTTTGCTCTCTGTCTAGGACAGTGTTCATTCAGAGAAAATAGTTGCTGCTAAATACTATAGCAACTAAATACTGTAATTAGAGATTGGGCATAAATGGAAATCAGCTGGAAACAGTGCTTTTATGCCTCCAGCTCATTATTAATCCTAGAAGCTTTAGTGAGTGGAGCTTTTATAACTGACTTCGATTTGTTGGGGTTTTTTTCCCCCCCTTATTCTTGAACTCAGTTATTTCTTGTACGCGTGTGCATTTGCTTTGAAGAGACTGCATAATATGTATTATTTTCTTTTAGGAGAGTCTTCTAAAATTTGATACAGTCTGTTTATATCATAGAATCAGTAAGTTTGGAAAAGACTTTTAAGATTGTTAAGTCCAACCTTTGACCAAACACCACCCATGTCAGCTAAACACAGCACTGAGTGCCACATCCAGTCATTTCTTGAACACTTCCAGGGCTGCCGATTCCTCCACCACTTCCTTGGGCAGCTCGTTCAAATGCTTAGCCACCCTGTCAGTAATAAAACATCTGTCCTGATGTGCAACATCAGTCTTCCCTGGCTGTAGCTTGAGGCCATTTCCTCTTGTCTTGTCAAAGATATATGTAAATGAAAAACTAATTTTTTACAAAATGTAAAAACTTGTTTAGAAAAGTAGTACACATCCCAAAATACAGTAAATTTTAGTCTTTTTTAAACAAATAGTAGCTGTACAGGGAACATTCCGACTCTCAGTGAAGTTGTTGAGTTTTAGCAGCTCCAGATTACTTACTCCTTAAAGATATCTACAGTAGTTTTACTGCAGTTTTCTTCCTCTTTTTTTTTTATTTTTGTGTGTTTGGGTTTTTTGTTTAATTTGATCTTTTTTATTTATAGCAAAGCTATTGAAAGGCAACACTAGATATTTATTTATTTACTTATTTAGATATTTATTTACTTATTTAGATATTTATTTACTTACTTATTTGGAACCCAGAGTTAGCACACTTTCAGTGGAAAAGCATCCTAGTTATTTCATCTGAACGTCATCTATTTTTGATAATTTGCTTCTAATTACCTTGCATGTTCTCTCAGATGCATACTATTAATCTTGGGGGAAAGTGGCTTTTGAAACTAAATGCACTAGTTTTATTTATTATTTCTGGAGGCTTCACGTTACAGGCAAATCAATTTAGTTCAGATGAAAGCTGTATCATTTCCGTGTATCTGCTAATGTGACTTCTGTAGTGTGTGTTAGCTGCTGTTTTCTGTAATGATCGTTATTGTATAACTGAATGGTTCTTTGCCTGAAGAGCATCTACAGTTTCCTTCTTTTTAACAGGCTGTTTGTTCATCCTCAGAAGAAAGAAAAGTAAAACTATCTGAGTCACAAACATTAAAAAATGTTTAATTAAATCTTTCACTTCTGTTTTGCTAAAGCACATAAATTGCTGAATACTTTATCTTAGAAATGCCAGACAGTAATTTACTCCCCCAAATACTGTCTTCATTTCTTTCCCACTAACTCCTGTGCCATATTGCTCTCTTCCGTTTTTTTCTCTCTTTAGTTCAGAAAAACATGCTCCTGTGATGTATAATTTTAAAGCAAAAGAAGGATTTCACAAGTAACAGCAAAAACCAGGACATTGGTGCATGCTAAGGAGATGGAGCTGAGTTAGACAAGTGTTATTAATTCAGCATAATTTAGAAAATCAGTTACTGTGCAGTATATAATTATTTCTACACACAGTTCTGTTCTTAATGTGGCAACTCAGAAATTTTTATTGTGTTAGATATTGCAAACACACATGTAAGCATAGCTTAAAAGTTTTGTCACTGCTAAAGCAGTAAAGATCAGTTCAGTGCCAGATCTTGGTTTGGCACAGAATCTTCTCTCTTCAAAATGCCTGCTTTCTCATGATGTTGGTGAGCCCTGAATGATAGGCGAGATAGAATGTTCCCTTCAAAAAGATCCTGCATAACTTAAACCCATTAAATGCTTTGGAAAAAAAAGCAAATGAAAGGGCTTCATTTGAAAGTCTTGTCAGTTAGTCCTGGTGTGTTTGACAAGAACATTGAACTGTATGTTGAATCAGTGCTTTGATATAAGGAAAAAATACCAATCTCAGTGTTGCCCATTTTTCACTGTAAAATAGCTAGTTTTCTCTGTTAGACAGTCTCAAGGACGATTTCTGTAAACATAGCTATGTTGTTGTAAAAATTATCTTTTTACATTCCTTTCCCATGGACACAGATCCCTTTGACGGACACTTCTTGTAACCAATATAGTTAGAGACGGAAGTGTTAATTTTCTCCAATGATCTGTGATTTAAAAAAGTGTATATAAGAATTAAACGAAAGGGGTTTCCCCCCCTTTCCGCCCTTGCTCTGAACAAGAACTTTCGGACTCCAGCTCTCATTAATTCTGCGTCTCGACTGATTACCGGGATAAGCCGTAATAACGGGGCATCGCGGTAATAATCTCAGCATGGTGCCACTGCCACCAGCCTCATTGTTTACAGCACCACATGCACTACTAGAGGCAGAGTAGGTTTGATTGGTCCCTGTGAAATACCTGGGAGAAGGGAAGAACTTGTTTCCCTTGTGGGAGCAAGGATGTTTTTGGCACTGTGCTGCTGAGAGTGCAGTTCAAGGGACTGCAAAGAAAGCAAGAGCAACCATGGCTTTGTTTCAAGGCTTTATTAGGAAGGGTGGACCTAATGTGGCATGGTTGTTCATCAGAACCAAGGAATCAGCAGACAAGAAAAGCATTAGGTAAATGTTTCCATGCCTTGTCTTGCTCAGTATCACCTTATCATTAAGAAGCAGTCTGCAGAAATCGCTGTAATTGTTACCCAAACATTTTGCATATATTATTCATCTTCAATTGGTAACTTTTATAACCAAGTATGAAAGGAAAGAATAGTTTTCTGAATAGTAAAGACTGTCTGGCCACAAAGATAAGTGACACAGGTATCATCATCCTATGTTTTGTAGTAACAAAATGATCTGTAATCCTGCATTGATAGCGTGATCTCATTTATTACTGTAAGACTTCAGAAAATTGATAGATGAACAAAGGCAGAACTGTTTGTTCAAGGACAGTATAAAAGTTGCTCAAATGTCACAATTTTAAGAGCTAAAATAAAGTGGATTTAATGTTACACAGGTAGAAAACATCTGCCTTGTTGAGAAACCTGCTGGCTGTAACATCTGTACAGTTCATAGACAGTAATGAGGTATTTTATACTGTGGAAAGATGTGAAGGCTCCTAAGACATAAATCTCCATAAAGTAGTGATGATGTTAAACATCGGCCACTTGCAACGCTGCAGGATTGACCAAGAAGAGAATGACACTGAATCGAGGCAAAGCAGCTTTGGCATCCTATGTAAAAATCTGCATAAGTTTATAAATTACACATCTAGTAGCAAGGTTTTGGCTACTCCAGGAGGAAAAAAGCAAAATGTTCTGTCCCACAGGTCTTGATACAAAATTCTTGTCTTCCTTTATACTATCAAAGGTAATACAGATTTGTTGTAAGGATATGTACTTATTTCTGTTAAGGGAGAGGACTGAAAAATTTCAATCATTAAAATTTTTGGTGTTTGTTTCTGTCCAGCCAAGATGAACTACTGAGACGAAACAGATGCCAACAGTCTCTATAAATGCTATGTTGCATTTCCTGCAGTATTTAATAGGCATTTTGGTAACTGTGGAATGTTAATTTCTCTGTATTCGGTACTTCATGAATGTTACAACGTGCCTCTGAAGGTGAGGTTAACTGAGCTTCTTGTTAATAGATCCCTTGGGGCGGTTAGGATGAAACAACACTGAATGAGTGGTGGTTTTGTATATATGTATGGCAGGTTTATTTTAGAACAGTTTGGTTGCAATGGAAAGGAGGTATGTAGGCATTTTGGTTAGAGGCAGGCCATTTAGCTCACATTTCTTTCTGTGAAATGCGACTCACTTGAATAATGTAACACATCTAACAGAAATTAATTTCTTTCTTATTAGAAATCCCAGACATTATGAACAGAAAGCATCTTAAATTTTTCAGGTAAGTTTTTTTTATTAGGACTAATAATCTGTTTATGCAAAATAGTGTTTCTGCAGTTGACCCATTGTATGGGTTTTTTTTAAGAATTTATGCAAAACCGTCAAAGAATTTATCATTTGAAAAAGCAGAAGTAGGTATGGCATTGCTGTTTTGGCATTTCTTAGCTGTTACAAGCTAAACACTGGTGACAGTCATTAATTAAAATATTGGAAGATTTAGATTCAACAGTTACAATGCCATTTCTGCAAGTTAAGTATCTTTTTTTCTCAATATTCTTAGATAATATTTTACCTAAAATGCTGACCTCAGCTGTTCACTGTACTGTTGGTATGTGTGTACATACTAATTGGAAATCTTAAATGCATTGACAACTTGCATCCAGTTAAAAGATCTGTGAGCTGTTAAACTTGCTGCTGGCTCATCTGCGCCAGCATTGGTATGTCCTGGTAATAGATTGAGTGAACATTTTTGCTGACAGCTCTATCGAATGCAACACTTTAAAGGAAAAAATAAAATACTTAGGAATGCTTATGTTGCAAGGAATGATACATCACTAACTCCAAGGAATGGTATGTAGCCAGAAGTCATACTTATAGATTGTTGGAATAAAGTCAGAAAGCCCAAAGAAGAGAGGCTGCTATATTTATAAATATGCAGTTGATATCGTGAACTGGGACATCAGATAGAAGTGTTCTTGTATTGTCTTAGTAGAGGAAAAACCTGTCTTATAATTGGCAAATACTGTCTTTGCCCTTGAGAGAAATTATCCATGAAGCGCACTTACTGTAATCAAGAAGGCATTCTATTAAGTGAGTATTGGCTTTGACTTACATTTACAACAACCATTTCTCCTTCATGCAGCCTTTTGAAATAATATACTCACCATGTAAATTAATGTTTACTAACACTCTGTGTTTTCTTGATGTCAGTCACACAGCTTGTTAACATTTACCATAGGTCATGAGGGACTTACCTACATATGCTATCCAATAGGCAAATTAAGCGTCCAGATGAAGAAACTCTTCCAACCTGCTTTTTTATTGCTTACAAGACTGCAAGTTGAATGAGACAAACCTAAAAGCAGGTGGCCTAAAGTAACTGAGGGTACTGCGGGAAGAAAGTGAATAATATATTTTCGTTTCAGAATGTCACATCTGAAAGTACTTATTTCTTCACAGAGAAATTACAGCTTCCGTAGTGTACAAAATCAGGTGAAATCTTCGGTGCTTATTCATACTACAGTGGGACAGAAGACAATTTAGAAAAGCAGCCTCACTTCAGTTAGCATCTTCTGAGGAAATGGGAATTAACTCTGCCATTCCTTCTTTCTATTGGTAATTGGCTTTCATTACTTTTTTTTTCTAAGAGAATGGGATGGTGATCTGAGGAAGCTGCCAAACATCAAAATGAAAAAGCTCTCAGCTAGGGATGCTGCTTGCAGTCACCCAGAGGAGGCAGATGTGGAAGTGAAAGAAGACTTGAATGAAGGAGGAGAGGTGACCCTAACGACTGCCACCTGATTCAAGAGCTGAAATAGTGAAGGGAGTTTTAAGAAACCAATTTTAATTATCACTCGCAACAAGAATAAAATCTAACTATATTTTTTACAGCTTTATTAGTTGCTTTTTTTATGATCTCACTGTGTACCTGTGGCAAGGAGTAAACAGTGTATTACTGGGTAAAGCTGTATATTATTGGATAAAAATTTTTGGATGTAAATAAATACTTAAAATCTTAATTGTGTAAGTTTGTATCTTGAAATCCCAGCTAGCTGAGTACCTTTTCCCTAAGTTCTAGGAGCAGTCTAGATTCAGACTAGAACACTTTGTGGTCAGAAATCCTTACTTTTTCCTGGTAATTGCAATAATCCATTAAATATGAGGAACTCTTCTCTTTTACCTTCTTTTCTCTGAGAATCTGTGTCAGGATCATAGAGAGCTGAAAGTGCTTCAATAAGATATGGAGTATCTTATGTTTTGTAAAGAGAATTTGAGTTACTGTTCTCAGAAATCGCTATTGCAGAATTCAGATCAAAAGCCAGTTCAAGTCCCTGCGGTCTGTTTTTAAATATATCTCTGTCCCTGATTTTTTTCTAACTCCTCTGTTGAGAGATGTGTGCATTTTAAATTGAAGTTGCACAGGACTTTTCAATAGCAAGTTTGCTTTATGAAGCAGCTCTTTAGATGCTTTTAAATGTGTCTTTCAGGAAAGTTGTTAGCAGATTATCGCTTTAAAGGCTGTAAATTAGTAAAGAGGAAAAAAAGGGCAAGGGCAAAACTAGGGATAATTTCATAGCAGGCATGGGGTAGGACATCTCCATGCATATTAGATTGTCTGGGCACAGAAGTCACAGTTCACCTGTACTGTTTGTACACATGGGTGTAGTCACAGCTCAGAGGCCTGTTAATTATGTGGAAATAATTACTCCTGGTGGATGATCTTTCTAGTACTGGACCCCTAGTACACTTCTGTGTGCTGAAGAGTTTGTCATGGTAAATAGCAAAGTTATGTGGCCTTCCCAAATTTCTTTTACAGCCATCCAGGTATCTATTTTCATAGCTATGCAGCAAAAGTTACTGATGAGTGTTAAGTCTGTTAACATGTATATTGTTTTTCCCTCTACAAAATAGGCTCCTTTCATGTTTTAAGAAACCAATCTATTTAGGTTATATAGAATTAACCATTGTCTTCCTTAAATTAATCTAAAGAAGAAACCTGACTAAATTTAACAGACCTGGAGCGTGTGTGGGTGATCTGATGCATCTTCAGATGAACTGCAAGTCTTAAACCTGGCTAGAGGTCTTACCCTCTGACACCAGCCACATCTCTAGACTGTCACATCAGTGCTTTGTGTTTGAGACATTAAGTGTGCTGAAGTTCAGGGCAGGCCGTTGATATTTTTATACCCTTGTTAAATTGAGCCGTGGAGGAATTGAGGAATTTATCTTTTTGATTTATAAAACTCTGGTGGAAGCTGAGCTAGGGTACTTGGATTGAACTAAAGCTGTGTACGTGGTTGTTTTAGTGCTTTGACAGGTTTTGCCTTTCAGAAATTTGTTTTGAATTTTTGCTTGTATACAAAGTCTGATGTTTGAAATTGCAAGTAGAAACATTGAATCACTTTCCCATGACATTGTGTAAAATACAGAAGGAAAACAAGCAGGTAAGTAGATAACTGGAAGGTGTCATAGTAATTACAATATATTAGGCTGACATCCTGGTGAATGCTTCAATAAGATTGTCATGCAAAGTTGTGATGAATTAGATGTTCTATATTCCTTGAAATAATATAGTAATAAGACATTATAAAAATCTGGTTAATGTGATAGTCAAATGTTTGAAATAATGTCTTTTTTGATATTTGTCATTCAGACTACAAGAACATGTTTACGGATCAGACCTTACTGAGTTTGTGGATTTTCTCCCATGAAGTCTGTGTATTCACTGCTTGTTTAGCTTTTAAACTGTCTTGTTAACCTACTGCTCAAGTAATGAGAAAAGAACAGTTTCTGCATGTGAACTTTTTACACTGAATTATCAGAACAAACCATATGTAGCTGTCAGGTATTCATATTTGAATTGAAAATAATCTAGGCTTAGCCTCATGATGTGCAAGACCAGTTTACCAGCTGAATTGTTGCAGAATATTAATGTGGCAGTGAGAAAGAACAACAAAAACCCCCAAACAAAGGCATATATTTATGTATTTTAGTTTCTCTGCTGAGTGTTTTTTGTCTTGACAGGCCTGGAGGAAGGAGGATATAAAGGGAATCTTTTGTCTCACATGCGTTACTGAGATGACCTACTGGAATTCTTCAATTAATTTCATAATCCAATCATGCATGTGCTTTAAATCCAGCTTTTAGTTTTGTATGTTGATGCATTTCTTCCCTACAGATGAAAAAAAGATGAATGCTCTCAGGAGTTCTGAATTGTTATTCTGCTTCTTTAAAATCTAGAAAGTCAATGCTGGTAACAGTGGGAATGGGAAATATTTCTGTGATGTTCTTACAAACTGGCTGTAGGGAATACCTTGAAATGCTGTTCTTTTGTAGCTAAGGATTTCAGATTTTAATGTTAAATCTTCTGTTAAAATTCTCTATAATTTACAGATTCTTTTTTTCTGGTAAAGGATTAATTTTAGGGAAGATTTCTTTCATTCTAACTTGTCAGTTTTGCAATGTCCCTGTGCTTTTTTTAATTTTCAACTCAAAGCTGTAATAATTAAAATTCATGTTTCTTTAATTACCAGGTCTCATATTAAATATAAAACATTTCAAACAAAAAAAGTAGTATTTTTACACATAAAGCCACTTTCATATAAGAACTTTGGGGTTTTTTAGTGTACTTTCCAATTTGTTGCAATGATCTTACGAAGTTATACTTTTACTCCAGCCAGCCTTGGAGAGCTAAGACTTGTCTAAGAGCTGGCTGAATTACATTCAAATTTTCAGTAGCAGCTGAGCTGTCTCAGCTGGTCTCAGCTGGATGGAACCAGCTTGACTTCAAGTCCAGTAGAAACAGGATTTTTTTTTTCCATGTAAACAAAAGGAAAATGTGATTTAAAAAAAACAAACAAAACCAAACAGAAGATGCTGATGTTCTCAAGGTTGGTTGTATACAGTAAATATACATGAATTAATTTACAATTCTTTAGTATTGGAAACAAATTAATGGAACTGTTCACCACAGCATTCTCATCTGCTCCACAAAGTGTGTTCTAAAGGGATGTGACTTCCAGCATTTGGGATGTGGAGAAAAAAGCATACAGTAAAGAATTTATCCCCAGTATTGTATTTTTCCTTTTTTTTTCCTTTATCTAAGTATGTGTTGATATTTACGAAACTCGTGTGTACAGTGGGATACAAGTCAAATATACAACATATAAGAACCATTTTCTGAGCCATTTGTAACTAACTCAAGAAATACAGGGTATCATCAGTGATTTTTTTGTTTGTCTTTCAGTGCAGTAGCATATTTACTCATTTCTGAGATGACACTGCCAGATTTGATGACAGAGTCTGGGATCCAAAAATGTGTATGTTGAAGTTCAACTTTTTAAAAAACTGGGTTTTGCTAGACACCTGGCAGATAGGAAAGGGCAGTAAAAAACCCTTTTTTTTTCTTTTTTTTCTTTTTTCTCAGCAGAATAAGTGCTCTGCTTAAGGAATACTCCAGGTTTCATTTTCTACTAAAGGACAATAAAATGCCTGCAGTACAAAATTATGTGAAATTGGCTTGTTTGGTCAGTCTTAGCATGATACAATGCATACATTATCTTTCTAGCTCTTTCAAGGGTAAAATTTCATTAGAATTGATTTCCAGACTTTTCTTCCCCAAAAGAAGCAAGTATCATAAAGGCAAGAGGCTTTTTTAATGAGGTGTTAACGATTTACGCACTGTAGCAGTGGTCCTGTAATCAAGCTGCCTAATCCTTAACTGCTTGATTGCAAATCCTCTCCAATTTTATTAAAATGAAGGGTTCAATATGTAACTAGTTACCTGTTATAAATGAAAAGTAAAACTAATTAAGTTGTTAGACCAAAATGACAACATTACTTTAAAAACAGAAGGATTTTCTAAATAAAGATGGAAGCATCCTACTAATGTCAGCTTCTATTCAAGTTCACACAGTCAACGAAAACAGTACTGTGCTGATGTGAAAACTGATAAAGAGATGATACCTATTGCTAAGATACGAAGTGCTCAAAAAATCTTATCCATACTTTTGAATGAAATACTCTTCTTTTTCCCCAGCTCTCAAAATTTGCTACCAAACCTTGAGGTAAAGTGGCACTCAAAGATTCATTAAAGCCTTTGTGTGAACTTAGAGACTGATTTGTACTTTTGACTGTATCTTCTGGGCTCCTCTAAGTAGCAGTCTTTCTTTGAGAGCCATTAACACTTGGGTTTGTTCTTTTCTGAGTTTAATATGACCCCCTCTAAATCTTGCTACTTTGCTTTTCACTTCTATGCTGCTTGGGAGCCATTATTAAATTTGATAATTTTCTTCATCATGTTCCTAGGCATGTGCATACACAGATGTAATGATCTATGTTTCATTATAGAAGTATTTCCTCAAATTATTAGTAATTTAGTTAACACACTTAAAAATTACTGTGGCCTGTCTTTGGTTTTTATTTGGAATAGTGCTGATTATTGTCTTTTCATACATATTACCTTTCATGTGTTAAAAAAAAAAAAAAAAAAAAAAAAAAAAAAAAAAAAAAGACAAGTGTTTGTATCAGTTATAGGTAATTGCAAGCAGTAGAAGGGTAAGTTTGACCCAGGGCCCACATTCTCCAGCAGACTGGAATAATTCTGTTCTCAATCAAGGCTATTTTCTGAACTCCATGTTACAGAGAGTGGAAATGTGGTACACCAGCAGTACTTTTGGCAAGTTCTTTGGTAACTGACAATTTCTTTGACTTTTAGGAAAGCTCATGCAGAACAGCCTTCATATTTTATTGGCTGGGGTATGTGTATACAGACATCAAACTAAAGAGAAATGTGTTTTGTGTTGTAATGCTACCCTTCATCAGGAGGTTTGAACTCTTGTGTGCAACGCAAAAAAGGAATAGGGATCCGTACTTCTACTCTCTTAATTCTGAAACCAAATTTGTTAATAAGAGGAAATTAATATATCTTTATTACTATAACTTCTTTGGTTATGCTGTTTCATCTGTATTATATCCTGTGGGGATTTGTGAATCCATTTTGATTTACGTAGTGAGCTCGTTTGGGCAACTTTAAGAAAATTAACAAGTGGTTGGCCTTGGATGTAGGGAATATAATTTGTTAGAACACTACTTCTGTGTTTTGAACATAGACTCTTATCAATCATCAGTCATATGATGTCATTCCAGCTAGAATTGTGATATTTCAAAATTTAGCCCACTCTCCCCAGCTGAACATCTAGGAGAAAGATACAGGGTAGGTGGATCTGTAGAAAACTAAATTTATACCTTGGCTGGAAGGTTCTGTTTTGGTCAAGGTAAGATATTTTCTTGGTTTTACACTTCACAAAATACACAGGGTTTTTTTAATAATGCAAACATGTAATATTTTTTTCATTAAAAAAAACCCTTTAGGGTTTTGAAAAAGGTGAAAATCTAACCAAGTAAAAATCTAAATTAATACAGAAAGAAACAGAATCCATTCTGACAGTCTGAGGTGGGATTAGCTTTAAAATATTTAACTGTCCAGTCCATCTTTAAAGCTTTCTAGTGTTGGATATTCTGAAATACTGTAACAAACAGTTCTTTCCACAGCACTGCTTGCCTTCAGCCCTCCTGCAGTTGAAACCCCATACTAACTGTCCATTGTGCTATGGATATAAAACCAGTTGCTTTCTGGGATTTCTTTATGGAGTTGATGCCTGCAAATTATGCAACTATATTTCTTTTCAGGTGTTTTTGTACCATGAGGTGTTTTCCTGAGCATTCTGCCAAGGCAGGGTACCCAAAACTAGTCCCTTGCAGCTTAGCAGGTTTATCAGTATTAAGTAAGCAACTGAGTATATTGTTCACCTTTCTTGCAAGAGTGTGGCCTTGCCAGTTCATGTTCAGCATGTGATGCTCTATGTAACAAGGTGACAAATGTAGAATAGTACAGTAATTTCAGTAATTTGTTTAATACAAATACATTTTTTCACAACAATAAGCAGATACATTACTTTTGTTTTCCTTACCTTCTGTCCTCCAGTACACATTCACCCACAAAAACATACACTTTTTCTTTTGCAAAAGAGAGGGAGTTAAATAACACAAACTTGTAGTTCCAAATATTATACACAGTAAATTATTTTCATCAGAGAGTAAGTTTCATTGCATTATTGGAAATTAGTTAAACTGTTTGTTCTGGTGATGGGGAATTACTGTTTTTTCTACACAACAAAAATAACCACTACCTTCAGATAGAGCAGTGTGTGAATGGCACAGTTGGACTAGTCAAGAATCTTAGTAATGCTAATGATAGTCAAAAGTGGTGTGTTTATGCCAGTTTGAAATAAACTTTGTAATGCTTGTAACTTCAAAACAGGAAAAGAAACGTGCATTATTCACAGGAGTATCTTGTTTAAACTTCCATATCTGACCTGACACTAAATTACTTCTACCTACCTTTATGAAAACTTGGTTTAAGCAAAATGCAGATTAAACTCTTCTTGGTAATGGCAGCTCAGAGCCAGGTTCTGCCCTTGGGGGTTTAGCCAGGCCAAATTCCACTGTCAGGATATTTGCCTGAGCTGCACTGTGACTACACAGCAGTTTGATATGGTTCTTTGTTTGAGATGGCATCTTGATTAAAAAGTCTTAGACTTTACCTTATCTCAGTACCCTGTTTGGGTTTTTTCTCACGATTGAATACTGTGGTTAATAAATTAATACAGAAAATTGTACTTTGTGTGGGAGTGAAAAATCATTTGTTGATGAGGATCTGTCTAGTTTCTCAATTTGTGTACTTTCCTTATTAATGAAGACCAGAATGCAAGGCATGGTGGTATTATAGCTTCTTGCCCTCTTGAAGAGGTTGTGCCCTGCTTCAGAAACAAGTTCCAATCCTGCATGAAATCCCTGAAAGCTCTAGAATACCCAGTGCACCTGAGAAAGGGATGCACAGGCTAACACTGTAATGCTTTAAAAGGTTAAAGACTGCTTCAAGCCAGCTGAAATCTCTCTTGCTGGTGACTTGTCTCATTGTCCATCTCAGCAGTGTCCCATTTTGCTCCTTTTCCTGTTGTCCACATTAAATATTTCCAAGGGAGAGGAGGAATTTCAGCAGAAGTCTTTCTCCTTTCTTTTATTTAATTAACTGTAAACTCAGTTGCATATATAGTTGAGTGCCAGAACAGTGTTTGAAGTTGAAGGCATTAGTATAAAATTTTGCACATTGTCTTTTCTGTTGCTGACTCTTCAGTGTATTTTTAAAAAATGTAAAGTTTTGTTGGATGCTACAGTTCTGCTTTCAGAAGCTTCAGGTATTTTCTCTTTGAAGTGAATTTTATATTTGTTCAAGAAAAAAACCCCAATCTGAATTAATCTCCAGTAAGCTGACAAAATAGGGGTTACAGTACTTTCAGTGGGGTCATGATGCTACTGCAGGTCAAAGAATAAGCTGGCTAAAGAAGCAGGGTTTACTGTCACTTAATAAGGAACTATTATTTCAGAAAGGTCTTAATTATCCTTCATAATAATGTTCCTTGTCAGTAAATTTTGCTGATTTATCAGGTTTATTGTAAACATCCTTCCAAACATTCAGATGCAGTTAGGAATGTTAAGTGTCTAACTTCAGATATCATGAGATTTACCTTTTAATGAGTACTTTTTGAACACCAGGCCATTGCAGACTATCTTAAGCATGTGCAATTACTAGACATTCCTTAGTCCTGTCATCATTCTCTGAAGACCTTCTGAAGTCTCCTCCACAATTTTAAATGGAGAAATGATTTTGTTTCTCTTGTATGTCATTTCAAATGAGAAGCTGCTACAATTGGAAGTTACAGTTGTATAGCTGGGAAATCATTTTCTATAAAAAGTGCGTACGTACCATTATGTGAAAAAACTTCAACATTAATCCAACTCACCTGCAGTAACTTACAGCAAATATTGACATATATTAAGGACCCATTCAAGCACCAAGATTTTGTGTCCTGTCTAGCCAGATGACAAGTGCTTAGTCACAGCCAAATTACAAGAGCAATTCCAATAAAAAGAACATAATGATCTGATTAGAGACACATTTCTTGCTAATGCTGCTACTCCTAGTATTCCCTGAGCCTTAAGCCAGTAAACATTCACAAAGGAATACCTAGTACATAAACTCCAATACAACTTAGGCCCAGCACCCTGCATATTTGCAAGAATTGGATGATTCTGTCATTTCACTGTAAATATTTGAGTGTATAAAGAGGAAATTTACCATTAGAAACTTCAAGGCTTCTGTAGAACTCTAGTTCACTTGTAATTGTGGCAGATACCCCCACTTTGAATGAATCTGTACTCTCCTGTCCTCATTACTCTGGTTCTTTATTTTCTTGTTTGCTTTTCTTCCTTTACTAAATACAAGATTACAAAAAGAACTTTCAACTTCCTTTTTAAATATACATTATGTTCAGGCCCCAGACTTGCTCACACCAGTACATAAGTACTCCAAGTCACTTGCTCTTGTGTCCTGGTAGCAAACACCACAGGTATGCAAAGTGAATCACAAAATTGGTTCTTTATATATAATTCACCCTGTTGGACACAGTATTATATCTACATTCATTTATCTATTGCACCTTTTTAATGCTATTCACACTTCATTTTTATATGCCAGTGCTCAAAACACGAAGTTAACAACTGAACTGTTGAATCTCTAACACCTTAACTTTACCTGTACAGAAGGAAACCATTGATTTGTTTTTTCAATCAGAAAGATAAAAACTTAACTTGTTTTCAGAACAACGAGATAAAAACTAAAGTTTTCTCAAGATATGTAGGTAGATATGTTCTCTTATATCTACCTTTCTGTGTCATGAATCTTAAGAAATAAAACAAAAAATAGCTTCCATCTTCAGTATGTGTCATCCTTTATCAGACCTGTGGCAATACGCAATTAACTTTTGTGTGATTATGCAATAAACTGCGGGTTTTTTTTAAATTTACAGTTCTGCCTCAATACTTTGCATATCCAATTCATGTCTAATTCACTCTTATGAAGTAAAATAAACAGCTGAACTGCTCTTCTAAGTACGCGTCTACATATCTTCTCCTTCCTGTACTTACTTCACTGACAGGTATGTTTAAAATACTATCTGTAGCTTGTGGAGACATGAGATTATACTGGTTGGAATTGCTTACTTTTCAAAACTTCAGCCATAGTTAAAAACAACTGGTTCAAATACCCTTAGCTGACCCAGCTGCCCAAACATTCAGGCTCCACTACAGTCACATGAAGGTGTGTTACTGTATGAGGCTTAGAGAGTGAGTGCCACAGTACAGCTGTCTGTACTTTGACTCCATTAATGCATATAACTGGACTGCTACCTTTTGAAGCGTACCTTTGAAAAGATAAATAGCAAATTCAACTTTTAGCAGTAAACAGATGAAAGGTTGTGTGTCTGCTGTAAACAAAATTATTATATCAGGTCTGTTTCTACTTTCCCAGCCAGCCCAGTTAGGGGGGGAAAAAAGTACATTGTCACATTGGTTTGGCATTGTCTGTTAAACCTGTTCTCTATTGCACTTTCTACACTTCCACTTTCACTACACTTGCTGACTAGTTGCGAAACTACGTCACAAACGGTCACATTCCATACAGTAACAAGTTGCTTTGCTGGATCCGTTTTCCTTGTAGGGTTTTGGTTTTTGTATTGGGTATTTTGTTGTTTGGTTGGGTTTCTTTAACTGAAAAAAATGCACAGTCATTTCTACTTTCTTGTAGCATTTGTAGTGTAGCACACACTACGGCTTACTCTGCAAGGAAGAAGCAATGCTGTCCATGTCAAACTGGCATGACCTCCGATGTCGCTTCTTCCGCCACTGGCTGAGAGTTTGTTCCTGTCTGGGCCACTGGCACCACCACCGCGTCCTTCACCTCTGAGTGCTGAGTGCATGGAGAGCTTTTCTCCTCCAGTTTTTTGATGGTGTCTGGGCAGTTCTGAACAAAGATCACTCTGTTGTAGGCTTTCAACCTGCGCCACAGCTGGACGTAAACCTTACACTGCACGTACATGAAGACCAGGCCGCCTGTGAATCCAATGGCCACCACAACGAGTTTTGTCCAAAATGGCCATTCAAGGACACCTTGAAACAGAAAGTTTGTGTTATACATTGAGTATCAAGCACTGAGTTTCAGTAACATACACTGAAAAGAAGCTACTTACTAAGCATCCCCAGGTATGTACATGGCATTGTGGCCCTTGTGGCTTAAGTAGGAAAACAGATGGGGTTTCCTATTCCATAGGCCAGCCAAGAAACTGCCTATGGAATAGGAAATTGCCTCCCACTTTTAACTGATTTTACCACAATTAGGTCAAAAAATAAATGTAAGGCCACTCTGAAAAGTAAGCATAATGCTCAATACATGCAAACCTAAAACATGTTACTGTTCTTCAGTACTATCCCCATATTCAGTAGGTTGCTTAAGCTAAAACACGAGTACAAAAACTGAGATAGCTGTCTACCTAGAAATAGTATGCACATCTTCAACAACAACTGGGCTTTTCTCAGTCATGCTAGAAGCATGAAACTGTTTGGGGTACCTGGAACACCAACATTTACAATACTATTACCTGGTCCTAGCTTCATCCAGAAGCCAGGCTATTGTAAAAAAGAAACTAGTGGAAAGGGCTCTTATATCCTGCAACACCTGCCCTCACTGACCTTCTTCCTACTGTCTGTCCAACCCCTCTGAACACACCTAAATAAAAAAACAGAATTTATATTTCTGTGTACCAAAAAAAAGTAACAAGTTTTGTTGTATCTATTCTTACATTTCTTGTTGCATTGATCAATGATGTTGATATTTACAGAAAAAGACATGGCTGCTAACATGGAAAAGCTGGAGATGAGAGCATTTGAACTCGATTATCATATGAATAATGTTAAAATAATGTGCTTTGGCCTAAGTGTGGTCTTAAAATTTTAACATAATAAATAATGTATTAAGACCAGCCTGCTTCTCATTAATTCATATGACTGCATCTGCTTTTTTCAGCTGCTGAGGAGCCTAATGTAAAGGAACAACTATCAGCCTATTACACATTGCCTCGTTACATTTAAAGATTAATGCTACACACAAAAGTCAGACTTCTGTATCAATGCTTACACTGTCAGAACAACCTGAATAGTTTTCTTGGCCCTATGTGGAAGGACTTTTGCTCAGTGGAGTGTTCAAGATGCATTGCAGGTGCTGTATTGTACTAAAATGATATATCAAGAATTTGGTGATATTTTGGAGTTTTACCCAAGCTTTACACAGGGAAAAGGTTTTTGCCACAGGCAGGAACCACATGTTCCTTTGGGACTCAGCAGAAGAGCTTCAGTGATGAGCCAGGCTTGACTCCTAGACCTGGTAACCTGGGCTCCTCAACAGCAAGTGTTTAGTTTAGCCAGCTGTCTCAGCCTGATGAATCTAAGTATTCCCTTTCCCGTTAAGCACATAGGAACTGGGCTTGTAATTAAATAAACGAACAGGAACCAAGCGAATAATAATTATTGCAAGAGCACTTGAAATTTTTAAAGTAGGTTTTCTCTGTCAAGGTATTTAGAAATGGTAGCTATGTTTGAAGTGATGGTGATAGCAAATTACTATGTTTAATTTACAGCAAATGAAAGCATACAAAGACCATGTAAAACACTTTGTATCTCCTTAACTGAACTTGCATGGGACAAATAATTTTATATTTGTTAAATTTGTTCACAAAAAGTTTGCAATGCCTTTCTTCACTCCTCTGTTCCAGGGACAAAAGGATGTAACAAAGAAAACTTTGTGTCATATCTAGTGATGCCAGTTTTTCAACCTTTTTTTTCCCCCCCCCACTTTAATAACTTTTTAAACACCACTATCTCTGTCTTGCTTTTAATTATGAAAATAGTATCGTTTGCATCTGACTAAGCTCCATCACTGGGTAAGGACACTTAGAACCAACAAGTTACAGCTGGAGCGCTGAGCTCAGAAGAAAGAGGCTGAATAAAGAGCTCAGCTTTCCTTCAGAGTTTCTTCCACATTTTAACATTAAAGATATGCTGCTGTTGCTGCTTCCATGGTAATACAGGAAGCATCAGTTTTTTATTAACTGGTATGGGGCAAAAACTTTTGTACTTTCATTTTTTCCAGGATTGCCATATTTTCAAACTTGAGTTTATTGGGAGAGAGAAAGCTCATCTGAACCTAGAACTGTTTCTTCAAGAACAAATTTGTGTGAAATTTGATTCCCTACCACTGGTGCCATATACATTCTAGAATATTTTAAATATATTTTAAATTGGCTTTTCTATAGACCAGTGTCAGGTTTAGCAATTAAAAGGCTTGCATCATGTACTTTCATAAAGAGAAAAAACCTCCAACCCTTTACATAATTTGAGATATCTGTTTAAATAGGGATTTTTAAACTTACAGAATATTAACCAACAGTACTAGTATTATTCAGGGCTGTCAATTTTTCTCCTTCTCAAAATATGTTTATAAAGTGTTTTTTCTCTAGTGATTACTGTCTGTTTTGGCAAATCCCATTTAAAGAGAGAAAATGGAGAAGAAAGCAAACTACATATATGTCCTTCTTGCTTCCCTCAAATACACATTTGCTTTTGTAAAAGTATTCTCCCCTGCAACAAGCAAATTTTGGAGCAAAAGCATTCTCTTCACAAACACTTACTTTTGCATGTTGTAAGTAACTCTAAGGCATCTCTTTGTCCATTTTTTAGTGTAAAGAATCAGCCATTACATTTGGCAAACACTGAATGCTATACAAATCATAAATACTTTTTGAGCCTACCAGGAATAATTAATGTGATTCTTTTGCATTGTGTGTAACAACAAAAATCCCTGTTAGCTGTTTTGTTATGTAAATTCAGCTAATCTACAGAAATAACTTCCCCCTTGTAATGAATAGGGTGATGTAGTTGTACTCATAAATAGAAGCTCAAAGCCATTTCTAGTCCTGTCCTCTGGGCCAGATTTTAGAGATAAAAAACAAGGTTACCCATTTCAAAAGAATGCAAAACAAGACTTTGTAGTGTGTATTCATCTGTGACTTGCTGAGGCTTGTTGCTTATTTTACTCTCCTGGCAAGAAAGGCAAGCATCAGGAGTATCATCAAATATTTATCTAACTAGCAAGGCACAAAGCTCCACCTGTTTTGTTTTCCATGTTAACTTCAGAATGTAATACAAAGCTAGAGACCTTTGTCCCTCTACTGTGCTCAAAGTCAATTCAGATCAAAACTCAAAAGCTTTTTATCATCATGATCACACTTAAGACTAAATTTAAGACCAAACAGATTTGAAATGGAAAACAGTAGTTCAATTTAGGATATATTTTCCACATATGCCAGGTATGGCCCCTACTTACATTAAATATGCATTTTGTTACACATGTCCAATTGGATTTTCAGTATCTCCACAGATGGAGACTCCACAACTTCTCTTTTCCAGTGTTGAACCATCCTCACAATCAACACAACTGGAATATGTACATTCACAGTGAAATTCTATTTGAAAGGACACAGGAATGGCTTTCTGTGCTACTTAAGTCCCATGTGAAGGACTAACAGAACTGGAAAACAGGCTCTTGGAATTTTGTAGTAGGAAGCTTGTTAATGAAAAGGCTCTATCGTGCTTTACTTCCTATCAAGGTTCAAGTGAGTAATATAAATAAATTGCTACTTTAATGACCTGAACTTTAATGCACTGAGCTGTTTGAACTTGACTCATCTTGTTGCCTGAGCTTTAGAATTACCTAGATAATGGGAGATTAACCTAGGAAGAAGCAGCAGGCTAGTTAAGCTGTTGTAATGATTACACAAAGTACAGTTCTCTCTGCAGGGGCATAAGATAAGATTTCAATACTGATGCATTCAGAACTTCTGCATTAAAGCATTTGATGTAGCCTTGTATCAGTGAGCTGCTATTTAAGAACAGAATGTGACTGGTTACAGAGCTGCCTTTCAAAGCCAGCCAGTGCACTATCAACAACATTGAAGAAGGTAAAAGATCCTTACCGTTATCATTGCCTTGTTTGATTTCTTCAGCAGTTCTATCAATTAAAACGTACAGTGACCAAACAACACAGGTAATTGCAATTACATGGAATGTGACTGAACACACAATTTTTCTCCTCTCACTTGTTGTCATCTGTAGTTTCTCCCACTGAAATAATAATAAAAAAAAAAATTAAAAATCAGACTTGTATAATTTTCCATTAAACTGATTAGGCCATTCTGGCTCTTTCTATCAAAAACCCAAGCAGTAATAAAATTAACAAATCCTTTGCTTTTAGTAATACACATTACGGGAATATGTGCATTGTGCCTGTTAGATTCAGTGATCTCATTTTCACAGATCCAGAGGAATGAAGAGCTCTGTTCTGATTCTGTCTGCTTGTAAATGATATCTAAAGTAATTTTATTACAGCACAGCCATAACATGTTAATAGTCAGGTAAAAAAGATCAATATTTACTTTAAATTTGCATTTCTGGTGATGAGAGAAGAAAAAGCCCAAACATTAGTTTGTAATATTTATCAAAATTAGAGGAATGCAGTTATGTAACAGTCTTCCCATAAAATAGAAGCACAGGAAATGCAATCACATTGAGGATTAAATTCAATAAACTTGAAAAGATGATTACATGGAAATGATCATACATGATAGGAGCCAAATAGCCTCAGTAATGCAAGGAGGATCTTCCCAGCACGTGTTTGCAAATTATGGCACTAAATCCTGGCTTAAGTTAAGGCTATTTTAAGATGAAATAGGCTATTCTCTGCAATTGAACAATGCAGCCCTTGAGGTGATTTTTTTTAAAATCTCACTTGTGACACGATTTCTTTTTTCAGCACTTCTTCAAAACAAAACCCTTCTCCACTAAAACGCTTGCCTTTGAAAACAGATGAAAGAATGTGGCACTTAAAAGCAAAACGCCTCAATTCTGAGGGATAATTCTGAGGGAGTCAGTCCCTGGCAGCGGAGGGAGGGGAGCAGCGCAAAGCACGGGACGCGAGTGCCCCCTGGCGGCGGCCCCGCGAACAGCTGCGAGCGCGGCGGCGGCAGGGACAGGAGCCGGGCCCTGCACAGCACTGCCCAGCTGCACCTTCGCTGCCGAGCTGCCAGTTCGGCTTGCTTTGCCTTGGTAGGTTTTTTGTATTGTTTTGGTTTTGTCGGCTGGTTTCACTGTTTGGTTTTGTTTGTTTTTTTTTTTT
>VZRZ01006927.1:2498835-2587318 GCA_013398175.1 Climacteris rufus
TTTTTTTTTTTTTTTTAAATTTGGTTTCCAGGAAAGAACAATTTTTCCTAAATTCCTTCAGGCTAGGGCTGCAGATGCCATTCAAGCTAGGTGTTTAGCCTTTAACCTGAACCAACATGGCCATTCTACTCTGAACACTCTTTACTGTCATGTTATGTTCCAAAGGAGCACAACTGCAGTAAAACCTGCAGAGGGTCAGTGCCATATCACCAGGAGGAATAACTCTCAGAAATACCTCTTCTTCCTGTCACTAGTTTTAGAGCAGGACATAATGGGCCAAACAAATTTCAGTCTTTAGCAACAGCTAAAGTTTGCATGTTTCAGAGCTGTGGCCTCAAAACACAATCTCTAGAATATTTTCTAGCCCTTGACAAAATTTTACGCATCATAGAATATTTTGAATTGGAAGGGACCTTAAGGGTCATCCAGTTCAACCCCCCTGCAACAAGGGGTCTAATCTTCAATTAGACCAGGCTGCTCAGAGCCCTGTCCAACCTGGCCTTAATGTTTCCCAGGATGGGGCATCTACCATGTTCCTTGGCAACCTGTTCCAGCATTTCACCACTCTCATTATACAAAGTTTCTTCCTACATGTAGTCTAGATCTACCCTTTTTTAAGATTAAAATCATTGCCCCTTGTCCTCTTGTAACAGGCCCTGCTAAAAAGTTTGCTCCATCTTTCTTACAGGCCCCATTTTGGTACGGAAAGGTTGCAATAAGGTCTCAGACCCTTCCCTTCTCCAGGCTGAACAACCCCAACTCTCTCAGCTTTTCCTCATAGGAGAGGTGCTCCAGCCCTCTGATCATTTTTTGTGACCTCTTCTAGACTTGCTCCAACATGTCCTGGGTGGACATCCCAGAGCTGGATGGAGCACTCCTGGTGGGGTCTCTCAAGAATCACTTCCCCTGACTTGCTGATTACACTTCATAAACACAAAGCATAAATAATGGTTTAGAAAAATTGAAATATTTCCTGAGTAATATACAAAGAGTAAGAGCCATCCGTTTATTTATTAGCTGAGACCTCATTTCAGTTTCTGATACATCTACTTTGGAGTGAAAACTAAGCTTGCTGGGTTTTGTATGGCAGTCTGGAAAAATGGGAGATTTAGAAAAAGTATTAGCTATCCTTTTCTTTAAGAAATAACCCCCCAAAACTTTATATTCAGTGTAGTTCATGCAGCTAATATTCAGTGGTCAGACCAGACATTCTGTGGCATTATCACAGTCTTGTATCATTGCCGTCACCAGGTTACACAGCCTTTCACCTGGAGACTTTCATCCTTTACACAGTGAAAATTCAATTCAAGTCTTGCAATGGACTTTCTTTCAAAGAAACCTTGTCTTTGTCCAGATGGAAGAAAGGGTTTTACCTTAACCCTTCACTTACCTGTAGATGCTTTGTGAGAGATCAACATAGAACATGAAGAAGAATGAAGTGCTCTTAAACAGAATATGTCTGTCATCTCAACTTTGATGCTACACCATTTGGTCTATTGGAAAGAAGATTCTATGCAAAATTTTCATTGTCATGTATATGTGCAGTCTCATTATAGCCATTTTATTCTCTAACATACTCAAAAGCTTTAGTGTTGATCTGAATGCCCAGTCAAAGATGAATGCTGGTCCCATTACTCTAAATGCAAACAATTTGTAGGTGGAAAAAAACCCAGACAAACCCAAGTGACCAACAGGCAGCATATGTAATAAAGGAACAAGCTCACAGAATTCTGCTGAGATTTACAAGAACGGTATATCAGGAGAAGGAGCCAGCAGAAATCGGCTAAAGGAGGCCTTTTTGCTAACATCCTGTGATCAAATCCAAGCCAGAAAGCAAGCCACGGCCTACTGGACTCTGCTTCCTCTAACTGGCGACTTTTCTTCTCCCACAAGACAGTCTGCCTTGTCTGCCTGCCTGTCTGTCTGTCTGTTCTACCCATGCATACGTTACCACACCACAAATCAGGTGGCTGGCAGGAGAGGGAGAGCTCACCAGGGTCTAAGTGATTATGGAACTAGAAGATTGTGCAGAGTATCTCATACTCCCAGTTTGGGACACAAGAAAGGAACAAGGTCTCTCATGGACAGATATCTGGAAGCATTTTACAACTCTTAGTGTGCCCCAAAGCTGCTCTTCTGTTTTGCCCTGCCCTAGCTGCAGTCCCAGTTCTCTCAACTATGGTGATGATGGGCTGAACTCAGAAGGGAAAATTCAATCAGACTTTTTGCTGTACTCATGGTGATCCCAGTTGTAGCTGAAGTAACTTCCTACTCATGTATTTTATATTGGCTGAAAAAAGAGTACTTTGTGTCACTCTCTCCTAGATGAGTGATATTAATAGATGAATGTTGTGGTTTGAGAAGTTTGGGGGGTCTAGCTTTTTGGGTGTCGTAGGGGCCAAAAGATAGGCCCCCAAACTTCTCAAACCACGACAATGAGCCAGCAATTTATGTTGTCCTGAAGCAGAAAAGTGCAATTCCCTATTTTAGGATTTTTGCAATAGGCTTAAATCAAAAAAATAACCATTAGTTTTAGCACAGACTTGGTTGGGAAAAAAGCACATATGAAATAAAAATTGCTTGAAAATCCATAACAAGGAATGAGACAACAATATGTTGAGCAATGAAAGCATCAGCCCCTTTTACTTGTGCTTTATAGTCCAGGACATGATACAGCCTAAAGTTGTATGGGGAAGTTTGGCAGGTGCTACCTTTCATGTCACACAGTGCAGTAATGCCTCTTTAAGCACTGATAAATTCATCCCTGCCGTGCTTTGAAGCTCCTGCAGTTTTCATGGTTTTCCACATTCATGATGGCAAGATAAAAATAAATTGCGTCATGTTTTATTGTCTTCATCAGTGATCTCCAAGAAAATACATCAGGTTGATGACACTGTGATATGCCATGGATAGAATATCAGATGCCATCAAGAACAGAAAAATAGCACAAAATTAAGTACACAGATGCAATTTTCCTTGAAAACTTACATGTTAAATACTACTGAGGTGCTCTAGAGACTGTAAAGAGAAAAAGAAATGTAAGACTAACAAACAGAGGAGACATTTATAATGACTTGCAAATTATTGAGTCACTAAATTGATGGAAAACTGTACTTTTTGCCCAGCTCCCTACAAAGCACCCCTTCACTGTTGTACATCCAGTTGTCACCCCCCACAGATTCCTTAATCCTGGTAGCAATACAAACACAGACTGGAAATCATCACAGATGCAGATGGTTTAATGTCCTGCAAATGCAAGCGACCACATGAATGTCGTAATGCTTCACAGAACAGGTGTTCTGAAACACTTTGTAACATATAAGAACAAAAGACACAAGTCACCAAACAAATCCGAAGTGTAACAATACAGCAGAAAGCTTGGAACAGCCCCAGCGCCCTTTTTATTTTCTGAATAAGCTTTCCGAACATGACTCTTGCGCTGTGCTCTGCACACCACTGGAGGGTGGTAGGAGACTGCCTGACTCACAGGTTCCTGCCGAGAAGCCAGAATGGAGAGAAGCTGAATTGTGAATGTGATCAGAAACACTCGTCCCACCCCAACGACAGCTGCTTCTAAAACTCATCGTGCACCTCAGTCCGAGTTCCTATGCTTTACTGCCAGAGAAGTCTGTTGCCCTGACTTTTGCAGTTCTGGAGGTTATCATTCTTTTGTAGCTAGTTTCTCACATTCTTCTATGTAAACATAGCCATGTTATTGTAACGGTATCTTATTGTTTACATTCCTTTCTCCTGGGCACAGCAGTTTGATGGACATTTCCTTTGACCACTGTGATTGAGGGACGACAAGCTCTTCCCTCCAATGGACAGTGATTTCTAAAATGCATATAAAATAAACAGGGCGGGTCTCACCCGGCAGTTGCTCCTTACTCTCCTAACAGGTGTCTCTTGTCTCCTTCTTTCGTGTCGTTACTGCCACAGAAGTCTGGAATAATCTTGAAACTAGCAGCTGTAAAACTACCATGTTCTAGGTTTTTAGCTCGCATTTTGCTTTTGTTTCTTACAGATTATTTCACTCAGAAACTTCAAGTTACTGATGGTTACTGATTTCATATTCCACTCTTGTAATTACAAAGTGCAGTCATGACTCTTGAGAGGAAATAAAAAATCAAAAAGGCAAAAAACTTTAATAACATACAGGGACCTTTAAATCATATGTAGCCAACCACTTCCCTTTACTGTAACACAGTTTCAGAAAATCCATCATATTTATTTTAAAGGACGAAAATTTGCCTCCCTGCATGTCACTTCTAATAAAAGATTGATTACTCAATATGCAACACATAATTATGGATAATTTTTGATATCTTCTGTAAACACTGCTTGTGAGTGGGGATGCCGCTTCTTATCCTGGATTCCAACACAGCCTCTCTCCTTAACAGAAGCAAATCTGCAATTTTAATTCCCTCCCATACATTAAGCTTTCTGCAAAGTGGTTTCATGACGGCCCAATGCAGCACCAAAAGCTTCACACTGCTCACACAAAAGCTGTTTCCACACCTCACAGTGGCACTCAGCAAATTCTGCTGCTTGTGTTTCTTTTCCCCACCTTCACATTGTAGATTTGCTGCCTGCCTGCTCCTATCCACCACTTTATGTCCACGTGTTGCCTCCTGCTAATGGTAATCTTCTGTCACACTGGTTACAGATTTTTGTCTACACAAGTGTCCTGGAGCAACTGCAGTTCTACTGCAGGTTTGCAGATTCACACCTCTGCTGTGGTCTGAAGGTCTCTCTCCTGCAGGGGCTCAGCACTGAGGCTGCAAAATACTGACGGTGAAGTTAATGGGCTGCTTTGCAACATGCTATGAAGACCTGGACTTTAATTCCTGGGTGTTTTCAGGAACACTGGTTTAAAAATTTTATGTATGGAGGTCTGAAAAGGGAATCTGGTAAGGGTATGACATTCTTATATTAAGAATTTTTGCTGTTCTGCCATTTCTCTACCTATCCATCTTTTAGCAAAGAAACGACAATGTATGTAATGTAATCAACACCCATAGCTGGAAGGGCTTTTGCCTAGAGCTAAAGTCATCATGCAATATTTTCTGAGTTCTTTCTACAGCCTAAAAAAATACTTTGAGCCAACCTTTATCTTAAAGTAACTATGCCTGCAAAATAAAGACTAAAATTATTTACTAGGGGCTGTTGTAGAAACTGCACTCTGCACACAGATCAAAACCACACAGAAAACAATCTTTCTTATCTGAAAACCAACCAAAAGGATTTAGCTAGCACTTCTGAAAAAGAACTGGAGCAGTGTGAGCTGAGCAGTCAAGATATGTCAATAGTCTGAACATGTAGCTCAGAGTTATTTATATTAGGGAGGGTTTTCTGGTCACTTGTTGCAGTACTAATTGGCTCAGGCTCCACAGTAAGCTGTTCACTGCTATCAACTACCAGCTGGAGGAAAGCAGCTGCCATGGTAGTTTGCAGGAATGGAATTTGTGCAGTGGGTGGAAGAGGAAGAAATAATAGTAATAAAGGACAACAGGGCTCCACTCACGTTGGGAGAATGATATAGCCTCATAGAGATTTGAAGTGTTCATAAGAGATGAGACTTCAAACCTTGTTATTTGAATAAAAGCACTCTGGGCCACTCTGTGCCATCTAAACAACATGTGGTTACAGCCTATACCATGGGGGACTGTGTCTTAAAGGACAAGGCATGTCTCCCCACATCCTGCTCTAATGTGAGAAGTGCCCCTCAGATAGTCCAACAGAAAATGCCAGGTCTGATGGCTGACAAGAGAAGAGTTCGGGCCATGAAAACACCTCCACTGTGTTCTTTTCCCCAAACACATCCAAAAAGAAGAACCCAGCAGGTTCACAGAAAATACAGAAAACATATTAGTCATTGCCTTTTTTTTCAAAAGATATATCCCAGACAAGAAACTCTGGTAAGGATCAAGGATAGAAGGCCATAATTAGACACCTGCTATGTTAATGACTGAATGGGGAAATTAAACAAATTTTTTAAAACTCATGGCACCTGGAGCATCATATGGCCCTATCTGTGCACAACCTCTAGCTTGATCTAGTTAGCTCATTAGATGAGCTAGTACAGATCACTCTCTGGCAAACCTGCCTGAAGTTCATCTAAAATCTATTTCTGTCCCTAGGAGATACTAAACAAACCTGGCTGGAATTCAAAAGAATGTCTGTGGTGTATTTAAAGCACCTATTAAAAATTTAAAACGGAACTAGAAATGGGTACATTTCTAAAGACAAACACACTTTAATTCACCTTTATGTGAAATATGCATATGTATAGTAATAAAAGAAATACATAATGAAAAATCTGACTTTGATAAACATCTTAAGATTATCATCTCCAAAGAACTAATAATTCAGTTTTATCAAAATCAAGACAGCACATTATTTCTTTTTTAAGTGATATAATCAGTATGCACTCTCACAAGCTTATGCAACTTTTAGCTGTGTATGACATCAATTAGCAAGCCCTTAGAAAGTGTAAAAGAGAAGTGTAGAAATTAAGAAGTGTAAAAATTAAGTAATTCAAGAATATAATTTCTAAAATGAAGTAGCTGTTTTTGCACTATAGGAGTAGTATTGAGAATACTTGTCATTTACCAACTAACAGAACTTCAGTACCTGCATCCTAATCATCCCAACACAGACTAAACAAAAAAAATGCTATGCTTTGGAAGTATAGGAATAGCCAGACCTCATGCCCCTTTCACCCAATACTCTGTGATAGAGCCAACACCAGATGCTTCAGAGAGAGGTGCAAGAAACCCCGTGGCAAGTAATTATAGCATAATCTCTCCATACTGGGAGCCTCTTTCTAGCTCCCATCTGCTAGAAATTGTTTTACATCAGTATATAGAATGCAGAAGTACTCAACAAAGTGTTTACTTTCCACGTATCTTCTTTGAACGCTGAAAAAACATTAATAATTTTTTTTCAATAGAGCCTTCAGCGTTATCATGAACTCCTCTTTTACAATTGCTTTTCCTTTTCTTGCCTTGTAAGACGCTTAAGAAAAATATCATTATCTCCAAGCACAGTACACTCCAGCTACCTTATCTAAAAAGATGATCCTGACAGATAAACTGCAGGTAAAACATTAAACCACTGATCAGGAGTGAACTACCACCATAATGCAAAACTATGGGGAATATCTAGTACTAAGAACAAAAGACACTCATCTAGAACTGTAGAAAATATTTATTTCAGGTGTGTGGGCACATGCCTTTACTACTCAAAAATCAAAAAACAAGCTACATATTGGCAACTGATAAAGAAACAAGGATAAAAGGGGTAGAATTTTTGTCCCCGTTAACTTTTATCACAGGTGGTCAAGAACAGAAACAGACTCTACTGTTGTCTGCTGTCCCTACAGTATTTCTACAATCATTCTATCAAAAGGATCTAGTTTGTCACTTTTGTTCTCTTTGTTGACTCCTACCTCTGTATACTCTGTATTTCCAAAAGAGCAGCACACCTAATTGAAGGCAAGACTTTTGCTCCAGTCACTAATGCTTTTAAATCACAGTCCAGTTCTCAAAACAACTTACACATACACACACACAAAGAAAACCATAAAAAAAAAACCAAAAAAAAAAACCAAAAAAACCAAACTGGCATACCACAAGAGCACAGACTGTATTTTTGCTGCAAGGCCAATTATGCTGAGATTTCCCTGTCCAACCAAAGCAGGTAGGGGTGCTGCATTTTGTGGCATGTATTCTATAGGAAATACAAAAACAGACATGACACAGGCTCCGTGCTGGATTTGAAATGGATTCTGCTGGGGTCAAAGCGACCACAAGTCCTTTCTCCACTACAGTAGCCATAGAAAACCATCTCCCAACAGTCTGTGCCTGAGCCTCTGTCTGTGAACACCATGTAGGATGGGTTCCCTTTGCACATCTGAGTGTTTGTACTGTGATGCGTGTGGACAGAAGGCTCGGATAACATGGTAGAAATTGCAAAAGGAGATAAATTAGAGACAAAGATGGATATAGCAACATGCTGGTGACCAACATCCTATTACAGAGTTTTGTATGCCTCTCTACTTCCTTTAGTCCTTCAGTAATGTCCAACTGAAGGAAACTTCTCTGAAGATCTGTTGCTTTAGGCACCTAAAATATAGTTGTGGTATATGATCACAGTTTTGTTTGAGAGCCGTTACTTCAATCACTTTCTCTCCAGTATTCATCACAGTGCTTAATTTCCTCAATGTCAAATTGTCCAGCCTGCTGAGAATCAGTCTAAATTGTTACAAAGATGTGGTTTGGTTTAAACATCTTTGTGCAGCAAACCCCTGGTATTTTTAAATACATTGTTGTTTAAACATACCTAGACATAACCTATTTTTGCAGCCCTATAGACAGAATTTACATATATGTCTGAATTGCCACTTAACAACCATTAAATAAAAGGAGCTGATGCTCTTAATTATCTGTAAATATGGCTTTAGCAAGAATACTGAATTCCCAGTGAATAGCTACAGTTGCATTTTCTGTCTTTTAATTTTCCCACAAGAGAGATTCTTTTGATCCAATTAAATAAAAGTAAAATAGAAGGAATTTGTGCCAAGGAAAGCTATGGTAATTAACACAAAACTACAGCTAGTGCTCTGGTAAAGAGCTGAGGGAAGCTATTCATTCTGAAAAATCTTCAACTAATGTCATATATTCCAATTTTGGAACAGGTAAATTGGAGAAGACAAACAAAGATCTAAATAATTCCTGGAGGAAAATTTTCATATGCTCAAGAGAACATAATTATGTTAAAGAAAAGCATTTTTTAGCATGCATTCCACCAACAAACAAGAATCAACCTGTGAACAGATCATTCTCACATCAATAGGTCCCAGACAAAATAAATTTGGGGCAAATAGCAACTGTAAAATTGTATGTGTTAATTACGTGACAGATAATTACATTGATCAGACCATGAATAGCAGCCCACTCCCATTGGAGCTGGTAAAGTCCCTAACTTCAAAATTAAATGGTAAAAATGGCATTTTAAAAAATTCCATGAATAACAATGACTGGTTTAGGTCAATGCTTGGGTTGACTACGCCCTTTAAATTTCATATTACTAGCTATACATTTTATGACAGGGCACCATTCCATTTATATTTTCTTTCGTTGTAAAGCCAGTATCAATAGATTCTTTTAATTATTTTCAATGCTTCAGCTACCCAGCCCTTCCTCGGTTATAACTAATGATGAAGTTAAGCTGTAAAACAAAACACTGAAAGGGCTGAAACAAAAACTGAAAAGGAGGCCCCAAGTTCTTAAAAAATAAGTGAAAGGCTGATGAACTGCAGGATGGGATAGGGTTCTCTAACTAAAATGGAAATGGAATCTTTTGATGCAAGTTGCATCTGTAAAACAGCTCAGATAAAATTTTTTATTTCAGCCTCAGAAAGCACAGAAGATATGTACCTCCCAGAGTTCATGTTCATGGTTCTGTGCAACAGTGGATAACACTATAAATACCCAGAGCTGAACAATCTCCCAAATTCCATTTGCTTTTGTAAATGCTACTGAGCAGTAGAAGTAGCCAATTTGGTTACTAGCAACTAATTAGAAGAGGACACAGTTTTCATTAATTTTCTGGTATAGTATTTTTCATATGCTTCTTAAAAGAATGCAAGTTCAAAGGAATGACAAAACACCTTCCTCCATCTCTAGGAAGGATGCTGCACAGGGGGGTGTCCCAACAAGGTATCACAGTAAGACAGTGTGAGAGACTGACATGTTATGATTTATGGGTTAAACATTTTTTATGAAGGACCTTTTGTCTATTATGGCAAAATTGTGTAACAGAAGTACACCAGAAGAAAAAGACTGCATGGGCCCCCTGAGCTGAGGCCCTGGACTGCAAGCTGTTTTGAGATAAGATGGCACTGACACCATTCTAAGGTCTGGGCTGGGAGAGAAGACTGCTTCTACAGGAGGATCAAGCCCAGCAGCTTCAGGGTGGAGGCCTCAGTCCCAGGCTTGCACTGGTCTGCTGCAAGGTTTGCACAGAGCAGAGAGGTTTTGGGTGTGTGGCGAAAAAAGCCTCTGGTCAGAGGAACACCCACCCTCCGGTGAGCACAACAGCCCAGCTGCGGGAGGCTCCCACTCTGGGAAAAGCCCCAACTCCAGGACATGCACATGGAGGGGCTGCTGAGGGGATGTCACAGCCCATCAAAGGCATCCCCAAAAGGGCCCACAGACCCTGCATCAGAGCACTGCACATGGTGCAAAATAACGCAGAAGATCCATGGTCTTGGAAGGGACAGGTCCAAGCTGACCCCTCAGGGGTGGTACCTGGGCGTTCCCCCCGGCCCAAAGTGTGTATTAATCCAGTGGATTCTATGCTCTTTGGTGGCGGCAGGGACCCTTCACCATCAAGAGGAGCAGATGCAGGGGATCCATGAGACATCGTTAGGACCCACGGAGGGGTGATCTGCTTCCACCTAAACTCTGTCACTCGTTCCGACCCCCCCTAACCCCCCCCCCACACCTCTTTTCACTAGTTCTTTCTTTCTCTCTGTCTCTCTCTCTCTCACTTATTGTTAAATAAAATACATCAATTCTTTCTGGCACCAACATTTGATCTCATTTGATTTTAATCTCGCATTTTGGAAATCTTTTCAAACCTAAGCTTCTCCGGCTTTATGAGCAGAGAGTTCTCTTTGCTTCTCTGTGTTTAAAACTGGATTGCAACAGATGGCTTTTAGCAAACCTAAGGTTACAGTATGATGGTTTCAAGGTAAGAGCCACATGAATCTCTTGTCAGAAGTCCATGGGAACTGGAACAGCTGTGTGAATAAAGCTGTGTTTTGATTGGAAAAGAAAAACATACGGAGATGGCAAGATAGCACAAATTCTACCACTATAGGAAAGCCAAGACCTAGTATTGTTCTTGTGGCAGAAAATGCAAGACAGCATTATTCTGTGAACTACAGCATGCTATCTATACACAGATAAATTAGCAGTAATACTCTATTACTCTCAAAAATTAGGAATACAACTGTCTGAACAAAGTAGTCCCTTGCATCCCTGAGGCATCACCATAGGATATAAATGCTATAGAATTATTTTCACTATAAAGGCTTTGATATAGACATTGTCCCTTGAGCCCGGAGTTATTCACTATAATGACATGATAGCCAACGAGAAAGTAATAGCTTTGTGCCTTTGTGAATACTGGTGAAGTGCCTGACCCCACACATTGCAGGAAATGATTTGACGCTACTGATGTTTTGAGACAGTTTATTGGAAGAAAGACAGCACCAGAGCAGGTTGCCTTGGCGACACTGTAGCTGCACTAGAAACCAAACAAAAATGCAGAAGCTCCTTCTGTGTTGAGGACTGCAAAATATTCATCAAATTGGGTTAAAAGGGACAAATCCCACAGCAAGTCCTATGCAATATTTGATATCACTTCTTACCATGAGCATTATTAGAAAGTCAGTGATAAAGCCAGGTGGTTCATACTTCATCAGCACAGGGCAACAAGAATCGAACAGCAAGCAATATGGTGATGACGGCTCAGAGTTTGGGGGTTTATTCCTGTGAGACTCTGCAGGTCACTTCTGGTTCTGACAGTCTACTCTGACAGGAGAAGTAGCTTCTAGTGGTGAGCACTTTTGATTTCATATCACAGAGACTTCTCTGCAGGCTATATCACTTTTGGCAATGATCACCGTACTCTTAAATAAGGAATGTAAATATGAATTACCCAGCTACCATTGAACCAAAAGTACAAAAACACCCTTAACATATTTTGTTATCACTGAATTTCTCATGCATGATACCAGATTTTATCAAAAGAAGATTTATCCACAAAGCATCCAGTTACAAATTAAATCCTCCAGACAGTCATATTTTTGAAGATTTACTCTTTCTATAGGACTGTGTTGAGCACAGAGAAGGGAGTTGAATCTGTCTCTCTTACACATTAGGTAAGATCTCTAACAACTGAATTAAGAGTAGTGCAGGTGACAATTGTTTTGTAAAAAAAGTCACCCTAGGAAGTGATAAATTCAAAAGGGGGCAGCAGAAGCAGCTGTGTCCCTGGTGATACATGAAGTCTGCAGAAGAAATGGGACTTAAAGATTCGCTTTAGACTTTCCTTTTGTCTACCATAGTTCTAAAAACAGTATTCTGATTTTCTTCTGTTGCTTACATAGATTATTAGCTTTTTTTAAAAAAAGGCTCTTAAAAAGGAGCCTGTGGAATTAAATCTCAGCCTTACAGCTGGGCTTTATCCACAAGATGTCTGTTGGCTCAAACCCTACATATGAATTGGTTACATAACTCCTGCTGGTCTTGTAGCAAACAGAGTACCTTTAATCTACTAAATATGGTCAGCATCATACCAAACAGTTAAAATATTCCCCAAATGGATTTAACTAGTCAGTCACTAATCCTACCACAAAAGGGGACTGAAATGCTTGAACTGACTTTTTCTTTGTATGGAAATTTGAGCTTCTCTGTTCCCTAATTTCTCTGCAGGACCTAAATACCCTGCTCTGGGCAGTTGTGAAAAATGTATCTCCAATGGGACTTAAATCTTTGAACCCTGTATGGGAGTTAAAGCTGGAAAGGACCTTTTACCACTCTTGTTACAATCTGTTTATTTACTAGATAAATGATACCAAGCAGACAGAAAGCATTACTTCCTTCTCTAATGACAGTACCTGAGTGCACAAGAAGTTCCATAGAGTTCAATGGTGTAAAACTCAAGAGAGGGACCTTGTATCACATTTAGAGGTGCTATTTATCAGCATGTAAGCAAATACAGAACACAGGAGGAGTAAACATTTAGAAGATCTCTGTACACATTCAAAATACTAAGATCAAGTTAATTTCATTATTGGCATTTAATTTTGCTTCTGTTTAATTTAACAGAAACATGTAATTTTTTTCTAAAAGAAATTCCCAATCCTCCATTTTTTAGAAGGGATAAATTCAGATACCCTTTTTATCAGAAAGAAAATTAACCTCAATGGCTGCATAATGCTTCCCTAAACAAAAAAACAAATCGACTTGCTCTCCCTTAATAACCAAAAGCAACCACATGGTAACTAACAATATGCAATGTGCTTATGCCTCACATAAATAAGATATTATTTGTAAATCATTTCAAAGATAAAACTGGGAGAGAAAATAGACATCTGTGACACCACACAATAATCTATTGGGATAATGCATCAAAGTAAGACATCTCATCAGAAACCAGACATCTTTAACAGATAGCAAAATTTAAATATGAAAAATATTTTTAAGTATAGCAAGACGCGGTTGAGAAATCTCCATTTCAAGACATTTCTGCATTTTAGTATCCTTTTAATTTGATACTTTAATCCAATTCATACTCACAATATTTTCATTCAATTCCTGTTCCTACTACTCTTTAAACACCAAATTCAAGAGATATGAAATGCAGGTGTTAATTCCCAGGACTGCACCTTTTTTAAAGAAGAAGTGTTTTTCTTATGATGAAGTTATTACCCAAGAGAGCTTTATAAGGAACTCACACAAACTTCTTGCCACTTTGTAATTCCTTCTATGATAAAGTCATCTTATAAATTCTGCATCATGGATTGCAGATGCTGAGAGGTAAAGCTACAAATGCAACAGTATTATTTATAAAGACAGACAGATGTAACAGAGACCATGAGAAATAAACCAGACACTAAGCAATGCTTAGAATTTAATCTCTAAATTTGTATTGAGCTCAGTAATTAGGCCTGCCCAAATAAATGAAACACTTGCAATGTCTGTTGATCATGCTTAAAAGGATTACCTCAATGCAAAGACTCACTAAAATGATTAAACTAAGTTTTATTTGATGTCTGGTGCTTCCAGGGATTCTCTAATTAAATAACTGTTGCACATTGGCACAAGACTATTGATTTAATAATGATTATCTTAATTTATGTTAACTTAGTGTGCTCTGTGTTGTCACTTATGGGTGCTAACAGCTGCATGGCATGGTATTCCAACGTGACTGTGCTATAAAACCTTAACCTTGATAAAAAATCTGTTATGAAACATGGAGGTTGCATGAAAAGCTGAGGCATAAATAAAGAAGGTAATTCACTATTGAATCAAATAGTTTGTTTTATATTTAAATCATGCTTTTGTGATACTGCAAATGCAAAAGTATAGATTCCTGTAATTAAGTTTGGTGGTCTGTAATTTTTTTCCCTTCAGGAGACCAGCAGTAGGAATGTTACAAAGGCATTATGAAAACCATCATCATAATGAAACAATGCACAGTCAGGAACCAAACTTTAGAATCTCATATCATGACTGATGAGAGAGATTAAAGATCAAAAAATCAGAACTGGTTAAGAGATGTGACCCTTCCACTTATAGAATGTCACTTCAAACCCAGGTCTAATGGAAATTGCACCGCCTGGAGCTGGCCAGAAACTTTCACTTTAGGGGAAATAATTTCCTTCTTATTTTTTAATAAATTAATTTCTTATGGAATTGAATAGGCAATCGTTTCTTTAAACAAAATATGTGGTCTTCTGTTTAGGAAGCACTGAAATGAATTTTTTTTTAAATTCCTCAAAGCTTATTAGCAAAATTAGTAATTTTATTTGGTCAGTTTTGCTGTTCCAGTCAGCATACAACAAAGTTGACAAGAATTGCACTGTTTTCAGATCTAACTGTTCATAATGTCCATGTCATTATGACAAGAGAATTTCCTAAGTTTGGAAATTGTGATTCTCTGCTGCCAGGCCAGACTTAGTGCTGGAGACTGAAGGATCTCAAGGTCTAGTACAGAATCAAAACTTAGCAAACCCCAAAGCTCTCAAGGTCTGGAAATCCCAGAGTATGTAGTGATTTTCAGATCCTGCATCAAGGAGACAGCATTGGGAAGAGCTTAAGCATTAGCAGCTGCCTGTCCCACAGTACTTTGGTCCCTGGTAACCCCGCTTGGTGCCAGTCTTTTGAAAACATGGACTCCCTGGGAATGCCCCAAAGCTGAGATTTTGGGCTTCACAAAAGCTGCCAAGAAATTTGACAGTGTTTTGTTTGAACTTTCTGCTTTTGCAAACTATATAGGTTTTGACAGAAAAAATAAAAAGCAGTTTCAGTGATTTTTATAAAAGATGTTTGGGTGGAAATTTACCAGTAAGCTCTGCTCACATGGCAGGCCTCATGACCACTCTTTCCTCCCTTACCTTGGCTTTGCTACAGCTATCAAAATGCTTGGTTTGCAATACTGTTTCTCATAAACTGTTTAGTGTTGCATAAATTTGGGAATGATGGTGATGATAGTGCTCACACTTAGTAAGGATCATATGTTTAATTAAATGTAACACATGAAGGTTGTCAGAGTTGAATGCTATAAATGCCAAAGAATAACTAATTTTAACTTTGAAATCTTTGGAATCTTTGGTTTCTGAAATGGGTGTGACTTATAAGGATCTATAACTAGATGCTGGGTCCATACCACACAGACAAATATTTGTTAGCATTGCATTTGAAGGGAGGAATGTTGACAGCATAGACTGCTAGGCAGATAAACTACTCTTGAGTACTGCTTTAAGCAGAAACAAAAATATCCTGCCTGAAAGAAGAGGCTAATCTTTCTTATGTCAGAAATCTAAAACACACCTGAGCTGAATAAGGTGGCAATCATTCAATTAAGAAATTACAGACTTGCAGGAATTACATTACCACTCTAAATGGTGGGGGAGAAGTGGCAATGACCACACACAGAGTTAAAAGTGTCTACTTCTGTTATCGAGCTATGCACATTTTTCATTCCTTTTCTCCTTGGTTGCTATAAATTCTTTATCAAAGATGCTGTATTATCTAACAAAATCAGGAAAAGGCTTTTGTTAAAAATACCAATATCTATGTATTCTCTTGGGAGAAGTTGCTGTTGTGAAAGGTTAAAGCAATTTACTTTGAAAATAGAAACATATACAGAAAAAAATCCCCCAAAGATATGCTACAGGCAGGATTTGTTAAACAATTATCTCATCCTGCCACATTAGTTAAAATTTATCTGCAATTACTAAGACCTAAGCCATTATAATTACATTTTTTCTATTTACATCTATTTTTTCTATTTAAATCTCTTTCAATTTCCAGTTTACCTGGCCACATCTACCTGGCATTTGAGAACTGTGTCTTCTCCTATCACAAGCTTTGCTTGTCAAAACAGCCCCAGTTCTCTCTTCAGAAGGGGTTTATCGTCAGGGAACTTACTAGAAAATTCCTCTGGATGGCAAATGTGAATGAATTCCATTGGTTCTCCTTTCTCTGAACTACTGCTACCTGTGTAAGGCTGACAAAAACAAAATGTCTTTTGTCATAAAAACACTGCTATATATGCATGTGCTAGTCATAAGCAATAGTTTCTACATGTTTCTTCGAGAGTTTTTACTCTGAAATGTATTTAAAATCAAAACTTGCCCAGTTCCAGATTGACTCAAACTTTAAAGATGCACAAAACTTTAGAAGGATGAGAGCATTAAAAAAAAAAAAAAAAATTATCCACTGCAAAGAAAACAGAACCCACATATGTTTAATAAACTCTTCACTTTCCCTGTACTGACAGTCTGTGTAGCATTATATTGATTTATCTTAGAAAACAGATGAGTGCAGGTAACAGATGAGTGGAAGGTCACCCTGTATTTTAAACTCCTTTAACTAGTTTTAATGTACAAGTGATTAATTTGTCCATGAGTGTAACAGCTACAACAGATGCAGCTAAATTGACTGTGTTACTTCATAACTACTGTTTCGCCATTCTCAACCAGAAGTTACAGGCTCCATGTAAAAATTACTTGGCAAACTGGCCTGTGTTACTCAAGAGCAAAACATAACAAGATTTCTTTCTGGCTTAAAAATAGGCAAATGAACCAATAACAAAACTCTGAAGACAAAAGTTCCACAACAAAATACTACTATTTGTGCATTTATATTGTATGTGTGATGAAAGGGAGTTTTCAATCAAATCCTCTGCTGCTGAAAATTAGCTAACTTAAATGTAAGAATAAAATCACTGGGACTGATTAACAACAGCAAATACAAAGCCACTTTGGACAGACAGATGTTTCTTTAGCTGTGATTGTACTTTATGCTGTCATTCTGAACCTTTGACACCTGGGGATAATCAAACTCCAAAGCACCCTACCTTCCGGAGAGGTTTGAGCTTGGTCTCCATGATGAAGTCGTACTTGCAGAGCTCGCAGCAGCGCGTGTCCGAGCTCTTAATCCACTGGTGCAGGCAGGCCTGGTGAACAAAGCGCAGCGTCCCCGTGCAGCGACACGGTGTGATGAGGGGGCTTTCGTCATCTCCCTCACAGTGACAGATCCTGACAGGAAGGACAGCAAGAGCGAGTGAGGAAACTTGCCAACCAGCAATGCAAAGCCACCGGTTTATTTACACTGCTTTCTCGTCTTCAGGCTTGACATTCAAAAGATGCCAGGTGTATGACCTTTCAGACTGAGGCCTGGGAATATATTCCTTATTCCTTTCTGCCATTTAGTAATTTCTCTTCACTTAGTTATTTCCCTTTGAATATGTTACATGGGCTGAAGGTGAATCAATAGAAATAACACTGCTTTTCCCTTTTATGCACGGCAAAACCTTTCAGACAAATACCACAGCTCTTTCTACAAGTAGAATAGTTCTTGGTCTGTAACCAATGCCAATAAAATCCTCAAAGGCAGAGAAATCTAACCCATGCTGAAAATCTCCAGCATGAGAACTACAAAAGTTCTTAGGATATCTCTTTGGATTTACAGTTAAAAGAATCAGAGAGCAGTTTTGAGTACTCTGCAGTCATGCATATGACAGAGCATATACACACATGCACACTTTTTAGAAGAAAGGTGTTGAAAAGTCATTGTCATTTTTTTCATTCTTCACTGTCCCTTTGAAGTAGAAAGCTGCATTATCTGGGAAAACAAAAACTACAGCTGTAAGCAGACCCTAAGGCAGAGGTTGGTTCCAAAACTCTTTTACCTTATGATGGGATACAGAGCTTTTCATGTTGTGGTTTTGCATAAAGTGATCGGTGTCCTAGCATCATAATCTGATTTCTTCTGTGTGGTTTCTTCTGTGACACATGTTCGAATGCCCCGTCCTCTTCCAAACAGTCTCCTGATCATGTCAGGAAAACATTCACCCATTGAAACCAATGTCAGATTTATTGGTGAGCGTCTCTTTGAAGGCAGAGAAAGCTTTACAGTGAGAAGAAGGCTTAACCAAACGCCTGAATTGAAGGAGGTTCCTCTCAACACAGAGTAACTCCCTCCCATCCCCAACTAGATAAACACAACAAAGCACCCAATCCCTAATGAGTATCTGAAGTGTCAAACTGGCACAAAAGATTAAAAAAAAAAAAAAAAGCTGAAGCCTGAGAAATGTTACTTAAAAAAAGAGAAGAAAAATAACAGCACAGATCCTGGTGTCACACATGAAACTTAGGCCTTAGAAAATTAGTACTTAGGAATGGCACCCTCAGACAGCACACATGCAGAAGTGTCTGAACACATCTGAGGAATAACTCACCCTTTTACACTAAAAACTGTGGGCGCACCACACCTGGGGTAGGAGCAGAGGCAGGACAGCCCTAAGATGAGGTTGTCTTCCTACCGGTCAGGTTAGGGAAAACGGGTGACCTTCCTAGCACAGGAGCTCCTGATGTATGTCTGGAGGCAACCTGGCAAAGACATCCCAGGAAAGACTGGCTACTGCACAGCTCTGAGGCTGCCAAGTCTCCAAGCAGGGGAGGAGGAAATTCCAATGTCTACATGAAAGATCTAGAGATCAAAACTGGCAGCTCTACTATTCTTCCACAGTGTAGCCCAGAGCCATGAGAAAATGAATCTAGATAATGGGAAAGCAGAACAAAGCTGCTTTGCTGGAGATAGAGAAATAGAGAGACTTAAAAAATCCAACAGATAAATGAAGCTCTGAAAACCTGGTCCACAAAATCCAGGTTTCAATGTCTGCACTGATGCCTGTACATGATGTAATGCCCCACAGCAGTAGAGAAGAAATTACCCGCAACTTCCTTCTTGCACACACTCATTTTTTGAGACACATTTTACAAGAACTCAATTTACAGTCTTGTCTTTACTAATCCAGCCAAGCTAGGTGCATCAGTACCTTGGTTCTTAAATGAGAATTGCCTGTATGTGATTTCTTATTGAGCCTCTAGCTTAAACAGAACTATATTTTCAAAACACCGAATAGTTATTTTTCTAACTAATGCATTCCCAGATGAGAGTTACATTAAAAACATAATTTTCTTTTTAAATTAAAGCTATTCCCCAAAGGAAAACCACCATTCTTTGTTCATTTGAATTCAAGCTATACATAATTTATTTTACAGTCTTAGCATTTAAACTATTTAGAAATTAGACAACTAAGCTCTGTACTTAATAGCCTTTTTTTCTACTACTGCCAAGATTGTTTAAAATTATTTTCAGAGCTAAAATATAAGCCTAAAACTCCACTGGCATTTTCAAATAAAGTGACACTGCAAATTTGAAATGAATAGAAGTAATCCTTAGTAGAAATACTTCTACTAAACACTCTATGCATTATACATTCAATTTTGGCTTTTCTTGTACAGAAATTACCAGCCAATTGTATAAATAACAGGGCAACAATAAGAACTTACATTATGAAGAAGCTTGAACAAAATATCTAATGGCCTCTTCTAGCTTTACAACCATGAAATATGTAATGGGAATTAAAACAAATTTCAATAACAATTAAAGCCCAGAGAAAATGACCAAAGGGATGGCTTTAATTAGCTTGAATGCTCTTTGGTCTCTTTGGTGCAATTTAAATCTTTGTTATTTGTTTAACCAGAAGAAATTAGCTTAAAAGACATTTGTGCTACCTAAACTCATGGTGACAGTTTGAAGCTTTTTTTGGTGCCCGACACCTATGGTAACAGACTGTTGGCTAAATCCTTAAACATCTTTTAAAGACTTGGACCAGATGACTTACATTCTCTTCCTCAGTGATTAGAATTGAATCATGATTTTGTACATCTTTGCTCTTTTTTGTATTAATATATAATGTACATCATAATTATCACAATTTTTAGAAAGTAAATTCTTAACAATGGCTTTGAGAAGTTTGTTGTGCAAACAGAATGGAGGTGGGGCTACAAAGTACAGATTTACCTGAATCATACCTAAACCAAACTGGAGGCAGAGAACTTTCACTCTATTTTCCTATTGTCAAATGATCACAACTGTTTGAAACTTTCATGCATCAGATTGATTATTTAGTGGGCTGAATTTCTCCTGAGAGTAAACTTTGCTTGCATACTTTAGAAATTAATTGAATGGAAAAATACCCTAATAACCCAAACACTCTCTACCATGAAGAAAAAATATATAATTTGCCAAATCTATACTGGTTTATTTACAATTTGTAGTACAGCACTGATCATAGTTAATAGCCGCAGTTTTAGCTGCTCAGACAAACATACAGAGTTTACATACTCAGCTTTTCTCAACTTCTTAGTCCTTTAGTAGATAAATGGCCTTCATTACATAAAAATACTCTCTGCTATCCAGAAATGGAGGGGAAGGAAGTCAGCCATTTGACCAAATCCTTTTAGTTAAAAGTCCTTTATACTCACAAATTGAGCCTGCACATTTATAATTTTTTTAAGGTTTGACAGCTTAGTGCTTTAAAGATTCCTGTGAACAGAACCTTGTTTTGCCAAGAGAAAAGATGAGCACAAAGATCCAAAGGAGATTTTGCTCTGTGAATCATGTGTACACCAGACAACACAGGATATGTGAGCCATTAGATGATCTTCTAATTCAGATAGACAAAATTTTGTATGTGTATGTGTATAATATACACCTACAAACATATCCCTACACATTTAGATCACAGAATATATATCTTTCTTTAAATAAAACTCACTGTGATTCCCTATGAAATAATACTCTAGTGCGGTCATCCTTACACATAAGTTTTTGCTTCATATGCCAGTATTTTAATTAGCCAGCACATATTTTTCTAGCACAGAATTGTTTCTACAACCTTCAGTACACAGATGTACCAAACAGGAAAACTAATGCCAACACTGAGCATATATGAGACAGAAAAAAAATACACAAGAATTCTTTAAAGGACACTCTTAAACAGTAGGTTCATTGCACATAATGCAATGAACTCAGAAAAATATTTTTCAGGAAAAAAATACAACATGTTAAAACTGAAAACAAATAGTGTTTGTAAAAGATTTTGCATAATTCACATAAAAACTATTGCAGAGCTCCTGTATGTTCCTTACAAAAGAAACAGACAAAAACCCAAAACAAAACACTCAAATGGAAACAGAATAGTTCAAATAATTCAATTTAGAAAATTTTTACGGAACAATGTATGTAAAAATGGAAAGTTAGACAAGTTTCCTGTGAACATTTAAAAATTATTTTTCAGTATTTCTTTTTGTTCAAAATATTAATTGAATTTAAAGAAACTTCAAATGATGCTGAAAAACTCACTGTGAATGCAATGATTGATTGAGAAATTGTATGTGACATAGTAAACTTCGTACCATAATGACCACTTAAAATTAATAATTAAAAAGTAGTTTAAGGTATAGCATCTCCTTCACTGTAGGGCATATTGCATCCACACATATATAAACAAAAGGAATTTCAGATTAAAATCAGATTAAAATAATGAGATGAAGCTAAATAAAGCACTGAAGTGAGGCATCTTCAATATGTAGTATTGTCATGCTTTAATTATGCTTATTGTCATGTCTTTAATTCCATGACTATGAATTCTTTTCCCATGTTTTCCATGGTCCTGTTTACTGCAAAAGATAAAAGGCAGAAAAGAAGTATGAAACAAGTCTACAAATTGTAGACTCATTTGATTTTGGCTGATTTTCAGAAAAACAGCAAGAGCTATCTTGGATGACTGTACATCACTTCTCATCAAATTAAGATTATTTTTTTGTCCCACACAGATAAACATTTCTTACATAATCTCAGTTTAAAAGGTCTAAAATCAGTGTGGAACAAGGGGATCACTTGGAAAACTTTCAGGTTTTTGCAACAGTGATTTTTTCTGGCATCACGGCAAGCAAAATTGCAATCTAGATGGTTAACATCCAAGCTGCTTATTGCAAGAGATACAGGTAGATTCCAACAGATTTGTAGCTTTTTCTTCACATGCAGTTAACAATTTTATTCTCATTAAAGAGAATAGCTGTTAATCTCCAACCTCATTGGAAACCCAGCAGTTTTCTTAACCTGTCTTTCACTAATCCACCTGGCTCCTCGGTAACTAAGAAAATATTCTGATCCCTGTGCCTTTGCAGTGAAGTAGAAAACACACTTATTCTGCAGGAGTCCTGTGTGCACTGTGAGACTCAGTGCTCCACTCCCACCAGCCAGCAAGTGCTCCTCTTGTGACAGCATTTGTCCAGCTGATTCCCACAGATGACTACTGTCAAAGGAAAGTGATCAAGAATCAATCAGCACGTCCCTGCTTCTGCTTCAAGCCACACTATGAACCTTGTCACTGGGAGCAGCACTGGTGGAAAAGTGTTTACAGTAATCCTGCACCACCAGAACTCCTTCTGTAGATCCCATATTTGTTATTGGCACCGTATCTCAGTATCTAATAAATTTTTAAAGGATTTTTGGCCATTACATATAGACAAAGGGTTTAGCTACAGGAGCTTTTATAGACTTCCTTGAAAACACACCAGGTCAAAATTTACCCTCATTAACAAATGTGCAATCTAGGGGAATGCCTCCATGGCTTTAAAAAATAGAAGTGTATATGGGGACATGGGCATACTGATAATGACATACAATAATGCTTAAGGGCTATAAATGACATAATTATGTAAAATTGTATTGTTTTATAATATTCCTGGGTGCTGTACAGCTATGTCCATGCTAACAAGCATTACAGTGAAAGTGTAGCAAATCTGTTGAAAAAAACCAGCTAGTGCTAGACCCTGAGGTATCTACACCAGTCACATCTTAGTGGAAGTTTCTTTGATTTGATACTGATTTTAGGTTGGACCAGGAATACCCTCAAAGGGAATATAGTTGGAGAACCTGAGATTTCTCAGGGTGGTCTACACCATGGCAAAAGTAATGGTGATCAGATGTGCTTCAAAACAGGCTCCTTATCTGAACTAAAGCATTAAGGGAGGCCCCTTCACTCACAAAATTAGGAGGAGCTGCAGCCTTGTGACTGTGGCATGTTTACACCAACTGTGATGCAATTTCTTGTCAGGAAGAACTAAATTAACACAGATGCCTATTAATCATACTGTCATTTTCCTGAAGATGAAAGTATTTCAGTAGAAGATAAATATTTTTGAACTTATAACAGATCTCCTTAATAAAAGAGGGAAATATTTTCTTCATATAAATATGCTCAAGGAAGGTAATGCCTATTCCAGAAATATTATTTTTGGTGAGAAATTATTGAAAAGGCAGTTAAATCTTGCCCATTCACTGGAAAGCATATACGGACTCATAATGATTATTAAAAAAAATAATTCTTACTCTGTTCAGTGGGTACATCTCACCACTATATCTCACTATTGCTAAAGGGAGCTTAGTCATGAAGAAAACAGCAGAGCTGAAAAACGTTGGAGCAAGTGAATCCCGGGATCTAATTTTTGGCTGTAAGAATTATTAGCTGCCAGCACGAAATGCCATGAGCTCCTGGGTTATCTTAATTAGAGCACAAGGAACCAATTCCCCAAGATTGCAAAAGGATGAACAAAACTGCTGTCATTACCCCTTGATTTTTTCTTAGGAAAACTATTCTGTCCAAACAAAGATCATTTTCTCTTTTGCCAATTCACAAAGTGCTTACAGTGCTTTTAGGTAGTTAGAACCTAAAATTAAAGCAAACAACTTAATGAACAACTCACAGTAAGTAATTGTCATTCATAAAAATAACGCACAAAAATATGAAACTCTGCTCATTCATAGTTTATCACTTGGGAGAAAAAAGGTTAAATGCACTGAACATGTTCACCCTGCAATAGGCTATAGAGTGCCAGGTTTCTCTTGCTTTCATTTCATAGGGTTTTTTAAAAATCTCATTTCCATTCTTTCCACTTTTAAATCACAAAGTAATCTAAATGACAAATTGGTCTTCTTCTCCATTTAAACACAGTGTGAATGAAACACATTAATTCTCCATACCGAATGTAATCCATCTGTACATCTCTTCCCTGTCACTCCTGCTCTTCCATTATGTTATACAGTCAGCTGTCTTTACCTGACCAGAGGAAAAAACATTTTTAAAATGTTGCACCACACACACTAGTGGAATTTCATAAGGGCCTAGGTAAAGCTTTCTCTTCATTTCTGCAAGAGTGATCAGAATTTGTAAGACCCAAAGAGCAAACATTAGCAAAAGTACATAAATATTTTCTTTTGTCAACATTTCTTTTCCTTCTATTAATTCCATTAATGTCCTTCCTTTATAGGTGATAAATAGGATATCTAAAGAATTACAAGTAATTGCTGCCTCAGATGCACTGTTAGTGCAAGTAATGTGTCTGACAAGATTTACTGCACTGAACAAATTCAAAGACCTATGGACTGCATCTTAAAACAGGATATAGATTTCTTCCCACCCACCTAGTGAAAGTCAAATCTCTAAGGAACTAAACTCCATACAGAAAAGTATGCAAGCTTTAAGCATTCAATAACAGGACCCTTAAATCAAGGGTCTCATCTCACCTCAACTTTCTAAAAGGAAGCTGCACCATTTCACTTATTTGCATTAAAAATAAGTTTTGAGAGAAACAAGCAGAAACTAGGACTCAGTTCTCCCCCACATAAGCAAGCCTAATCACAACAAAGACATGCTTGCCTTACTTTGGCTCTCCTGGCATCCTTCTGAATCATGGAGAGCTTCCAAAAGAGACTGCATAACCAGATGGCTGAAGAGGTGACAGATGGGGATTTGAGCCATCAGTCAGAGAATAGAATTAACCAGAATTCATACTGTTTCAAAGACTGATGAACCACCAGACCATCATTCAGAGGAGGAGATGCCTCAAAAAGCAGGAGATTCCTATCAAAAAGTCACTTTGCAAAAATAAAGATCTGAATGGGAAAGTAAGCAGCAGCCACAATTCTTTCCAAGGAAGGGGTGAGGAGTCACATGCAGGACAGGATTTAGCTCCTAATGAACACGTCATCCTGAGGCCACAAGGTATGCACTAACATCCCAAGGAGAAACAGGTTAAAAACCCTCCAAGCCTAACACTAGAGTCTGGAAGTAGAGCATCTTCCAGTTTACAGTGATTTTAGAGGGCTATGGGTGGTATTTCAAGTCTATATATTCTGTACTACAGTTTATTCACTGGATCCATCACCAAGGTTTCAGCATAAGTATTTAGAATGAGTGTTAAATTTCTGTGGTAGAATTTGAACCTATATAGCTATCTTCTGTTCAGTTTTCTCTTTTTTTTCCTCAAGGACTTGCTACCAACCACCTTTCTATCTGTTGATTTCATGAGCACTTTTCTACATTAATATTTCAGAATGTAAGTATTTTCATGAAAGATACTATTTTTTACAGGTCCTACTAAATAATATTAGGAAAAAAAAAGCCTGTTACAGCACTTGATTTCACAGAGAGAAACTACATAATCTCATTCCCTTGTCATGTGCAATACACACTATTTCTTCCCATCTATAATTGTGCTAACACACAGAAATGCCCATATTGGTATTTTCCTAAGTTTACAGTGGCCTTTCAATTAACACACTAGCTTTTAAAAACTGATTGTCAAAAAACTATGCTTGAAATAGACTCTGCAGATCTAATGAATCAACTTCAACATCTGTTTGACTTCTTCTCCCCTTCCCTACCTGTCTTCTGGTATGCTCCACTCTTACAGTTACTGCTCAAAGGAGGACCTGGCATTACCTGACTGCATAGAGAGTCATTCAGAGAGTTCCACAAAATCAAAATTCGACCTCCAATAAGCATCTTTTTTTCAAAGTGAGAAACTCCACTTTATTTAAGTGCATGTGTTTTTTTCTGAATTGACTGAAGCAGTACTACAAAAAGATTTTACACTAAAAACCTAACTAATCAAACAGAAAATATCTTTCAACTATACAATCAATAATAAAAATACCACAAGATTAATTTAGAGCCAATACACAAAGCACTTATGATCCACTAGTGGTAATATCAACCAACCAATTTTCTTTACTTAGTAATTTCCATGTGAAAATCCATGGGACTAAATTCTCACAATCCGTTAAGTTTGTTATGTCCAACACATGGCTGTTTTATTCAGGGAGATTATCCACATGCAGATCAAAGAAAGCTATTTCTGAGGCTGTGCCTCAAGCCACATTCCAGGTTCCAAGATAAAATACATATGAGGAAAATCTCAGACACAGGGCAATTTAGGAAAAGGAGGACCCAACTGCATGGTTTAGGAAGTCTATCCTGTGAATCTTTGAAAAAAAGAAAATAAAATTGGGTGCCAAAACAACTTAGCATGGCCAGAACTTAGGCTGTATCTCAGAAGGAGAAACTTTGCCTTCTAATGGACTCCAGAAGAAAGCAGTTGTTCAGGGAAGAGATTGCAAAGGTTACCACTGATGCCATGACATTGTTTCATCATTTTGGAAAGAAACAATGACACTAGAAGGGCAAATGTTTCACTTAATTGACCAAGAGGCTCTCGTTAGACTAGCTGAAGAATATATTGCACCATGGTACTGTATTTTATCTGACTAATGTGCTTATGCTGGAATTGGGTGTGTCCTGTCACATTCCTGCTCAGGCTCCTAAATGCAGATTGCAGAAATTGCCAGCAATTCGTGAGGAAATGAAGAAAAAAAAGTTGCCTACCCAAAAACTTAAAGAAAAAATAACTGTCACGAGGGATGTTTAAGATCCCTGTTCCTCTGCTGTTTCCACACAATCCCATATTAGTGAGAGCCAACACCCCTTCAACTTGAAGAAACACCCCAGGAGAACAAATTTTCCACATCACAACCAGCTATGCTAACCCAGTCTTAGAATAAAAACCACAAAACCACCCTTCTTTTTCTATTTCTCATGCAGAAAAATGGTGTGTCTGTGCACAACTACATTGACAAGGAATTTTTATTTTTGTTTTCAGATGGGAGGTTGTGAATTTGAAAAAAACAACAAAAAAAAAAAACATTCCACAGATCACAAAACAATTAAGTGCATGGACCTGTCCTGAGAAACAGAAACTGCAGTCTATTCTGAATTGGTACTAAAAACACATCTTCCTTTTTCTTCAGCTGTCTGCAAACTGATTAAGACAAATCATCAGCTATGAAAAATTAACGTGCTTTTGATTTTGTAATGTTTTTCCTAGATGTATTATGGTCATTATGATACATCTGATAATGATGACAACATCTGAAAGCAAATTCTAAGTTGGTGACTTGGGCAACAGTTAGAACTAATCTACATGAGACAATTACAGAACTGTATTTTATATATATATAAATAAATATAAATATATATATGTGTGCATATATATAATTTTTTTTAATTACAGTATAGTTAAGCCCATATAAAGACCCATACTGAAATATTTTTTTCAGGCTTTGGGTAGCTCATATTCTTAATACTTATTAAATGACCTGTTATATATGTACTGTGTGTACTACACTGGTTCTTCAATACATGCACGTTGGGTAGTTCAGAAACTTGAAACAGCTCTGAAGTTGTTGAAGTAGTTGTTTGTGCAGACCTCTGCATCATGTCCTGTAGATACATTTAATAACATGGTTACCACTGTTGCTGTTTCTTTGCCTTTCTACAAGATAGAGAGATCCCAAGCCTGGTCTTGATACACAGGCTCATGCCCAAACACAGCTGGACTTTACTCTGAAATACCTTAAATTATTATGACAGACAATGGTCAGACAATGGAAATCTGCATTTTTGCTAGCTAAGTATAACAAGGAGTGCATAGCACTAGCTGTGCTACTAATGGCTTATATCTTCTGCTGTGAAAAAAAACACAACATGCCTGCATATTACCTTTTTTCTTTTTAGAAATAGGATCTTTGCAGTGTGCTACTAAGTTAAAGCATACTGTGAAATTGCATGATGTGGCACCATGAACTTCCTCATCTTCTATTTCCACGCAAATTTCTTCCCAGCAAAGAAAAGTGAGAAGTTTTGGGTTACCATATGAAGAAACTAAGCCTGACCAACACTTTGTAGATGAGAGTCAGTGCTGGCTCACAAGTTTTGTGAGGAAAAAAAGGAAATACTTGTTTCAGTTCTGTTAAACTTACGGGATGGTGCCTTTTCATTTACCATTAAACTAAGTAACTCAAGCCCTCCTAGCTGTGTACTCAAATTTTAGTGTTAGCTCAGAAGTGGCTAGTTTGCTCACATTTCCAGAGGAAAATGCTCACCTCCTAGTTGCATGCTTCACACCAAGGGCATCAGATTGTTAGAAGCCTGACCTTCTGAACTAAAGAGAATTATTGGTGTTGCTTTTTATTTCCCAAAGCTTATTTTAATGCTTATTCTACCCAATCATCCTTCTGTATCTTTCCAATGAGGGGTGACTGAACTATCAGCCCATACACATTCACAGTGTGGAGGTGTTCAGTTTTGCAAAGTCCCAGACAAATTATTCCCCACTGGAGAGGATGTTCTGCGGGCACCATCCATTGGATTCCTGAGGTAATGGCAACTCTAGAGGATACTGAATCAAGACCATAAATTTATTTCATATAAGTCAATAAAAAATTACACAGAGGGATCAAAGCTGAATTTGAACTGATCACTTAAGGAGGAAAAGCTCCATATCCCATTGTATTGAACTATGTGGTACTCTGCTTCATTCTCTGCCTAGCTGGAGATTTAAAACAGAACAATATTCTGCCAGAGGACAGGGTGGGTCTGTCTTCATGGAGATACATGGAACAACAAAGAAAAACATTTGGTTCCCTTGTAGGATTACTTTTTTTAAATAAGAGAAGTATATCTTCAGATTAAAATGTGCTAACTTCTCTGTAGCAAAGGGTTTTATGTTATTTCCCGTGTCCTGCCTAGAGTTTATTACCGAGAAATAGTGATAGAAAGCAGTCAAGGGAAGGGCGCTCAGATTATAGCAGGGAGAAATTCCTCTTAAGAATGCTAAATCCTTCTTATTAGGGACTAACCTGCATACTTCTAAATCATCAGACCAGTCATCATACAACACTGGAGGCTTCTGAACAGGCACAGTGGGCCCTGCCCCAGCAGGTGCTCCATTATCTGGGACTGCCAGAGCATCGCTGCCAGAGCCTGCCTCTGCAAAGGAGTCCTTCAAATCTTTAGTGTGTCTAAGGAAAGGTGCAGGCTGCCGATCTCTGTGGTAGCTTTTCCCTTTGCTTTTCCCACATTTTCTTGAGGAAATCCTTGCTTCCTGAGATGATGCTGAAGACTGTGATTCCTTAAGCCTTGGAATCCTTCGGCGGTGATTTAAAGTAGGATTCTCAGGGTCAGATACCTCTTGTTTCTTTTTTCCCATTGTCCCCAAGGTGACAAGTTCAACAGCATTATTGTTTGAGGACCCATCCTGGTTACTGCATGATCTATTGTTTCTTCTCCCTCTCCTGGCCATCCTGGCCTTTTCTCTTGCTCTCCGCCTAGCCTGAGCCCACTGACTCTCATCCGAAGATGATGATGAATCAGATGCATTCCAGCTGGATCTTGGAGGCTCAGGATGCAATTTACAGTCTCTCCCCTTTCCTTGCTTTTCTGTGTGCTCACCATTGTCTCCAGTCTCTCTTTTCCGCCTAAACCTTCGTTTTACGTGTTTCTTACCAGACTCCCTATTAGAAGGGGCCAGCACCGTGACAGGGGTTGCATGTTCAAGCTCATCTTCTGACAAATCATGCAAGGTAGTTGATCTAGACAAAGCAGTAAGCAAAGGAAAGGGATGGAAATGGTAAGGGTGCGTGGAAAGAGAAATCACAAAAAAAAATAGGATGAGAATGAGAACATGAATTTTAACAGAAAAACATGAGACTAAAAAGCAAAAACAAAATCAAGACAGATCAAAGGAAAACAAAAGTCTATGCCAATTATGAATAAAGTTAAGCAGAAGCAAGAGCTATGTAATATTTAATACAAACAACTAACAAGTATCAGCCAGATGAGAGCATATTTTTCTCAACACATACCTACAAATGTCCTGAGTGGAAGGGCAGACAGACAACCGAGATTGACTCCTGGGAGCTGTTCCTGTTGTAGGACTGCTTGCCTGTTGAAATAAGTTAGACAGTTTGGAGTCTTTGTCCATGAAATACATTGCAGATATTTTACTGCTTTGCCACATGATCACAAAATTAAAATAACTGTTTCTGCTGTTCATAGCGCACTGTTGAACACATAGAAGCTCACAAAATACAGGAAACTCGAACAAAAGTGAAACCTATTTATGGAACTAAGTACGACTGAAGTGTCTGAGCTCTCATTCGCTCATGACTACCTTTTGTCACTGTTTGAGGAAGCAGCTTTCATTTGAATTTTCATTTTGCTCTACTGTAAATGCCTGATGGGAAAGAATACAGTTTTTATTTCATGCAATCAAACAACCATGATTCCTTTCAAACTCGCATGAAGTGCATTTGCGACACTTTCAGTGATGAACCCAAAGCTAACCTATGCTGAGTGGACTGATGAAACAGCAAGAAGATTAGAGTGTGTTTTAAAAGGTTTTCAAGGCAATCAGGTCGTCTAGAAGACCTGAAAATGTTAAACTGATGAGCCTGAGAAGAGCAAAGTGCAGGCTGCATGTCTACAGTGCTGATCACATTCTCAAACAGCAGAAGAGACATAAAACATATTTAGTATGTGACATTTTGCTCATAAGGTTGTTGCTACAAACTGCAGATTCAGTTACCCAATAATTTCACTAAAAACATATTTTGATGGTGTTAACAGCAAACCATTACAATCTGCCTCACTATCTATTGGCAGCAGAACTCTATGGAATCCAAATGTAAATCCAAGGCATTGTGATTCTTCAGGAACCCCCACAAGACATGATGTTGTGAGAAGTGGGTTCAATACAAATCATTCTTAAGGCTATGACCTTCCTTTAGCTGATTAGGGGTATTAGCTTTTAGTATGCAACCCTATCCCATTGTGAGCACCACTACCAAGTGCAAGCAAAATGCTACAAGCCTCAGAGTTCCACAAGATCATGCACCAGATGCAAGGGAAGGACGACAATTAAACCAGAGTACAAAGTACAAATCATGCAAAGATCTAAAGCCTGTTATCCCAATCTTTTGTACTAGCAAATAAAATTCAGTCAGATAATTGGAATTATTTCTAGCTCAACTTTCACAGCCATTTTTGTGGTGTTAAAGAGATGTTTGAAAATTAGTAGTACAAGCAAAAATAATTACATACAGCAAGTACCTGCAACACTTCACTTTTACCCACTTCTTAATATTCATTATATTTAATGCAGACATCTTTTGGAAACATCAGTCACCACTATGTGCATTTTTGATTTTGTTTGGATACCAGTTGAGAATTAGGAATAATGCTTTTGCATGAAAACACTCTTCTAGCTCTTGTAATTCAAGTAACTGTTTTTACCTATTTCTTAATATCACAAAAATACACCAAAATCACCAACAAGATTACTATTTCTTTCTTACTCATTCCATGAATCAAACTCTGAGATACAAAAAGTAAGCCAAAATAAGAAATTAAATTGATAAAGTATTCTAATGTTTTTGCCATATCTGGATTCACCTGTCAAAGGAGGAACATTAGCGTGTCTGCATGGAGTCTCATGCTGGGAAAAAAAGGACAAGCATCAGTGAGAGAAATTGTATTTCCTATCTCCTTTTCTACAAAAAGCAATATTCCAATTATATCTGTTGTGTCAGAGTATGAATTTTTCTTGCATACATATTAGAAACGTATGTTATATGCATGGGTGAGTATATAGTCTTTTTCCACCCCAGCCTCTGTGATCAGCATTAAGTAATTAGGCATATCTTAAGCTACTTAATGAGGAAAGATGCAGACATCAGTACCAGAACTAATGTTATTGGTCTACATGCTGTTGCTGCTGCTGTGTGAAAAAACATCCCTCCAGACTAAACCCCGGGTGAAGCACTGCTGAAGAAATCCAGCCTCAGAGTCGAGTGTGGACTCCTGAATTCATCCCTCATGATGACTCCCATTTCTCTTTTCCCCTCACAGCTGCAGGGCTGTTACCATTGCTTCTTTCAGGATCTCTCTACTACACAGGTTTGGCCTGACCTTAAGTGGTGGTCAGGCCATCTCCATGTTGTAAAATGAATTTTCATATCACCATACCGCCCTTTGAATGGATAAGGAGAATGGCTAAGCTGGCCCAGTAACCACCCAGTAGGTCTGCACAAGTGCAAGAAGCTTTCAGCAGCTATTAAAGCAGGAAGCCAGCTAGACAGTTCTTAAGAGAGGTGAAATAAAGCCAAAATTTAAACAAATTCCTTGAAAAGCTTTTACACTTATGATTTGGAACTGCAGACAGGTGGAAATTAATTATTTCAACATAAAAATTACATTACCAGTTTGATTACTTAACTCTTACATTTCACTCTCAACTGTAAAGAGGACTGGACTCTTTCAGCCCTGTTCAGTCAAATTTGTTCTCTAGTTCCCCTGTGTTGGCATAATGATGTTATGTTTAGTTGTACATAACTCAGAGAAAAGTTTACTTCCCTCAAGAATAATTTATATAAGTCTTTTAAAAAATGAATGTTTTTTGCTTGTTTGTGCAAACCCTATTGGAGCAAACATGACAACTGGCAGGCAAAAAGCCAATGCACCGCTTAAATCTTCAAAAACAAAGCATGAAAACTCCAACATTCCAAAATATATACAAGAGAATTCAGATTCTCACCTGTGAATGAGTTTAATTTAATTGGTTTCTACAACTTCATAACACAATTTTTGATTTTTATCTACATTAAATTAGACTTTAATGGTAATATAATAGAATCATTGAATACCAGGTTGGATGGCACCTCAAAGATCACCTAGTCCAACCTTTCTTGGAAAAGCATAATATGGACAACATATTCCAGCACCCTGTCCAGCTGAATCTTAAATGTGTTTTATGTTGTGGAAACAAAAATGAATGGATGGAGTGATTTCCAAAATCAAGGAAGTTAGTGTTTCTGATACTACTTTTCTGATGTTGAGGTGTGTACTTCACAGCTAATGGAGGCCCTTATTTTGTAAATAAATCTACTCTTGTCTGCGTAAATTAAATAGGATTGGAAGTCCTGTTAATGTCAGGTCTGTCCCTGCTACCACATGTCACATGAATATAATAATTCACAGCTAGTTGAGCTGTTTTTAAAAACCTGTAAATTTCAGCTCAGCTGGATGCCTAGTCCAGACCTTTATCTCCAAACCCCTTTGCTTTTTCATCCAGCAGTACCTGTATCTGCTTTCTGCTACCAGTACTGCCTCTTGGTTTACCCCAATTCTTTTGTCAATATTCCCTCTTTGCCATCTCTTCTACAGGCTATATATCCCAAACTATTTTTAAAATTTTAAATAATTATATATCTTAAATCCATTCTGAGAGCAAAGATACTTTCAGGGCCATATAGCTGGGTAGTGTATTTACAGAGAATTGTGTATTTTCAAGGCATATCTGACAAACCAGATCATGATAATTTGAATATATTCTGCTCACATCTTATCAGTCCAGCTCTTTTGGGAATGTATATGCAACAGATGTTGGAAACAGTCTCAAGCAGACAGATCTTATTGCTATAATTGCTATCCCATTGCTATAGTGTTATGCAGCACACTGAATATTTTGAGAGACTGTATTCAGTGAATAGAGGGATCAGATTGATGCTGAGGACACCAATTCCATCTGGCAGGCAGCATAATGATTTTTTTTTTTAAGTATTCCTTGAATGAATGTCTTCTTCAGACAGATATATTGTACAGCTCACTGGATTGGGAAAAGTAAACAAGCACTGTACTAATTTTATCATAACAAAATATATCAGTAGCAGAATTAAATGTGGTAATTCAAAATAAAGATGTCTCACAATTCATTTATAAGCAAAGCAGCTCATTTCTCTATGCCATCAACACATGGAAAAGTCTAAGGTATAATGCCAACTCCAGCTGATTAGGTTTGGCATTTCAGAAACATTGTTAGCAGAGAGAGATTCCCCAGTCACCACCTTCTGCCGTCTTGGCCAATTTAGATGAACTCTCTCGTCAAGCATATGCAATTCAATTAACCGATAAGACACGGCACTCATCCATAATTATTTTTGATATGTTGATAGTGTGATTTTTCAAACAGAATACTGGTAAATACAGAGTTTTCAGGATAAGTGAGATGATAATCACTTACCCGACACAAAGGGACTTCAGTGTCACACACATGTCTGTGTTAAAAGACCACCAAAGACAGAAATGGGGGACAGAATTAAGTTCAACTTAATTCTGAAGTTGAATTGAATCGAATTTCAATTTCAAACCAAGACTGCCTTTACTTAGGTGTTCAGGATGTGATAGAATTTTCCAGATAAGTAAAAAAAATGGGAGTCCTCCCAGGTCATGCACTGCTTAACCTGCATGTTGAAACTAATCCAAGAATATGAGTCTAATTGTGGTCTTAACAACAGAAAGGGCTCTACATTGGCCTAACAGAAAAGCTGAATAAAAACACAATCCACAAGTGCAAAGCATTCACATTGAAGGAAGTGAAGCTTTAAAATAACAAACCAGATGATGTAATGGACAGCTTATATAAAATGGCCTCACAGATATCACCTGAAAGGCTAATGAATCCTGTTCTGTCTCTGTTCTGAATAGGGAAGGCCAGAGGCATTTCCAAAAGCTGGTAAACTTACAACACTGCTTAAGTAGAAAGCTGCAGACAACTGATGGGTGATAGGGCAAGCAGGGAATATGTCTAACGCTTTTATTTTCCTACTGAGTTTGCACTAATAGCAGTGATGCATCACAGAATACTCCAGATCCCACCAGCCATTATAGTCAAAAAGCTGAAACTCTATCCTATTTGAAAAACAGCACACAAAGGAATGGATTCCTTAAAAGATTAGAGCAGCTTGCATGGCAATAAGCTCAGCAGGAGACCCAGTCTGTGTATTTTAATCTGAAAATTCCTGCTTTGTAACCAATTCAACTTTTTGTGGAAAACATCCATCTTTATGAACTTTTATGTGGACATTTCCTCAGGTCTAAAAAGTTAAAAAACATGGTGAAGGTGACCCAAGGTGGGTGTTACCTTACATGCTCGGTCTTGATGACAGATGAAACTTATGAGCATGGCTTTGGGGGAGGGGGTTTCTGGGTTTTGCATTATTTGAGTGTTCTTTTTTCTTTTCTTTATTTGTTTCTTTATGATGGAGTTCTTGCTTTGTGCTCAGATTTCGAAGCTGTTTTAGTCTGATTGATGGCTTTAGAGCAACCATTACATTAATTGGTAACTGAATTTCTGTTAAATTCTCTTTTCTTGTGCATTTCTTCCCCAAACCTTTTTTTTCTCTCCTGTCCTCCTTCCCCTCTTTTCACCTGCCTCTGAAGAGAAGGAATAAAGGGAAAAGTCACAGAAGGGAGGAGCAGAAATATCCTTACGATTCTGCTGAACAATACCATTCAGCACCTTTGAAAGTCAGTATGACCATGCTATAAAGTGGTTTGAAATCTAAAATCAGAATTGCAAGTGGCAAATCTATTACTAAAAAAAAATGAAGCAAATGAGTAATTACAGCTTTGACTTGTAGATTCAATCAGCTTGTGTAAGTTTTGTCCTGCCCTAGTAATCTATGCTAATCTTTATTTTCAAGGTACAGGTTCAACACAAAAATCCACTTTTTCTATAGACACAGAAGCTCTGCTAGCTAACCTTTTCATTATCAGATGGATTATAGTACGCAAAAGTCTTTGTATGATAGAAACAGAATATTTTTGATTCAAGATTCTCTTCAAGGATGCATCTTTCTAGTCATTACCACTTTCCTAATAAAAATGTTTCATACTTCTTAAAAATAAATGTAGGCAGTTGGAACAAAGAGTGTGCTGGGTTTTATACAAATGCTGCAGAGCCATGAGACCAGCAGCTTTTGACTGTCTGGAGGCAACTAAATGGAAAGTTGAAGCACAAAACATGTATTTTCTTCATTACTGGATTTTGCAGCACTTTATTTCTAAAGGTAATCAGCATTCAGAGAACCATTTAGACTTTCTGTTCCAAAGAGGGCATCTGTTTTCACATATCCCTCTATCTGCAAGACTAAAAGCCTCGAAATATTCCTATATACTAAACAGCTTTCAATCAGATAAACATTCCTGCTGTGCTCTCACAAGTGCATATGGATGTGAGTGCACACACCCACCACACTCTTCCTTTGGTCTGGTGGACTATGCAGGAGACAGACTGCATCAATTCCCATCTGTGAGGGTATCATTGATATATTTGAGCAACTCCGTTCTGGTGTGCATTTGATATCTATTTATTCCAGCCCTAAGGGAAGAGAGAAACCTAAATGTGCCAAAGCAAGAGAGTTGTAGTAAGAATATCGCAATGACTAAACCAAAAGAAGTGAAACCCTGAGAACGCATCATTGCAAAAAATAGCCGATACCATATTTGTATGAAGGGCAGTAAACCTAAAACTGCACAACCCCCCCAGCTTTGTACTACTGTAGAAATAAAGTTTGCTTAATTTAATTTGTTTTTAGGACAAATACATGAAATGTGCTTCTGAGTGCCATGGTGAAAAAATAAATGCCATGCAAAGTTTTCCAGAAGTATATATGGAACAGGTATCTTACAGATAACAATTCTTATTTATAATTATGGAAATAATTATATTAATTATAAACAATAAGCACATGTAATAACTTACATACTCCATTTACTGAAAAGAAATCAAAGCTACTTCTCCTCTATGATAATGGCTATCATAGGATAGGACTGAATTCTGTGATAACAGAATGTATTAACAGAATTTAAAATTATATACAGGCATTACACACTGAGTACACATATATAAAAACATAAAATTTGTGGCACAATTGATTTCACACATATATGGGCTTTTGTCTGGATGTATCAATGGGGTACATTTAGGTATACTCAGAATACACTCTTGGTAAGAACTGATTTAATAAATCAGAATCTGTATAATTGTACACATTTTTGTATACATAAGATCACACTTCTTAATGTATTCCTTCTCATTAGAACATGAGTTTATAAGAGGTCCAAAAAAAAGTGTATCCAAGAGCAAATTGAAATTTTATTATTTTCTAATGGTTGTCCCCATGTGTTTAATACTGACATGCATTTTATTCAGAAGTTCAAGTTTCAGGTAGACAAATTCTGCTGTCATGCCTTTGGTTAAGCTTATTGTAAATAAAGAGTAATTTGCATGGGCAAACCACAAAGCATTCTCTACACATAAAAATCAAACATTTATATCTAGGAGGAAAAAAACTGCAGAAAAAGTTACTATGCAATAGATCTAGTTCTAGTTTTTTGCCTTTGTTTTGCCTTCAAAACGAATTATGTTTTGATGAATTAAATCTTTTCACTAACTTGCTTACTTTGCACTGCTGTTTTTTCAGTAAATGAGAGCTAAGTGCTAGGTTAGTCTTCACCTTTGATAATAATGATTTGGTTTATGAGTAAGAAGAATGATTTAGATGACTAATGTAACATTTATACTCATATTTTAATGCCAGTTTTGTGTACACGGTATTATTCATGGTAAAAGCACTTTTGAAGACTGACATTTTATGTTTTACAAGAGCAAGGAATCATTTTTTTCTTGCTTTGGTCTTTTTTGAAAGTTCTAAGTTTTCTCTCAGCTGCTCACTACAGTAATGTATAACCTACACTTGGAAGGTATGGAACTACATGGTTCCTTGAAAACAAAGCATCCACCAGTCTGGAAGAGAATTTTCATTTATGATTAGTGTGAAATTGGCAAAGAAGAATAAGAACTATGGATCAACTTGCAGCCGTGTAGTCCCCTCTGATGAAATGCAAGGGGTCACACAACTGGTCTTTAGGATTCAGTCAGGCAACATGTATCTTGGAAATGCTGCAATCCTGGTTCTGGCTATCAAAATCTATGGTTAGAACTTCTTTAAAAAGAACATTTAAGTTCCTTTACATTTGTTTAATTTTTTTCACCATGAAACCTACCATTTGTGCTTACAGTAATGCATACAGTAGATGTTGTGTGCTCTCTGTTGGTATCACTGCCTAAGACATGGTGCTATGTTTGCCCATTTAAAAAAACCTACTGTGTGTAGTAGTGAGCTCTGCAGCTGTGTAAATCATCCAAATTGTTATACAGGACTCTTCAACATTCACCTCATACAGAGAGAGGATGAAAAATCTGAGAATATCAAAACCCCTGTGAAGGCCATTCAATTTTAATGGAAGATATTAAATGGTAATTTATAAATCAAAAGGATAAATATATTACTTATTACAGAACTTGATACTCAGTTTGTGAAATTGATTTCAGAATCACAAACTAAGTAGCTCAAACCAACAATCAATAGATTGGCAACAACAAACTTTTCATGTAGAACTTTAGTGAGCACTACTTCGGCATCGTAGTGCCTTTGGTTTTCATTTGGATCATACTGAGAGGAGCCCCACCTGACACAAGAAATCAGAAATTGCAAACATACAGTAAAAACAATTATTTTCGTCTTTCTTTTCTCTACTGTTATTCATATTCTAAATTAGACCGGTGAATATTATTACACAGAATATTCTAAAGCAATCACCTCACTTCCTGATGTAATTCAACAGAGTTTTATTAGATGGATGCTTCAGAGATTTGTAAATAAAGTGTTCTAACACCTGCTCCAGCCTTTTGAGAAGTAATTGAGGCAAAACAAAATTCAGACAATTTGCTCCAAGCCTGGTTTTCTCTGCACTGAAAAATAAGCCCAAGGTTCCCATCAGAGAACTTCAAATCTTACTGCTGAGAGAACATCCTTCTCTAATGAGCTCTTGAATCATAATTAACATACAGAAAGATAATTACAAAGTTTCAGAAACATTTCTTCCAGAAAGCATTTTAACATAACCAAGCAGCCGCAGAAACACATATAGAGCATAACCTCTATGGACTGTAATACAAACACAAGATTTGTTCCACTGGTTAACCACAACAGAAAACATAAATCCACTAGATCCTCCTCTGACTAGCTTTCCTTTTAAATTATATGCATATTTAGAAAGACATAAGAAGTTTAATGAAAAAGTTACATTGCAGAGAAAACTAAGCAATGGCAAATAGGCAATGAACAAGGTCAATTTATAATTTACTTAGATTTTAAACACATGCAGATAGGATAATTTCAATTCTGAAATTCAGAACACTGCACAAACCTATCTCTTACAAAGTATAATAAAGTTCCTTCTTCTACCAGCACCATAGGAATTTGGTGGGAAAAGAAATCTAATGCTTAAAAAATAATAACATAAAATCAGCAAGGCTGGTTCATAACTCACATATTCAAATACTTCTGTATTTTCCTTTATGAGTGTTAGAGTAGATAGGTTTTGAAAGCTGTAACAAGTAACTAGGGCTACACTTTGTCAATACAAGATAATGTGAAATACTGATCAGTCCAAAATATGATCTATTAGTCCCACTGCTAGCAGGGCAGAAGGCAAAAAGATTGTCTATTGAATTATTGATTGCCCAGAAAAAAATCTAGGTTATTACCAGAAGTGCAGCAAAAATCAAACACTGATACATTTTCCTAATTGTTCTTGATTGGAAAACTAACAGAAGCATTTGCTTTTGGACTTCCATGGCAGTTCTCTTGATATAAATAAATAAAAGGCTGATGTGAATGAATGAATTCCCAGGTGGCTGTTCACTGGAAACAGCCACAGCTGACTGTCAGTCAAATATTTTAAGTTTTGTTTTTTCATTTGCCTAAAATAGTCTACAACTGAAATTCTTGCCAGAAAATTATATGCAATAAGAAAAGTCCTTGCAACATGCTAAATTTCTGCACTCTTAACAGACAGCAAAAGTGAATGGTAAAACTGAAGTGTTGATTTTCACACACACATACACACACCCACCCACCCCACCCCTCTTGGGAATGTTTGATTGTAAAATCTCTAGATTGAATAGGTATATACTAACTAGTATCTGGAAAATAACAAATCAAAGCCTTTCCTTCTCATTATGTCTAAGTAAGACATACTCAATGTTCTACAATTCAGTTTAATCTGTAATACCACAAAATTCAGAGTTAATGAACCTCGCGTGCAAAATTGCCCAAGCATACACTGCAAACATCAGGTGTCTCCTCCTGACAAGAATATTATGGAATATGAACTTGTATTTGCAGAATCTCTGCTGTATTCCATTTCACAATTTGGTTGGTACAAAATCCAGTGGTATCTACTCTGGTCTGGGACAGGACCTCCACATATAGCCAACGGTGGAACACACAACGCACAATAACTATTAAAATGGAATTCTCTTTGACCCTTTCTAACTTATACATACAGCAAATGAAAACAGTAGAAGACAAAGTTTTGATGACACTAATTTATATTTTTAGATAAAGACTTTCTAATTCTTCTGCCCCTTGAAACTTTTATTGTGTGCAAGATCTGACAACACACAGAAAACTGCTCTTGCCTTTGGCATGTAGTTTACCTGACCTAGAAGATTTCAATCTTTTGAGCTGCAGTATTTTTTGCTGTTACATTCTGCTATGCAATATTAACCTCCAAAGTCAGGTGTTTGCTTTTCTATGTATACACTCACATACAAAAAAAAGCATTTTGAGTCAGACAACAAATGAAACTGGAATTCCAATCAAATATCCTTCAGCATTTGACAAGCTTCATTGGCAGGTAGCTTCACATAGAAAAATTGATCCAAAACAATGAATGATGCTATACATCAGAAAAGGATTAAGTGCATGACTGAAAACCTGGCTTTTTAGCTTGCAACTAAAACCAGTGCAAATATCACTTTCTAATAACCAATTATACTGATTTCTGCAGAAATCACTTCAAAATAAATGTCACTGGCATGTTTCTCATGTCAGTGAATATATTTATGCTTTGTCACAGTGTAACCCATACCTCTGTCTTAAAAAAGGCTGAAAAAGTAATATCAATTCAACACAGATTTACAGTAACCATAGCTATAGACATGCATTTAAAACTCTTAATTAAAATAATTGATGCCTTTCCCTGTGATCGAGCTTGTAAGTCTATAACTCTATAATTTTCAAAGATAGGCAGTAAGTCTGGAAGAGTTTCAACCACATCCTGCAACAGGCTGGATATATTTTAGATCTTTTTCCCTGACTTTTTTTCCCCCTTTCTTAATGTAAAAGACCAGAACTTAAGATAGAACTAGTATTTTAAATTAAAATCACAGCTGAGTTTGGTAGGGTTTTTTTTGTTGTATGGCTCTGAGCAGAAAAAAGTTTTACAGTGTGTACCTCACAGACAAAAATATCGTGGGGAAGAGGTTTAAGGATATTGTGCTTGCCCTGAATGCAAAATATTTAAAATTTAGAACCAAACATAATACATGGCAGATGTTTAGACTTGGATTCAAACAATTATTGAGTTTTTATCTTTTACCTCCTGTATACCCTGGCTTTTTGGCATACATTTCAGCCACATCTGAACCAAAAATACAGGGAAAAAGGGGGTTAAAACCAAAAAATCCAGTACAAATCACATTTTGCCTTTCCTAAAGTTTCCTTTCTGTTTCCTAGAAAACAAAAGCATGAAGATGTAAAGTCCTGGCTTCAGTGAACCATATATCCCTGTAAAACGAATTCAGAATTCAGTCCAAATGATGACAGATTCATAGCTTTACACATTACAGCTGTCAGTATTTGGGTAGGGCACGAGGAGAAAAGTCAAGCAGTAATTCTATCTTAAGCCAAAGTGTTAATGTGACTTTAAACACTTGTAGAAAGCAGGTGAAAAAAAGTGCATGTGTTATTTGCTTATTATTATTGAACATTTTACGGTAACGATTAATTGTATATTTATACTTTATGGTGAAGTTTACGTGGTAACCATAATGTTAGGCAGCAAAACTTTAAAATCTGATTTTTATAAAGAAAATATTATATAAGGAATATAATGGATTAAAGTACTGTATTATATTTAATAACTTAGTTTTCTTTATATTCTATAAAAAGGAAATAGATTTCACATACCTTTGAAATATTACTTGATCGACTTGTGGAACGCCCTGGGGATTTGTCATTCTGGAAAACAAAATAAAAAGATGAAAAAAAGTTATATCATTTAGATTCTACCTAATCATTTTTGTGATTGTGTCTGCACAGAGATTCTCTTCCTCCATTTTCCTTCAATTTGGCTACTGACTGTACAATGGAAGACAGACTAAGAAATAAACCATTAAAATATTCTTGCAAATTACATGAGTAGAAGTTTTAAAAAAGTTGTGTAAGAAATGAATGTTAGCATTTAATTGCTGCTGGTTTATCTTGCAGTTTTTTAGAAAAAACGTTTTGAGTGAAAGATCAATGAATCATCAGTTTTCCATGAAAACTGGTATTCATGTATGAAAAGGAATGTTTCGTGGCAAAAATAAAAATTTCCTAGTCACACTGAACACATTCCTGCTTAAAAAGAAGTTGAATTTATCCTCTCAGGAAAATTAACAGTATTAGATGACTTCCTGGAAAGACATGTTCTGAGAACAACAAATTGTAACCAGGAAGAGATGCAGTTCAGTTTAACACCTGCTCCTCCATCCCCTCTCTTGCATTTAACACAAACCAATATCACAGGCTGAAATCCATTGGTAAAATGTATGTCAAGAGCTACATTCTATAGGACATGTTGGTTTTGGGTTCTCTTCTAGCAATCCAAAGGAGGCAGTGGAGCAGTGGATCAAAAATTTGTTCAGTATTTACACTTCCCTGGCAATAGATCCAGCTTCATTTAAACTGAAAAGGTAAGATATTTCAGAAACAAGGCTCATCCCCTTGGTAAACGTACTTAAGGGAGCCATGAAAACATTTTTCTCAGCATGTGAGAATGTAGCTTCAAAGACTCAACTGAAACATTAATGTCAATAAGACTGATTTTTACCTAGGAGTTGAACTAAATATCATGTGTGTAAGCCTGTTAGATAACTTGTTTGGAGGAACTGGGGATCAAAAACCAAAGTAGAACGTTCACCTCTGCAACTTCATTTGCAATTCATGCATCACTGTGGCAGGCAAACACATACATGCATATATGTCCACAAAAAGCTTTCAACTTGACTATGACCTATGTCTCCTCAACCTGTATTTAAAAAAACTACAGAAAAATAGAGAAGCTGCCAGCTACCAAAGGCTACATTTCCTACTCCATTAATGCATGTCTAGCCTAGAAATTAGCATTTCCCCAATACTTTGTAGCTCAGAACAGTTTTGCACTGGCAAAAACGACCCAAAAGAAACCTAAGAAAATTTGTCAGCAAACATTTAGGAAAAAAAATCCCCCACTTTTATTTGTTATTTTTGTATTAAAAAAGCCGCTTTGATCTCAGCCCAGTAAGAAGACCCATATGAAAAAATAGTTTTAAAACTACTTGTTGTTTCATATACCTACGTATCTATCTTCCTCCAAACTACAGGAGGCTTATGTTTTTATTCCATTCCTCAGTGCCATCACTTTTTTGTCCTGCAAATATTAATATCCTGAACTATCTCTCTTTCTGCTTGGTGTTCACTAGCACTAAGTATCACAATGGACTCCTGTCATCAAAATCAAGCATCACTGAGCTCCCTGACCACATAGCACTCTCCATTTAATTCTATCATAGAAGCTAATTCTCAGGACTTAAGTACCTTCAGGTTTGTCTGTCAGTCTCATCTTTTTTTTAAGAACAATTTAGAAAAAACAAATTCTTTAAGTTATGCATTATGCATATTTACTACATTTTGTCCTTCAGGCTAGTCCCAGTGTGAAGAGGATCCTTTCTGACCTGAAGTATCCTATGATTCAAATATTACTTCTATGGCATATTATCCACTGTAGTTTTGGTAATAAATTCCTAATTGCTTACCCTTTCTCAACAACATTAAATATAAACAGTTTTGAATGTCTGCACTTACCTCCATACAAAATACACTTTGGATATTCTGGGTACATTGTTCAGAGGAGCTCTGCTTTGACCTCAAAATAATAGAAGTTATACCCCCATGAAATTAATTCCCTTTTTGTGGTTAGAAATTATGAACGGGGATCACAGCGGAGAAGCTCCCTGCTAAAAGCACGCAGTCTTTATCGTCCATCACTTGGACTAAAAAATACTTTGTATATTTTCTGGCAGTGTAGTGAACCTGGAACTCTAACTTCTTTTCTTTTAACAATCTGTCACTCAGGATTCATTTTCAAAATCTGTTCCTTGACTACAAGTCTCTAGGCTTTTTACATGATCCATTCTTTTATCTGGCACATTATCTTCTTCGCTTGAGTTAACAGCAAGCTTCTGACTCTCTAACAGAACACTCCCAGCATCCGCAGTCTGCAAAGCACTGACTCATACACTAAATGGTCTAAATTGAGAGAGAGTGCTGTCCCAACAGTTTTTTGGAAAAACAAATAAATAAATTTAATCATCATTACTAGGTTCAGGTATTTCATGGTGATTTATCCTGAAAAGTACAGAAATAGAATGTCGCACTAAATAACAGTACATAAATCAGAGACAGAATTCTTCACTGAAGTTCCTATTGAACTTGCATGACTATTCACACAAAGAATTGAAAAGTTATGGCAAAATCACTTTTGAAATGTGTGCCTAAAGAATGTCTGCATACTTCTGTTTTAATGATTCATGTTTACAAAGTAATCACACTGTTAAGGATAATTGATTTTTGTTGTAACTAAGTGGAGAGAAACCATCTTTATTGAAGAATACTTTTCCTACAATTTTGCTAAACAGTAATAATAAGATTTTTTTTTTGCACACATTCAATACTAATTTACATTTTTAAAGTTAACATAAAAACATAGAACACGTTGAGTTGAAAGGGACCTACAAGGATCATCAAGTCCAACTCCTGCCCGTGCACTGGACATGTCAAGAGTCACACATGTACCTGAGAGCATTGTCTAAATGCTTCTTGAACTCTGTCAGGTTTGGTGCTGTGACCACTTCTGTGTGGAGTCTGTTCCAGTTCCCAACCACCCTCTAAAAGACTTTTTCCTGATATCCAACCTAAACTTTCCCTAGCTCAGCATAACACCGTTCTCTCGGGTCCTGTCACTGGTCACCACGGAGAACAGATCAGTGTCTGCCCCTCCTCTTCCCCTCACAAGGAAGTTGTAACTGCAATGAGGTTTCCCCTCAGTCTCCTCTTCTCCAGGCTGAACAAACCAAGCGACCTCAGCTTTTCCTTATACGGCTTCACCTCAAGGCCCTTCACCATCTTTGTGGCTCTCCTTTGGATGCTCTCTAACAGTTTAATGTCTTTTTTATATTGTGGTGCCCAAAACTGCACACAGGACTCAAGGTACCTGCATCTGCAGGACTCTGAACCCCTGCAGAGTAGAGGACAGACATATCCAAAGGGTATATCCAAATACATACACATATTCAAATACTTGTCCATATTTTTGTGCATAAAGGAAATATCATATCCTTCAAATCAGATTATTTCAAAGAAAGTAGCATTCACCTTTCAGAATTACACTTCTCAGAAGGAATTATTTGATCTCTGTAATGAGGATTTTTGATCTCTCTGACTGAGTTTTCTAAATTTACACACACACAGTTCTGGCCCTTGAGCATAGTGGAAACAAAATATCCAGAAAGATCTCTTGATAAAATTCTTAAGCTGTGTTTTCCTCCAGTCAAAAAAATAGCAAAACAACTCTCCTGACTCCCCCTGGATAGGTATGAACTTTTTGGGTTGTAGGTTGTCTTATGCAGACCACGCTCAAGTGCCTCTCCTTACTACCAGATGTCTTGTACCACCAATATCTCATCTCTTCTATCCTAAGCTATATCCTGCAATCAGGTACATCAGGTATCTTCTCAAAAATGCGAAGGCACAGAAACATGTTCCTGTATCTATTCTACTGGAATAACAAGAAAATTCAATCTGTGTTTGCAAATGTCCTAAGAATTGTTTTACCAAGATCATTTACGAGGATATAACTGAAAATGTAATTCAGACTTCAATATAAATTCTGTGAGCCAGATAAAGGAGAAATAATACCACAAAATTTCAGATTATTAAATGTTAATGAAAGTGCTTGGGAGGAATATTACATGCACTATCCCTCCATATCATACCAAGTAAAGACTTCTGTATGTAATTAGTAACTAAAATAATTAAAAATAATTGCAAAATCTCTCTTTTTATAACGGTAAACTACCTCCTAAAATGTCATTTCAGCCTAAGATTAGGTTCTTGAACTCATACGATGTTCAGTGACTATCTTAAATTTAATGCTTCAACACAGCTTTTTTTTTCCCCCCCCATTTGGAAATGTGACTTGCACTGCTAACAAACAGGTTTTTTGTTTTTAAAGCAAGAGAATAAAACTCTGGCTGGGTACAGGAAGAGGTTAGTACTAACAAATTTCTAAAATACTGCTGTGCACATTTCAGGCTCTTATTGTAAAGAGGAAAGTAGGTGATTAGCTGGTTGCTTTCTGGATCATATATAAATATTCATATGCACGGTTAACAATTTTAAGTCTTGCTGGGTAGCACAGCACATTTTAAACTAATCCATTTGTCTGGCTTCTTTCCCTACCTGCCCCTTGTTTTGCTCTAGCTTTGAGCATCACTGGGGCTGACCCAGGCACCTTGCTAATGGATTGCACTTCATCTCTCTGAAGTGAGCACAACTGCATCAAGAATTAAACAGAATATCTTAAGCAACAGCTTCTGTCACACAAATACACCCAACCTATCCCCAAAATAACCCTTTGTACAAAATATTTTGTCTTTGTTTTCTTTTTTGTGGGCTCTAATCTTTGCATCCCAGTGGTGCCATGTGCTGCTTCACACATCTGCACATAGTCCTCAGCTCTACACAACTGTAATGACAGATTTTCATCTAGAAGTCATGTCACAACACATCACAAAAATAAATGCCTCCTAAATGTAAGCACAACACAGGTCAAACAAACACAGTTTTGCCTGTTTGAATTGCCTTTCCGCACAGTACCCCCTCACTGAATCTGCATAGGAGCCTCCTCTCAGCACATTTTAACTTCTGGAATTTATAATACGAGTATGTGGTACTTTGAGGGGGGTCTAGCTTTTTGGGTGTGGTAGAGGCCAAAAGATGACTCCTGTAAAGAGCTGCCAGAAGCTTCCACAGCTGTCCAGCCAGAGCCTATCTCTGATGGATGGGCTGTTAGCCACAGCTGGGCCAATTAGGAAGGAAGGTAATGCCTCTGTGACAACATATTTAAGAAGCAAACGGAGTGCCATTGTAGCTAGAACCATGTAGTAATAGATATGTAGTTGTTAGGCAGAGGAAAGGAGTACAGCATAAAACAGAAACAGCAGATATGAACATCAGTGAAGCTGGACAAAAAGAAGAAGGGAGGGGGAGGAGGTCCTTAAATCATCGGAGCTGAAAACGTCTCCACGGCCTGTGGTAAGCGACGGTACCAAATGCAGTGGAGTTGAGATCCACCCCACTACGGGGCAGAAGGGAGTGATCTCCTACAGGAGGGACTTTGGTCTGGTGAGGAATTGATGCAGATAAAGAGGCTTCTGTTCCTGGGGACTGGACTGAAGGAATCAATTAAGTTAAAGAAGCTATGTGTCACCCTTACACTAAGTTTGGAGCAGCCTGACCTGGGAGGAATAAAAAACAGCAGTGGCAGGTCCAGGCGGGCTGCCTGCCAACTTCTGCAAACCTACCACGGTGCCAAAAGAGAGAGAGAGTATCTGTGAACTAGGGGAAACCTCTGAGGACTGACTGAACTAAATTGGAGGGAAAACCTCCCCCCCCCAGGTTCCCTTTACTTTCTGGGAGAAGGGAGGGCTGTGGGGCTGTTGTTGGGGGGGTGGGGAGGGTGAAGAGGAAAGAGAAAGAGTGTTTAATAAGATGGGGTTTTTTTGCTTGCTCCTTTCACTCTGTAATAAATTTACTTTATCACTTTTAAGTTTTGAGCCTGATTTAGCCTGGCCGTAATTCTGTCCAGTCAGGGTTCTTATTTCAGCAACACATTCCTTTAAAGGGCGGGGGGGAAAAGCAGCCTTTCATGGGGCCTTGGCTTTTTAGCCAGGGTTAAACCACGACAGAGTAGAAACTGCTTTCACTTTACAGTCTGAGCTATCAGATATATAGATTTCAAGAAGAAACATCAGTTGACGAAAGAGCAGGAACTAACATTATTAAAATTGATATATAGACTCAATATACTTATTTCAATACCTCAACATGAAAATGGAAAGACAAAATTGCAAGCCAGGCAACATTTGCTTAAACTGATAAGCAAAAACTCCAATGCCAATAATTAACTAAGACATAAACACACTGTAATTACTGGCCATAATACATAATTTTACTGTGGAATCCAGAATTTTTTCAATATGACAGAACTGCTAGATTCAAAGGGCAAACTCAGAAAAAAAAAGCTCACTGCCAATATTAAAAACTGTGATAAAGATGCAACCCTTAACTACAACAATAAAGTATAGACAACAATAATTATTAATAAAACTAAATATCAACAAAAAATGTAATATGTACTATTTGTATTAGTCATATATACTGTATCATATATAGAAATAAAACATCTAAGAATACATAACTATCTCTTTATCTATTTGTATAAATAGATATGTGTTTACTCTTTACCAGTTATCTGCTACTGCAAATAGCCAGATCCAGGATAACAGTCTGCCACATTGTCGCTACTGCTACATTATTCAAAAATTATTTCAGCTTCTTGTGTTGGGGGTCTAAATTTTTAAAACAAGTACAAGCATATCTATTTATTTATGACTATTTACGCCAAGAAGATAATAACAATGGTATTACTGACAGAGCATACAACCTACCTCTTGGCCAGTTTGGACTTGGACAGCCTTTTCTCAATGGGAAAGGGGAGGGGGGGAATCAGATGCTGGTGGTAACATCCTAACAAATTCAGAGTAACTGGCAATTCTAAAACAGCTCTGATGTGGGGAATTTGAGCTCTGAAGGTAAGTCAAAGCAGATTTTTCCTTGAACATAAAATTAAGAAACCAGTCTATCATCAACTGACAGTTATCTTTTCGTTTTCATGCAATTATTCTCTGTGCTGCTACATATTTTATCTATTTTTCCATCCTTTCAAATATTCAACAGTCGGACATATAATTCTTCTTATAAATGAATCATACCACTAATTCACCGAATATAAAATTATTGGTAGTTAATTCTGTATTTGAAAATGTAAGACAATTTATCTCTCTTTTTTGTAAACAAATAACTTGCCATTCTAAGAAATGTTAACTTCACTAGGAAGTTCAACATTCATGTCAGATCAACTACAATCACCAGGGAAAAGACCAAAAGAGAAGATAAACCTAAATAGATCGAAGGGCTCTGTTGCAAAGCATAACTGTGCAAAAACAGCTAATGATCACAAACAAAGCTTCTGAGGATGCTGAAGCATTTCAAAATGCCATTCTCTCTGTCATCTGTGGAAACAGACTACTACATAACCCAGGGTCACATAAAAAAAAGTTAGTTTAATTATCTTAGAAGTTGTATATTTGCCACATTTCTATATGAGTAGAAGAGTACACGGCATTGTTCAAGGAACCTACCTGTTCACGGTCTGTTGGGTAACCTCACATAAGAATAACATACAGGTGCTTTACTTGTCATGGGCCCTGTCACTTATTGTGCAACTAAGAAATCCTTGCGGCCAGATGTGCAGCACATAAGACCCGAAAGATTTTATATTGGTACTTCCCCTCTAATAAGATTCAGAGTTAAGCATTTTAGGAAGTTATTTTCTTTTTCACCATTTTATCCTCTAAATAAAAATCTACAATTCCATCAACTGCATAGCACAGACATATTGCTGTGTAACTCATAGGTGCTTCTTGCCCTGGTATCTGTAGTGTGCAAGATTCCTAGCCCCATATCAGTCTTGGTGTGGCAGGGTTTTTTCAGTGTGAGCTGCTAATAAGCATGATAAATACATCAGAATGTGATCCTTTTGAGTTGAAAATGCTAATTACAATTTAATGAGGCTCAGAGCACTTTCCATCACAAGCCGAGTCAATAGCATGCTTCCTGTTAAGGCTTTCACAGTGATGCTTCTACCTGCAATTACATGCATATCTTCCATGTTACAATATTCAGTTACTTTCTCTATGTTGCACAGCTGTCCAAGGTCAAAGCTGTTTCCAAATAAAAAAAAAAAAAATCCAGCACTGAATCAACCTTGAAACAAAGCACAGGCATGCACAGAATACAGTCAGAAAACAACACATACTAAACACTCACCTAACATTAAGTGAAATCCCTTTCTCAGATCACATAAAGGGTCAGATTTTAATATGTTGTACCATATGTAGCAAAAATGAAAAGTTCCTAGAAATCCTTGCCAAAATTACAAATTAAATAAGCACAAAGCTGGGAATTAGTTCAACACAAATCAGTTAACAGACAATGTGTGTCACATAGTTGCCCTTGACTGAATGTGAGGTAAGAATCTAGTCAGAGGCTTTTATTGGAAAATGATTCCTGGCAATGCCTATTATGAACGAGAATGAGGTTTGTGCTCATTTTGGCTGGGACAGAGTTAATTTTCCTCACAGTAGCTGATATGGGACCATGTTTTTGGACTATTCTGGAAACAGTGTTGATAACTTAGGTACATTTTGGTTGTTGAGCAGGGCTTACACAAAGTCAAAGCTTTTTCTGCCTCTCAACCTACCCTGCCAGTGAGGAGGTTAGGGGTGCAGAAGAAGCTGGGAGGGGACACATCTGGGATAGCTGATCCCAGCTGACCAAAGGGTCATATAAAGCTGGGGGAAGAAGAAAAAGGGGACATTTGAAGTGATGGCATTTATCTTCCCAAGTAACTTAAACACATGATGTACCCCCACCTTCCTGAGGATGGCTGAATACCTGCCTGACCATGCAAAGTAGTGAAAGCAGAGAAAGTTGTTTTGCTTTGCTTGTCTGTGTGTGTCTTTTGCTTTATCTGTTAAACTGCCTTTATCACAATGCAAAAGTTCTCTCACTTTTCCAATTCTCTCCTGCATCCCAACATAGGTGAAGTGAGTGAGTGGCTGTGTGGAGTTTAGTTGCCAGCTGAGTTTAAAGCATGATAAATTAAAGGAACAAAACCAAAAAAGGCCAGGATTTCAGAAGATCAACATAGAAGGATGAGCAAGAGTCTTTAAAAAAGCCATACAAAGTTTGTAGGTGATCTTCCTCATTCATATCTCCTGCATTCTGGGAGCAAATTGAACTTCTTCCTACCGCAATTAAGATAACCAGGAACTGAGGATTGGAAGTAGCTCTAATTTTCTTCTGCACCTTCAAAGAGATGTTTGATTCAGTTCAGAGGCTGAAGGAGATCATGTCCTTTCCTTCACTGAACACAAGAAAAGAACTTGGATGGATGTTAAACTGATCTAAGAACCACCTTCCACATTTTCCCGCTGCAGATTACGTACTTCTTCATCCAAGTTCAGAAAATGCAGTGCAACAATAAAGCCCCAGCCCCCGTGATTAAAGTTTTGAGCATTTGAACAAGTTACCACAGGGCAATGTAAGCTATTGGATCAAGTTCCAGTGAATCAAAAGTATCACAAACTGCATACATATCCTTCAGAACATACTTTGGAAAGTATATCTGGAGCAGACAAGATGCTACCCAGATTTGAAGGGTCATGAAACATGATATATTTCTATGTCCAAAGCATAAAATTATTAAAATAATAAAAAGAATTGTGGGGATTAATAAATACAAGCATCAGTAAGAAGTATCAGTATTTGCATTATTCAATACAATGCATCACCTTTTTGACAAATATCTCCACTTAGCTCTGCTAGGAGGTGAAACATCTACATTGCTAAGGATTGGCTTGGGCAATGAGTTGTGTGGCAACAGCCTCGTAACACTAGCTCTTTCTGCTTCTTTGGTCTAGGGCAATACAGAACACTGAACCTACTGTCAGAGATTTCATGACACTCCACCCAGCTCACTTCCAAATGACACGATCAATCAGAAACTAGGGACAACAAGTTTCTGGGTCAATATACTCTAAACCGCCCATAATTTCACACGGTTGTTTTAATTCTTTAAGTAGATGTCAAATTTTCATATGCTGCTAGTTTAACTCACTGAATCCATCAGCTGACTGACAATACTTTAGCTTTAAGAAAAATCACAACCAGCTAACCCAAAGTTGATCTCTATGATTTGAATACTTAGTATGCAAAAATACACATCTAAAATTGTATCTGTCCTTGTTGACTCAGGAACTGTTCAGTAAACACCAAGCATGAAGCATAGCACTGCATGAAAAATCTATTAAAATTAGCTGCCTTTGCTCTGCAGATAACACTTTGGATGCCTGTTTTATCCAAAGCTGACCACATAGCTAAAAATTAAAACCTGCAAAGACAGATACTGGACAACTGAAACTTGTTATTACCTTTTTTATTAAAAAGTCACACAGAAAAAGCATAGGAAGACTATAATTTAAAAATCAATAAACCGTGCTAGTCAGTACTACAATGGCATACCCTGGTATTATCAAAATGAATGGAATGCTATTTGCAAAGGGAACTAAATGAAAAAATGCAGAGGGATAATATTAATTACAACTGAAAAAAGTATTATGAAAATAAATAAATTTTAAAAAACAAAAAGGTAAATATAAAGGAAAAGAGATGGAATGAAGAACAAACATGGGAAAATGTTTCTCCTGTTTTGTCAAAATATGGAACCACAGAAAGAGTTTTCTCTATTACTCTTAAACATTTTCTGTTATGCATACAGGCATTTTAAAAAGCTTGCTCTTGAGAAACAAAAGAGAAACCTACAGGGAGGGCGAGCAACTGCACGAATTCATTACCATTACGTTTTTCACCAGAGAACTGTGCACTTACTGACACTCAATACAAGGCTTGAACTTCTCTGACACAGAGTCTGTAGATTTACTTGTCACGTTTAGAAACACAACTTGGCCTAAAAACCATCTTTTTAATGTTTTTGTTTTCCACTGCTATTTGCCAAGTTACTTCTTTTCAGCAAAAAAGATGAGCTTTTAAATATTATTGTATCAATGTCTAACAGCACCCTGCTTAATTTCTACCATCTCACTACATTAATCAGAGCATTTTAGTTGAAACGGATAAGCCAAATAATTTTAATACATTTCCACATGTCAAAAGCACTTTCTGTTACTTGTTTGCTAATGTTTAAATTGCCTGGCAATTACAAACAACCTGCCTGATTGCACTATTTACATTTGTTTAATAGTGGAGACATGCTATGGGGATTTTGTGTTTGGGTGTGGTTGATAAAGATACCTTACCTTGAGAAACTGAAAATGTTTTATACTTCTTTTTCTTGACATTTCTCAGCTATAGAAAATACCACTTCCTCTTTTTTTTTTTTTCCCCTATTAAATACAAACGCAATAAACAGTCTGCAGGCTTTAATTTGTCAATCTGTTTCTGTAACGTAAGACTAGCAGTTCAGCTTAGTTTTATTACTTCTGAACAGGTGTGATACATATATTTCACTGTACGTATCTTGGTTTCAAATATGAAATAAAACAACTATTTAATTATCACTTATTTTCACACCACGTTACCCTTCTTAAAGGGGTTTGACACAAAGAACAACAAAGTGAAATAAAATCCTCCTCACTATGACATCAAATTATCATTTTGTCTCTTTTGGATGAACAAAAATGCAACACAATAAATTTCACTGTAACACACTTAAATCCAATGGGTCTATTATTTACACATTACTATCATTTACAGATAATGTATTTAAGTATTTCCATCCTTAATCAATAAAGATTTGTTTCTTCATTCTGTCTTGTACAACATGACAGTACTTTAGTACACTGTAATCTCCAGTCTGCTCACTGGATTTAGGGGAAGGTAACTGGATTTACTTTGGGAGTTGCACAGGAGAAACAACAAAATTCTCAGAAGGTTCAAAACAACTTTTACTTGGAAACTTTAGAACATTCTGATGGAATAAGGCACTTCCCACCTGGTGGTTTTGAGCCAATCAAATGTTCCTTTGGTCTCCTACATACACTAGGCACTGCATTTATTTTCCAAACCTCCCAGTAGAAGACGCAACTTTGTTTTTTCTGTAAGATTCAGTGAATCTGAAGAGAAGGCTTTTCATCACCATGTTGAACTCCAATCAGTGTTTGGTCACTTACCAGTCTGAATGCTCTTCATTTTTCTCTTGTCTCTTGTTGGAACACCCTTGGTGGCCAGTATACAGATTTCAGCAAAAAGTTGTAAGTTCTTTACAAGAAAGTAGACATGGTGTGGGAACCATACAATTTAATTTTTATTTCATAGTATGGCATGATTTCCAATTTATCTTGTTAAGCATGACTATTTAAAAGACCAACTAACGTGCTTCAAAAGTTGGAATTCAGGGATCACTTTGCTGTCTGCCTTTCTGTGACCTCCTGGATTCCAGTCAATTAGTACCAGAGATGAAAGACTCTGGGTAGTCAAGTAGTTTTCCAATGGCCAAGTGTTTATCAAAGGACAAATGTTTAATTAAATACACAAAGTCAAAGTGCCTCAATTACAATACAGCTATAAAACATGACTTGATTATATGCTGTATGTTCAATATCACCCTTTTTATATCTGCTATCTAATTAAAGTTTTATGTCTTTATGTTTTACATTGATGGCCAGCATTGCTACTTTTGAATGAAGACAAAAAATCATAAATGTTACCAGCTGAGTAATTTATTCTGCCCTGCAAATCTTGGAGCTATGGACCTAGCATGTCTGAAACCTTACAATCACAAGTTGAAAATAACAAATGCAAAAACATGAAGAAACTTTATGCCAACTGAATCCCAGATGCACATAGATTCCACAGACATATTAATTAGCAACTTCCCTACTTCTGGAAATCCCTAAATTCATCTTAATGTCAGATTAACTAAGGTTAATAAATATTTAAGTATATTTGGGCTTATCATTTAATATAATAAGTTATTACGTAGTTTATAATTTTCAACATAAATGTGAACATTGCAACTCACCTCTCTTTAAACATCAAAGCAAAATATAAACGTTAGGGCCTGAATGACAACATTTCTATAACATTCTTTTCAACAAAGCTCTATATGCGAGCTCCTAGAGTAATATATTTATTCACACTAAAAGGTATAGAAAATCTGAGAAAAAACAGCTTCAAGTTAAAATAAATCTCTACAATTCAAATCTCTTCAATTCACCCTTCATAAACCACAGAATCATAGAATCATTTAGGTTGGAAAAGACCTCTAAAATCACTGAGTCAACTGTTAACCCATCACTGTCAGATCTACTACTAAACCATATCCCCAAGCACCATATCCACACATCTTTTAAATACCTCCAGGGATGGTAACACAACCACTTCCCTGGAAAGCCTGCTCCAATGCTTGTTTCACTTACCTCTAGAATGTTTTGGGACAGAATTTTTTTTTCCTCAGCTTTCTGAAATATTAATTATATTCATTAATGAAAAGATGCTGTAGAAATTGCAATTAAGTTGGGCTTATTCTTAGAAATCACAAGCCTAACTATTGCTATATATTAATTTATTCAGTCAGGGGATGAACGGAAACGATTACACAGAAGGTTTTTTCGTTTTTCATCATTATAGCTACCTTAATGTTTAATTAAAAGGCTGAATTTTGGTTCTGTTTACCACGTAAAATAATGCAAGTAAGAGAGGAACACAGTATACACCTATTTGTTAGCAGACTTGCCAAGCAAGTCACATGTATTCACGACAAAAGGTTTCTACAGACAGACATGACCTACATGTTTAGTCTCAAAGATGTGTTGAGAGATGGACATGTACAGCACAGCATTTACTGATTACTCCTTAGCAGATTTTGTATTATAAACAGAAATCTCTTAGATATAAAGAGAAACACCAAAGGAGGGCTAAGGAGGAAGGCTGGGGAAAACAGATAATAATGACAACTGTCCTGGGGAAGACAAAACATTACCCTAGCAAGAGACGATTTTACTGTTGGGAGCACAATTTCTGATTCTAGACATGACAGATGAATGAACAGAAAAATAAGACCAAAATACAAGAAGCAGCTCTGGCAAGTTATCTGATTAACTGTAATGCAAAGACATTGTAGGCAGTTATTAATTCCTTCCAGTCAGACATTCATGCCCAATAAAAAAGTCCCTGGCACAATTAGAACAGACAATAATTCAAACATGCCCAGGATGGCTATAAATAACTACTTACCAGAATTTAGAATAGACTACATTTATTTTATTAATAATTTTATTAATAGTAATTAATAATATTAATTACTGCATAGAATTTAGACTAATGTGTTGGGAGTAACACCTTGACATTGCAATTCACACGAGTATTTGCACACAATATTCCATGAGTTTACGTGTGTTTGTCTTCAAGGCTGTAGCTGCTAAAAATACTATTGAAATTATCTAGTCTCTTATTCATGAAACATTTTAATTACTGTCTTTGACATCAGTTAATACCTTACGCTTTTCATTTTTTCCATTACTGCAGGCAACAATGAAGCATGTGTGATTTCATTCTATTCTTTTCTTTGCTTTCTCACCAAGGAATCCTGCTTTGCTTAGTCACTACACAGCGTGAAATAATATTATACCCAAAGCACAAGTGTCATTTTCTAAATATAATAATAATAAATACCATAGTTCCTCTCATTTCAGTAGATGTCAGTGTGATAAATACTCTAGATTTTTAGTCTTCAGTACATTTCCAGATTTCCACCAGTCTATGTTCAAGCACAATTATAATACTTTAAGAAAATACACAATATTCTGGCACTTGTATCTGGAGTGGGTGACTTACACAGTGTCAAATGGAGACTTGTCCACTGAAGATTTGGATCATTCATGTCAGGTAGTGGTCCACACTTTGCAATCTGGTGCTCATACAACATCCTCAGCAACGTCTTATCCTTCAGATTTTTGGAAACCTGACCTCCCAACCCTGGCAAACATTGGCTTATACAAATATAAAAACACAGATGGTATTCAGGTGATTCTCTTTTAGGTCTAAAAAACCATCCTTAGATGGAAATGAACTTTTTCCCCTCATACAGAAACAATAATCTTGTCAATTATTACTATAAACAAGCAAAACAGGGCTTTCAGAATCTCAGACAGTAGAGAAGAAATTATTACAGAGAAAAGCCTCAGAGGAAGGGTTAAGGATTCAGTTTTAGGTCCTGATATATTTATTAAGCATTCAGCTGATTACAAATGATGAGTGATCAAGCAAGGACAATGTAAAGGGATTAAATCTGTATTTGTTTTTCTTTACTTGCTTCCAGAGTTGCATTTCTTTAAAAATAGCACACAAAATCAAATTCCAGAAAACTCATTTGTGTTTTAACTTAGAAGGGCCATGGAAGACCATGACAATGAGCTGGAAAAGAGGACAGGTTAGAGAAAATATCAGTAGAGAATCAGACAGTTTCAGTATCTTCTTTGGTGTTCCTATTTCACAATAAAGACAAAGTATGAAGATGTAATTTCAATATTCTGTTTTCAGTTTCCTTAGCTCTTTCCAAGCTCAGCTGCCCTCTTCATCACTTCAGTAAGAAACCTTTCCTCTTGTGTAATTCTGGACAATGCTAATATTTCTGGATACCAGTGATCCACCTGTCCTATGTGACTCCCAGTAGTATTTAAAACATATGGCTTCTTGGGTATGCCTCAAATATGTGTCCTGGTTGGAAGGTTAATTAAACTATGATTCTATCTGTTTTTCCAGTTGTAAAGGTCAGTATCCAGATTGAACCTACACTGAAATGAAATTAACCTTTTGCATTCAAAGAAAATAGATGTGCTAAAACCACTGAACTGTGATAAATCCAAACACTATAGCACACAGCTTCCTCATCCATATTAGAGACAAACTAAGGAGGAAAGATAAGGACAAACTGACAGAACTTCAGAGTATGGTGCCAATTAGCAGGATGATGAGTATAACCTCATACTGTGATTACATGCAGAAACTTTACTGGTGATAAAAGATAAAAATATAATCCCCAATAACAACATCCTGATGTGATATACCCTTTAAAATCAATACACACATGATCCAGTTGGACAGGACAGTGGAAGCCCCTTCCCATCATATGCAAAAAGACAGCCACAATTACAGTCACTGTGAAGATGAACATTGCAGCCATTAAATTCTCTCAGTCTGCACTACTCACAGCAAGCATGAAGTGACATTACTTCCTTCCCTACATTATGCTTCAGGGAAATTGGATTAAAATATGCTCAGAAGGTTCAGATAAAAGCAGATTAAATGCTACACAGGTAAAATAAGTTAAGCCTCTGTGATGTAAAGTATCTGTAAGGCAAAGAATAACAACTCTTTGTATAAGGGGATCCCGAGAGTCACTTTCTGACTGTGGTATTTTCTCATGGTGCAAGCAACTGGCCTGTGCAAGTAAAAGAAAAAAAGAAATAGTGCAACTGGATTTTCTTCCCTTCTCAGGTCTGTATTTGAGCTGTTCAGTAAGAATCGCCACAAAGTAAGGAGAGAGCAAGTGAGAATAGCTCATAATGGCAGAAATGTTAGGGGATACTTCCCATTAAAGAAAACATGGCCTTGCTGTCAGTCCCTCAGTTGTGTCATGGCAAAAAGGAGCCCTGAAGCAGCTACAGGATATGAAATATGCAAGGAACAAATCTCCACCCAGCTCTGAGATAGTCAGTAACAAGAATCTATTCTTCCACTTTAAACATAAAAAGAAAAGACACTTTTACATCACTTCAAATCACTTCTGCAATGCACTCTTTGAGTGCCCCAGTGGATGCAGCTTTGAGTTCATATTTACATTTGCTTCTCAGTTCCGTTTTACAGTGCACTTCTCCAAGGGCTATAATTGGTACAAGTTCTTTTGTGGTGCTAGGAATACATGACATGGAACAGGAGCAGTGAATGAAAAGCTGTGTTTTTACAACTACTTACTGCAATCTGAGAGTAGATATTGGTATAGTGGTAACTTCCCTTACATCCTAAAATAAATGTGTTTAAATCCCTGTAGTTTATTTACCTATTTAATATACTCGAACATTTACCTGATAATACATTAAGGTGCTTCCTTTACCAGAACTGAATCAGGCACCTGAATTGGACACTGATAGCCACAACTACAAGCCTCTGTATTTGGCAACTAAAAAACCCTGGTAAATGAAGAATAATTTCCTCTCCTCTTTTAGGCACTTTAAAAAGCATAAGTAAATAATGGCAAATACAATAACTGGCCAATGATATTTTCAATGATGAAAATAACACAGAAGTGCCATTAAAACAAAATGCTTTTCAGTTTTTTATTTCAATGAATTAACTATGATAAGGCTCATATTCATTAAATACTAATTTAAAATGTACTGTAAGCTGTCAGCTCTGCTGTAACAACCACCATACAGAAATTCGACTATACAGTACATTTTTTACTTAGGGTAGACAAAAAAAAAAAAAAAAAAAGTACTTTTCTCTCAAAGGTTCTTTGCCTTATCTTTGGAAATTCATCTTGGCCACTATGAAAAACTATTTTCTTACTAACATTGACCATCTGTTGCCTTTTCCTCTATTATGCTCTAAGCTTCCTGTGAAACAGTTTATCACTTGAACTAAAGACAAGCAAAAAACTTTTTGGAGCCTTATTCTCTGTTTAGCTGGTAGAATAACTGTTGAGCAATGGGTGACCTTCTCAGGTCTGACTGTGTCTCTGCAGCACTTCATGTTCTGTTTAGCACTGTCAAGTCAAATGAAGATATAACAAAAATATTGTATCTATTCAAAACTGCAGAGAAATTAATAATAATATTAATCCATATGAAAATCACTGAAATTCATTTATACCTCTTTGAAGCTCAAATTCTTCTGCATTTTGGCTTAGGAAGGAGTTGGACAAGATGTTTTTTATTCTTGCCTTAGCAATTATATATAGTTCCAGACTTCAAAATTTGAGACTCAGGTAAATTTTTACATTTAACTTAGTATCCTTTAGTGCTGAAAAAACTAAATGTACATCTGTGAAGGTTACCTACAAAAAGCTGAAATTGTGTCCATGTGATGAGAATGTGAATATACCATCTGAGTGATTACATGTAAAAAGACATGAGCTAATAAAAAGGACAATAAGAAACAGTAATCCTCTTTCTTTCCCCAAGAAATCTGGTGGAAAATTTGTATGGTCAATAGACAGAATGGCCTTTGCACAAGAAACAACCAAATAATCATTCAAAGAAGAAGGTGGACAATAATCTGAAATATTTTATAGGGCTACAAAATCATAAGAGACATAGAAAATAGGAAATTATTTTCCAGTCTACCAGTATAAAAACAAGCAAACAGCAAATAATACAAGGTAAAAATAGACTTAGAACAAAGTAAATATTATAAGTGGGTAATGTTTCACAAGCACATCAGAAACTTTTCATAGCTTACAGGGGATTAAAAAGTGACTGAACATACTAGCAGAAGGAAAGTTCATTCCAGGGGAACATATAAAAAAATTATTTGCTGGCTGGAATTCCCTGAACTACAATATAGTGGATGCCAGGAGAATATTCTGGGGAGTCACGCTGACAGCTCCTGCTTTCACCTTACCTTATCCTTCTCGTAACATTCACAAAGAGCCACTGGCTGAGACTGCACACCAGCTACACGGCCTTTTAGTTTGTCTTCATTTGGACCTTCTTGCATTAATAGACAAATTGGATAATTATCAGACTGAAATGTGCCATTTCAATTACCAAGATGGGGATAAATGAGAACTTTTCACACAATGGAACTGTTGTGCAATATTATGTATGACAGTATTTCACTAATTCAGTCCTAGAAGATAATGTCATTAATTCAGTCCTGGAAGACAATGCCACTAATTCAGTCCTGGAATAAATCTGTACAAATGTAAAGCAAATTATTTAGGTCCCACTAACTTAAAGTTACTGGAAGTAACTTTAATTTCCACTAACTGGAAATTCAACAGCCCTGAATGATGTGAGGAGATAGTTTTTTATGTAAATGGAAAACGTCAAGTACAACAAACCTTTCATGAATTCAGACTGTCCAAAGGTAAGATGAAGTCATATGTGATATGAATCCTTGACTGTTAATCCATCAGTATTTGGGGAAATTCCTGGTAGGTCCTTTGTCTGTAGTTTTGTCTACATTTTTTCCTTACAGAGTAAGTTCAGAGTAAATTAAATACTGTCCTTAACTCTACTGAATAACATTTTTAATTTTTTTATTATTTATAGGAAACTAAATTGAATTATTTACAATAGCTGTGCAAAAAAAAGGCAACCCAAATATATAAAGGGGTTAAAAATACTACATAATGTAACTAGGATTATCTTTGATTAAATGTTTACTTTAAAGTTAGTTGGCCAATTTGTTCTTAGTAGAAAAAGTAGAGCTAGAGATCAGCTATAGTAACAGACTAGTTAATTTTCTGTCATTTAGGTTAGCTTCCCATTTCTTCAAAGCACAGTTTTGAGAAATTTATTTTCTTCCTTTCAAACCAGCAAGTATATTCTTACAAAAGATACTTCACCTCTGACAGTATGGTCCCACTACTTAGTACTCGATAACAAGATCTATTCAAATTGCCAATTAGTAGAAAAAAAAGTACAGTAAACCATAAAAAAATTGACAAACTATAAATAAGTCAAAGGCCTATGTTGCCCTGAGATTTGCAGTTCTTCGACGTTTTCATTCTTCTGTAACAGTTTATGTCACATTCTCTGTAAACATAGCCATGCTTTTGTAACTGTATTCTATTTTTTGCATTCCTTTCTCCTGGGTGGAGAAATTTGATGGATATTTCCTTTGACCAGTGTGCTGGAGAGGTGGCAGTTTCTCCCTCCAATCCACTGTGGTTTCTGGAGGATATAAAATAAAGTGCGGCGTCTGGGAGGCAGGGTCCTGCCAAGGTTTTTTGGCCCGCAGTCCAGACTCCTCTCCTCAACATGTCTGCATCTTACTTTTGTGTCCTAAGTGCGACAGGCCCTTGTAAACAAACATATTCTAGACATTATGACTGGAATGAAGACCTGACTAGCCACACTACTCCTTCCTTAAAATGGTGGGAGAAATCTATAGAATGTCCTATATTAATTTCTTGGAAAATAAATCAGTGTCATGCAAGTTTACAAAAATGCAGATATATGATATTTTAATCTTTGTTTAGACTAAAACTTTTAATTTAAAATTTTGTTTTAATTAATAAAAATAAATTATCAACCTTTCAGCATACCTGCATTAGGCCTGTATAAAAAAAAAATAGCATCTCAGCCTACTTGTGACACAATAGTTTATCAATGCTAGTATCTGTGCACATTGTACTTAAGGTACCACTTTACACAGCATATTCTTCCACTTACCATTGAAAACTTGAAATTATCAAGTATTTAACATGGTAGACAATAGCATTTTTTGTTCTCAGGTATCAAAACGATAAACTCATACCCAGATGCAATCTTAAATTCACAGGGAGCATATGTAGCTAAAGAATTTTACAACAGCAGGCAGGCCTTATTCTGCAAGTCACTCAAGAAACAGCAAGGAATATCTAATTCTTTGGGCATACTTTATAAGACTTATTTAATGGGACCTATATAAAGAATATCTCAGCTTTTCCAACCTTTCTGTGATTACAATGCAGAAGGGGCAACAAAACCTCATATAAACACACAGAGATACCATCACAAAAACATAAACACAGTGAGATACTAGTAAAGATGGTTGAGATTCTTTTTCAATTTTCTGTTTATTGGATGTTCCTTGAAATAAAACCATTTCATAGGATTTGTAGAAAATTTCAATTGGAAAGGATTCCCACTAACCTAACAAGAGAGGCTAGTTGGTGGAATCAGTTTATCCAACTGTGAGACTCCCTGTTTTGTCTGATTCAAACCACAAAACTAGTAGCTCTCCTGGGACAATACCACCCTGTTGCTGGGGAAGAAAGAAATAAAGTGGGATGAAGGGGAGAGGAATCTTAGTTTCACCCTATTTTCAAGAGATTTATTTTTGTTTTTCGAGGTAGGCAAGATTTTTTAACCATAGTATGCTTTGAAAAACTTTACTGAACACCCCATTCAATACAGTTCTGAACTAACTTGAATTTAGACAGACCACTTCTGCATGAGATAAAGGAGAATCATCATCAGAAACTATATCCACTTAATAAGTTCCTTGCTAATGGGCACAATAATCAAGAATAGTAGTTCTTTTTCTCATTCTAGTTTACAGGTCATACATATATACATAGAGCAAACTAGAGTATAGCAGACTAGTGACTCCTTCCTTTCTTAATGCACTTAACTCATATAAAAGAGGTTTCAGAAAAGTTTATGTAAATACTTCCAACTTTTTTGTAAGAAGATCTTCGATGAACCTAGTAAAGAGAAGATATCCAGATACATTTTCATAAATGAAACCAGATGCTAAATAGCCATGTGGGAATATAATTTTACAGTATGCCAGCAAAGAGGGATGAGGGGGAAAGGGAGAAGTATTATGCCATGCATGCTTCATGTTGTGACTCCTGAGAATAATTATTCTGAAAACCCTGATGAACAGATTAGTGCTATAAACTTGCATGAGACATTACACAGAGTATTTTACAGAAAATTTGAAGGAACTAAATGAATAAACAAGAACTAAGAACAAGGTAAAAGACAAATAAAAGAAGAAACTGATCTCTGTTAGTCTTAAAGATCTTTATTGGTCCTAGAGGCTTAATTCATAGCCCAACAAGAGGAAAAGAGATTTCAGAGGAAACATTTATGGAACGATACAGTCTCAATGGCTTTAGGAAAAAAAAGGGAACTATCAAAAATAGGGACAAATATCAATTGTCTTATCAGAGTTTTGCCCCCAAGTTTGGTTTTGTTTGTGGGAAAGAGAGAGAATATTAACTCAATATAAAGCAAACAAAGACCTTCACATTTGGATACTGACAGAATGATAATTCAGTCCAACCGTGAAATTAAATCACGTACTCCGTACAATACCTCACAACTTGTTCTTCTGGGAACTGAATTATAGCTCATTAGTCAAATTGCCCTTTCTAGAACTCTTAAGTTTTTCCATCCTTACCCCAACTGAGTAGCATCTTGATATTGCTACTCAGATCATAACAGAAAATACTGCATTATGAGAAAGTTATAATACTGCTAAACCAGTTTGCTATGCCATCCAGTATGTGCATGGTCTTCCCCTGCTGCTGAAGCAATATATCTTTATCTTTGCTTGAGCTGAACTTTTTTTGAGTCAGAATTTCTGAAATGTGGAAAAAATGCATAAAGTGTTCTAGGATTTTTATCTAGGCCTTAATACTGATTCACATGGCCTAATTCCTGTGACTTATTCTCATATTTAACAGTTCTCACTTACAATTTCAATGAATAAAGATTTTAATCCTGCAGAGAAGTCTCCTGAGGAATTCATAACAGCACAGTGACCATTTTTCTAGAAGTGTTAATTTTGGATGGTGTAAAACTTATTTTAAATTGCTATATCTAACGTCCAGTAAAATGAAACAAAGAAAGAAACAAACAAAAACCTAACTAGCATTGAGCTACTTGTTTTTACTTTTTATATCACGTAACATGGAAACTCCTTACTGAAATTTCAGCTCGAGTATCTTTGATACATAGCAACTAATTTCTAGCTGAAAACTTTACTTCTTTACTTGCGTGCACACTTCCTTCTTTTCAAGATTAAAATGGTAATTGCTCTTCTTATTCTATAACACATTTGGTTTAGCACAATATTTCACATAAAACAACTTTTAATCCAAATTCTTCAATAGCAGGTTTCTTTATAACCCTTTTATTAACTGACACTAAAAGAAATATGAATCCTTTCAGAAAATTATCAGGGAAATGTTATCATTGTGCTAGGCACTGATGAGATCACATCTACAATAGCATGTGCAAGGACAGAAACCTAAGAAAGATTAACTGAAACTGAACTGGGGGCATAAAGGCAGTAGAATCATTAGAGAAATAGAAAGTCAACACTCCAAGAAAGGCTTAAAGAGTTTGACTCGTTTAGATTAGCAAAATTATGGCCAAAATGGGATAGTTGCTACATATAAATTTTTCTTCAATAGGTAACTAGGGATGGGAAAAGTTAAGGCAAGACACAGTTTGCACAAAATAAAAGGGTTTAAAATATTCACAGAGTAAATTTAGGTTAGGCACAGAATATTCTTAATTGCTAGAAAAACAACTTCCCAGTAAAAGGAGAAAAAATGTAACTGTTGACAATAAATTAAAGAATAAATGAAAATTATAACAGCACATGACTGGACTTGATGAAGTAAGTCACCTCTAGAGATATATTTTATTTTGAAAAGAACTTCTTGTAGCTTTCATTAGAGAGTGACTCATTTTCACTGAAATTGCTTCTTAGTTAGAAACTTTTTTCCTTCAAACAGTCTGCCTTCCACTGGAAATATGATTTTCAAAACCTCCAGTTATTAATGTCAACAAAATCGAAATTTTTGTTTTAAACTTGGCCAATACCTAGAACAATGAATGGCCTGAGCAATGCTTCCAATGCAAATATTACCCAAGTTTTGGTTTTGAAATTCCCATGAACATATAATGGCACAAGCACTTTACTGTCATCTGCTCTCAAGCAGTGGTACAAGTACTACCTCTCATACCCAGGCTACATGTATCAAGACAGTTTATCAAAGATTTTGTAGATGTAATCTGCAAAATACAGTACAAGTAAGGCAGTTGTGGCAACTAACATGAATATCAAAAGCCTGACTCCACGTTCCCCTGTTTCAAAGTCAGAAGCTCAATTTTCAGCTGAAAGCTTAGATACACTTTTTTATTAAATTGGGGAAAAGAACCCAGTTTTAAGCAAGAAACCCACATTTTGTAAAACTAGATATTTTGCTAAGAGCATTCTTCAGGAACATGATACAAAATTACATACTGTATCCAAGATGGAAATCTAGTACTAAATCAAACCTGAGATTAATAGTTAATTCTTTTATAATTTATTATTTCCTGTACACTGAATAATCCTTTAGTATCAACAAAACTTATACCTTTCCTTAGTTAGCCAGTTTCAAAATAATTAACAAATACATAATCCTTGACTCCGTATCTCCTCAGGGTTTTCCAAACCACTCAAGGAGCTTATTAGTCACAGAAAGGATTTGAGTTTCTCTAATCTGGCATTTCCCTTTGTTCATCCAAAGGCTATTTCCATTCATTGTTACTTTTTCTTTCTGAAACACATTTGTGACTTTTCATTCTGCCTCTCTGTGATAGTTTGACAGGCTCTGACAATCTCATACACTAAATGCTTCAACAGAACTGAGCTTCAAAACTGTGTTTGCGAATATTCACTCAAATGCACATTGAGAGTTTAGCTACTTTAGATAGCTAAATATTTAGATAGCTAAATATTTATTGCCTTGCACAGCAATTTGCTGTTAAATTTTAAAGCTAATTACTAGTATTTGTATCAAATATGCATTTTTTCAAGTTTTCCTTAGAATAACTGGCAATAAAACTATTCTTATAAACATTTTTATTTAAAATATTCCCTATGCCAACAAACCATTATTCCCAGCTATGACACAACACTTGCACCTTGCAAGATGTTTCCATTAACATTTTATCAGTCTATGAATCCTTGATTCCCTCTTCTTTTGAAAGTGACAGTTAATTTTGTTATTTAAATCTTACTCTAGGAAGCTATTATTAAGAGGCATAAAAATAGACTAAATTCTGGCCTGCTCTTTTTTAAATACCACCATGTGAATAAATATGACAAATAAATATGACAAACTTGACTGACTCCCCATGTACTGAATTTTACATCTTGGTATTCCTTCAAAACTTTGTAGGAGCACTATTTTCAATTCAACCTATAGGAGAAATTAAGCAGCAAAAAACCTGTAAAGGAGACTTCACATTCATTAATTAATAAAAGAGATGTGTTTTATTCATGGTGAAAAGTTTATTCTTCCCCTGCAGCATTTCTATACTTCACAGATGATTCCATAACTGTCAGTTCAGTTGACATGAAATTATAAACATAAACTTTTCCAAAATCTGTACCACTTTATAGTCAAATTTCATAAATGATGCAAACACCAAAATACATCTACTTTGATTTTGTAACACCATGCATTTCACTAGTACATTAATATAAAACATATTAAGTTGCAAGCTATACCATAAACCCTGTATTTTAGGATACTGGTGAATATCTAAACTGTAATCTCTGTTTATTCTATTCACCTCTGGTAATAGGATATAACACTGGACTTCCTCATCTGATTTGTGCGCAACAATGAGCACTCAATCAAAAATAAAACAGAACTCTGCCAGGCTGTTAGAACTGTGATTCCCCTCAACCTAAACCAGAAATGAAATGAGAAAAATACTTAACTTGTGACAGCAGGCCAACGTTATAACCAGCAAAGTTAATTTTACCTTCCAAATCAAACCATGTCCAGTAGCCAACACATCACAGCATTCCTTTAACCTAGTGGAATTCCAAAATTACAGTCTCTGACAAATAAAAAGTGCAGCTAATTTCATGTGTTTGACTACCCACTAGTGATGTGAGATTGTGATGAATCTGTGACATATGATAAAGTGAGAAACTGAAAAAAAAAAAGTTTCATTCTTCCCTAAATGAAGGCAATCCAGCAAGGCTGACTTTTTTTCTTTTTTAGGAGAACCTTAGTTTAAAATCTGCAGCACTGAGCTGCCTCTGTTGATACATACTCTCTTGTTATGGTACAGATGGCAATGCAGGACACGTGAAGATTTGTACATTAAGGCATTATCTCCTCTCTCTGCTCAGCATTCTGCTTATCTTATCAACCAAATGCAATGGTGCCACCGGTGATTAATTCAGACTTGATTTACGACAGAGAAAATAACATCTAAAATTCCCATTCAATTTGGTAACAACATCAAAAGCTTTAATGCAAATCTACACATTCAGTGTAAAGGCTCAGCTTAAATGATCTGCATTGCTTATCAGTGATTTCATTTATTTCACTAGTAAACTGAACTCTGCTATGTGGGCATGGCTACACAGCCATGAAATTGTAAAAAAGTAATTGTAACACTGGAAATACACAGATTAATAGAAAGTGCCTGATGATATGCTCATGCTCCTGGTGAATGCTGCCACCAGTGTTCATAATGAGTCCTGTGCCAGCCTACTGCCAGAAGGCTGGAACATGACCTGAAAACTCTGAGATATGTTTTTAAGTCAATTCTGTTTAATAAAAAGGAGTAATAATCGGCAACCCTGAACATATCCTAATCCCAACTCTAACAGCCTAAGGATGCTTAGAGCTACTAAAGTAAGAATATTAATTTAAAAAATTAATTTTTATTTCCCTAGTAAATTGAATCTTTATAGTTTCCTACATTTTTTTGCAAAAGGTTTTGTTTACCTTCATGCAAAACTGTAATTTTTCTTTTTCAAAAATGCCTTTTTCAAAAATTTACTTAGATCACTCAGCAAATTCACGTGCTGACTGAGCTTAAAAAATGTCTAATATGGCAAAATTATTTCTTATTTTCATGGATAAATCTGGGAATTTGGGATAGACGATTGTGCTGATGCCATGGGAGAATTGCAAATTTCTTACTCATTGTAAGCAATGTAAAATTTGTATCTTAGTTTATTTTCAACTAATTGAGTACTGGGAAAGAGAAATCATAAAGAGAAGCAATGTATACCCACATAGTTTGTTTATGGTGTTATTTTTAAACTACTAAAGTATTACATTAGCTTTAATATAAAGTATTTGATCATATGGCTGGATGTAGCATTACTTATAATTCAGTGTTGACATTTTAACATACACAAACTACACAGCATATGTTCATATTTAGCAACCTATCAGGAACTTAATATCTTTTTTTTAGCTCACTAAATTACTGTAATTAATAGGATTTTATAATCTAATATCTAGCAAACAACAAAAAAAATCATTCCTCCAAGTGAGGGATAATTAAGTTTAAAATGTGTGTAAACTAAGCAGGTCACCTGCAGCCCTGGATTCAGAACTAGTCTGACAATACTCTCTGCTGCTGTCACATACATCTTGCATTCAGTCCTTTCTCCCTGCACAGCTGCACATCTTGATCTCCACCCTTTTAGCTTTGCATCACATTAAAATCACATTAAAAATGTTAATTATTGGTTTGCAGTGAGAGAGCTTCCAGTGATAGCACGTGACTCCAGTAAAGCTTTTTAATCTAAAGCCTTTTTCACATTTGCATGGTAACTCGCCTGTTTTCCTAAATCATGAAGACAAATGAAAGACCACTTCCTATATAAATAAGTCAGGTAGAACAATAACTACTTTGAAATGAAACTAAGATTTAGATGAGACTTTGGGAGGTTGAGCAGAAAGCTCAACTCCTAACACGTGTTACAGTGCTTAGGTATTGCAGAGGGTCTGCATAAATTATGGCCAAATTCTATCCCATACCAAATAAAAAATTTGACTTCTAGTGAAGTGTACTGTGCAATGCCAAAGAACCCAGTACTCTGTGAACAATATACAATGCTGAAGTGTCCCAAAATCATGTTATGTGAGGTACATCAATTATTTGTTGAACACATGACCATTGTGCAGCACTGAGTTTACAGAAACAAGAAGACAGGATGAGTCTTTTAGTGATGCTTTTTGTACAAACATATCATAGAAGATCTTTCTTCAAATATAATCACAAACCTTTTCGTTTCACCTTTGCTTATGCCGGATGTGAGAAACTCTACTGATAAATACCTAAAGAACAAACTTGGGTACAAAATTATGAATTTAACTTCTTTCTGCATGTATTCAGAGAAAGGTTTGCATGAAATGATATTCAAGGACAAACAACTCCTCCAGAGATTCTGCCCTGATGCCAAGAACCTTTCTGCCTAAGCACTTTCAAAAACTAAGAAGTCTTGGTTAAATTTTAATCTGAAATCATCCACCAAACACATTCAGTACTTTCATACTAAAAAAAAATTAATTAAAAACAATAAAATTGGCAGTTTTTATTTATACTGGACTTTCAGCTCCTTCCTCAAATCCCTCAACTGTCAAGTCAGCAGCCCAGGAAAAGCTGATATTCTTTTCTCCCTTGCAAACAATAGTGGAAGTGACAAAAAAGCAACCTCTATGAAGCTGAAAGTCAAACGCACACATGCCTGGGTGGGAATCCCAGATGAGCATTCTGACTACTCATCATGATGTCCTTGCCTCTCATTCCTGAAGTGATCAGGCACAGCACCAAGACTGCAGTGAACAGTGGGATCTACTGAAATGGAGCAGTTAATGACACCTTCCACTCTTCCATTCAACTGGATTTTCAGCACCCGTGAATGTGCTGACAGATTTCATCCTGCTCTGGTTATTTGCGAAGCCACTGCAGGGAAACCTGAAATTAGGACTAGCACTCTGCTTGAAAATCTTTTGAAGGTATTTCACATTCTTTAGCCTTCCAAAAAACACAAGTGTTTTAAAGCACTGAGTTTAATTGCTTTGATTTTGACTGTCAAAGGGGTAGAAGGCACAATTTTGAAGATAGTAACAGTAAGTGACAATGATTTTTTTCCTTTATAAAATTCACACAGTAACCTCAAAATTGTACAGAAACAGCAAATACATGCTAGGCCTCTGGGACTCTTGCAATTTTTTAATAGGGTCTATAAGAGGCATAAAGGGCACTCTGTAAATCCATATAAGATTTGATAATTTATGTCAATATTCACCTCAGTAAGAGCCCAGGGATTTCATTAATAATAACAAGCAGCAGTTCTTCACACAATCCACTAATTAAACACTAGAACTCTGCCAGAGAAATTGGTCAATTTTAAAAGTTAATGTTTTATGGATATTAAAAAGAATGCAACTGATTAAATTAATGAAAGAAAACACATTTATCAAGGGCTGTTAAATACCCTATGTAACCCCCTCTTCAGTTTTAGGGAACATGTCACAGATACTAAGATTTGTATTCTTCCACAGACATCAGTTTCTTTTGAAGGAGACATGACCGTTTTCATATCCATCTTTTTTTAGGTGAAGAGAGATCTAAAGCTCTCACATTTAAATTTCATCATTGCTTTCTTGTTGTTCAACAATTCAACAAAACAGAAAAGCAATTCCAATAGCAGCACAATATTTCACTTTTAAGAGCACAGTAATACCAACCTCTGTCATATTGAAGCATCCTTTAATACCAAAAATACAGTGTATGCCTTACTTTGTTTCATACTCAGCCTCATATAGATAGTACATTTGCAGCTAAAGCAAGAAGTAAACCTAATTAGAATTACAATACAAACACATTTGTATGCTACCTAATATTTTATACTCTAATGTGTTTATTTAAAAGCTTTACCCACTACTCGTTATAACAAGTAACGTAATGTAACTGCTGTGTGTCCAAGAATTGAGTGATGAATGAAGTGATCAAAACAATGCACAAGATAAATTAAAAACCACACAAGAATAACATATGCTAAAACAAAAAACAAACAAACAAACAAAAAAAACCAAAACCAGAAACAAAACAAAACAAAATCTTAACAACAGAAGAGCAATCTGTTACGCAGACCTACATTTTTGCCCCTGATTAGGCCCAGGTTGGCTTATTTTAAAAGATCTGACAAGATCACAGTTCATGGCAGTATAAAAGGTTAATTTCTTTTGTTAATGTGATCATTGCTACTTCAAGGAGTGAGATAAATGGAATAAGGAAAAGGAATTTAACAAATTATAAAAGTACTTCAGGTAAGCCCAAGTACATTTGGCTTTTGTCATCCCTCAACTCACATGTGCATACATACTTTAGAGACACAATTTCAACAATCATGGTTAAGGAATATTGTTATCAACATCTTTACTTATCCTATCCATTGAAAAAGATGCTCTTCTACAACACTAAAATTCACGCATTTGGTCAGATTTCTCATCTTAGCTCACCAAGTATTAATTAGTATGATTACCATCTTGCAACCAAGAGGACTACTCAGGTAAGAAAGATTTGGGTGCTCCCTCAAAATCATCCATGTATCTTTAATTATTGAACCTTCTACAGTGGATTTTTATGCATACTGGTTTTGCCCCAATCTACTCTAATCTGCAAATTAGACAAGACTTTGCAAATCAGAACAAAACTATTTCCAATGCTTAGTATTTAAGCTTTGATTAAAAGTGAGGCTCATTTAAAAATGTATTCATCTTAAAAACACCATATCTGGGAGTTGAAGTATATAGAAAATTTATATATAGTTATCAAAGTGTAAGGTAAAACAGTAGAAAATTGTGGTCAAAATCTTCCCCTCCTCTCTCTACCACCAAAGACATCTGTACTGTGCTTTACTGAGGCTGTGAAATTTGAAAGACCCAAACCTACAATCATTCCCTCCTAACTGAAAAGACCTTTAGAACTGGGGAAGACAGATATGCACACCTGAGATTGGGAATGATACAGGGAAAAAAGGGGTTAAAAGGATGCTTACTGGGAATTCGTTATTAAAACAATGCATATGGCTTGCTCAATACTTACCTTGCTTGCCAAGCAGAAAAGGAGGATGCAGGACCATTGATAAAGGGAAGCAACCATGACCAAAGGTCCTGCTTTCGGACCCTGAAGCCAGCCCAAACCAGCCTTGAGGCTCGGACTCAAGCCAGAGACTCAGGGAGCTTGGGCAAAGAGGCAAGGTAAAAAGTTCAGCCTAGAGGAAGGCTTCTTTCTTCATCTGAAGACCCTTGCCCACGACCACCAGGAGGCAGTGGGCATGCGCAGATTAATGCAAATGACTTTGAACTCATAATATAAAGCAGAGATAGGTTATGAATATGTATAGGCATATTGTGTAACCTGTTGAACATGTAACCTGTAACCTGATATATAGCTAGCCGAGTGCGGTGAATGGCGCACATGCTTGGGAGGGTTACCCCCACACGGCCCAGCGCTTGGAATAAAACATACCTACTTCACAACTTACAGAGTTGTGGAGTTCTATCTGCGTATCAGGAAGGGAAATGATGGGATGGGGAATGATAGGAAATCAGTAAGGGCAATGTAGCATAAATATATATATATATGTGTGTGTGTGCATATATATATATATATTTTTTTTTTCTTAAAGTGATTTTCAAGTTAAAATTTTTTGGAAGGTTTTAGTTTTTAGTATTTAAAATGAGAACATAGAACAATTCTGTAAACTTAAAATAAACTTGCACTTCAATTAATTTTTTTAAAAAACTTTTTAAGCAAAGGAACTCAAGAATTACTCAACTTTTACTAAAAAATAAATTTACTTCTTACAAGACAAAGAAAAACCCACTTTTTCATTCAAAAGGTAAGCTTTACAAAACACAGTACAAAAATATATGTTTCCAAGTAAAACGCAGTTGCATGAATATCAAAAACAGTTTCATGATCGTGAAAGTTGCATCACACCATTCCATTGACAGCATAGGTTTTACTGAGGATTATAAAGCAGTTTCAACTATGCTGTTTCCATTAATATAACAATCTCAGGACATCCAAATACAGAGGCAGTGACTGGAAGGCTATTAAAGAAAACTAATAAGCTTTCTTGAGCAGACATGTTATTCACAAACATCCTGCTGAATCTATTTTTTTTATATTGTTTTAAAGATAACCTACAGGTCAAATGCATTGGAACACATTACATTTTCACTCTCAGCTTTCTAAATAATGTATTTAAAAAGCTGCCACTTCTTAATCTTGGGCTTCATTTAGTACTGGGGCTGAAGGCAAAAGGAGTGAACGTGTAAACCCCCTGGTTTTCAATTTCACATAGCTGATTCTCCTCACACACCCCAATTAGAAGAAAAAAGAAAATGTATTTTCTCTCTTTATTCTTCCACATGGAAATTAGCAGTAATTTAATTCTCATGTCTGATATGGAAATATTTGTCCCTTCCCAAAGTATTTATAAATTTAATATAATTGAAATCATAATGCAAATATTCTGATTTTTTGTTTTACGTAAAAAATAATATTTATAGTAGTAGAACTAGTAGCAATACTGTCCTTGAAGCAGCTTGAAACATTTAATGGAATCATGCAAACCCTCAGCTAATAAATCTTGAAGTAGTTACATTTCTTGGTTGCTGCAATCAGTCCAAGGCAAATGAATGGTTTACGAAACGATCCTGCGTAACTGAAACAAAAACTGCAAAACTTTACATTATTCCTGTGTACCACAAGTTACTGATTGTGTGTTTTCTTATCTCATGTTTTTGTTTTTATCTCTTTTTGGATTCAAAGGGGTCTAAGCACTAAATCTGAAACTGTGAAAGTGTGCAGAAAGCCCTAAAAGAAGTGCTCAGTTTGTTTGAACAGCGATGTCTACACCACCGACAATTTTGTGCTAACACAGATGATATTTGGTAGGTAAGCTGTTCAAGTCATTTGAAAAAAAATAAATAAAATGCTGCAAATCAAAGTAGACACAATACTACCTGGAGGGAAAACCAGAAACTACTAAGCTGCACTGGAGAATTTTCTTACTATGTTCTTACCAATACTGAATTAAAAGAAATACATTTTGCTTATTATTTTACATGAAGACACAATAGGAGTTTATCCCATGGAGTCTATTCCATTAATCTTTGGTTTTAAACTGCATCTAATAGAAAAATGCAGAAAAATGCTCAAATGTGCATTACTTTATTCAATTCAAGTGAATACATGAACTTTTTAAAGGAAGTTCTAACAGATTAAGCTAGAAATTGTATTTACTTTACCAGAGAGCTATGCTGCAAGTCTGTAAGCTTGCCAGAGTGCATTTTAGCTTATTTCTCTGAAGGAGGCAATCTATATTAAATCAAAATAAAAATTGGTAATCAGAAAAATTCATATACTAGATTACTTATCTTGCAATTTAGAACAAAAAGCATACTGGTAAGGTTACATCCATCCCACTACATTGTTTCAAATGTGAAAAACTCACTAGGGAACTTGGTCTGATTCCCTATGAGCTAATAGAAAACAAAATTTTCAGATATTCTTCCACCTATATACATATTTTGGTAAAGAAAGACTTTACCTGCACCATGCAATAACAAAATGAAAAACAGAACACAAAACCTCCAGACAATGGCCCCTAGAAGCTTAGTTCCCAATAATATGATCTTTAGATAACAAAAAAAACAAACCAGAAAAAAAACAAAAAAAAACCAAAAAAAAATTTAAAACAAAGAGGTTCTTGGTTTGTAATGATTTTCTTTTTTTTTTTTAATTAAAGTATATTCTGGAACCAAGACCACATTTTGCATGCAGACAATTTGCTAATCACTTCTTAATGCACAAACATGTAGATATGCACAGATCCTATTCTGACTGGCCTTTATGTGGTTAATTGCCTCCCAGAAATACATTGATAGCCAAACTATAATGAATTTTCTCATGTACGAAACAAGATTGCTTTCAATTATTTTTTTTTTACCTGCAGGAAACCAATTGCTTTACTAACCACTTTGAATTGAAAATAAATATGCAAAATTGCTACACTAATTGCACATCTCATGCACCTGAGAAGCTGATAAGCAACGCATTTTCCATATCAGGCATTGACTGATCAAAACATTAACTCATGTTACTGTAATCCAAATTGTTAAAAAACTCTTTGTAAATAGTTCTTCAAATGCTAAACACTGAGTTGAAAAATCTTTCATATCTGAACTTGCTATGAAAACTCCTGTAAAAAGATTTCTTTTTTTTTTTTTTTAAGAAGAAGAGACCATACTGTCAAGACTGTACTGTAGTTAGCACTTCTTGATTCAACTCTATATATGGACATGTATTACATGAAAGTTTTCTATACATGTTAAACAAAAAGCTTTTAGGTCACTTAGAGCATTTAAGCGAAGTTTTACTGTTGCACTTTGCAGAATTCTTTGCATTTTAATCACTTTTTGGATCCATGGGAAAAAGGTATTCCAAAAAACACATTTACATTGATCATGTTATGATGTACCTTCTCTATGTCTATTTTGAGAATGAAAACATGATCAACATTCAAGATCAAGCAGGAAAAATGAATGTTCCAATGATTAAAGCAAAGCAAGATGACTATTTGTGATTCCTGTCAATGATGGAGCAATAAAAACTCAGTTTCCTTAGAACAGATATTCCAAACCCGCAGATTAATGATGGATGTCTTGAATTTTTTTACACTGTATTTTAAACATACTTGCATGCCAAAAGGGTAGGCACCTACAGAATACTGCACTTAGTTGGAAGTGTCAACACACTGAACATTGAGCTAATTGATATTGCTTAATACAGAAGCCAAGGTGAACTATGAATATGTTGTGTTAAAGCTGTTGGAAAAAAATAAATTTTCTTTTGAGAACAAATGAACTCATAGTTGTACAAGATATTTATCAAAGTGGAGCTGACATCTGTACTTCTACAGATTTACACTTTTTTCCTATTTTTTCCTCCATTATCTGCTTCATTCCATTTTCTCTCTCCTTTAGATAGTAATAATAGTAATAATAATAGACTCATTCTGTCAGAATCACACTCATTATTTTAAAAAATTCCAGTGTAGGACCTTGATTTCAGAAATGGCAGATCATCTGGTGCTATCTAAATTGGACCTTGCACCTAAAGTATCACATTGATAAATCATCAACTCTAAGATGCATCACTTCAGATATTCTAAACATATAATTTCCACTGGTTCCTCAAAAGTCAGCCCATTTTTATTGAAATCCCAAAACAATGACTTAAAAGCAAAACTTTTCTTCACACTTTGGAAAACACCTCTTTTGATTACAGACCAGGATTTTTGATAGGGAGCACCATTAGGCATTTAAAGTTCCAGGAGATTAGCACTTCTTTAAAAATGACATGTGTCTTGACTTGTCTATTAACAAGATGAGATCATCAACATTTTATAATCTCAGTTTTAAATAAAATGGTCCTAACCCACAACAGCAACAAAACTGAAGTGAAATCATAATTATAAAATACTCAAACTATCTCATACTAAATGGGGTGGTTTGAGGGGGTCTGGCTTTTTGGGCGTGGTAGGGGCCAGAAAGATGGCTCCTGTGAAAAGCTGCCAGAAACTTCCACAACTGTCTAGCCAGGGCCTGTCTCTGGTGGCTCCTGAAGATGGATGTGCTGCAAGCCACAGCTGGGCCAATTAAGAGAGGAAGGTAACACCTCTGTGACAACATATTTAAGAAGCAAACATGGGAGTACGCACGTGCATGTAGCTGTAGTTATGTAGTGGTAGATAGGGGAGAAGGAATACAGCATGTAGAAGAAACGACAGATATGGACACCAGCAAAGTCAGCAAAGAAGAGGAAGGACGGGGGAGGAGGTCCTTTAAACATTGGAGCTGAGACATCTCTGCAGCCTGTGGTAAGGACTGCACCAATGCAGTGTTCCCCTGCACCCTGAGGGTCCGTGAAGGAGCCGAGATCCACCCTATGATGGAGCAGGAGTGGGTGAACTCCTACAAGAGGGACTTTGGTCTGATGAGGGCTGACGCAGATAACAAGGCCTTTGCTCCTGGGAACTAAAGGAGTCAATTGAGTTAAAAAAGCCTTGTGTTACCCCTACCCTAAGTTCGGACCAGCCTGGCCTTGGGAGGAAAGAGAGCGAGCAGCAGAACCAGGCAGGCTGGCTGCCAAGAGGGAAAACATAACTTCTGCAAAAATGCCACAGTGCTTGTAAGTAGAAGGAGAAAAAACCTGCCTTCTCTCCCAGGAAGAAAACGTGAGGACTGAACTGACTAGGGGAAAACCCCTCCGTGGTTCTTTTTACTTTCTAAGGAAAGGAGAGAGGGCTGTGGGATAGGGGGGGAAGAGAAAGAGTGTTTTAAGAGATGTCTTGCCTACTCCTTTAACTCTGTAATAAATTCACTTAATCACTTTTCAAGTTTTGAGCCTGTTTTAGCCTGCTTTAATTAGAGAGTTTTCTTCTGTCTCAGTATCCTTATCTCAGCTTGATAACAATTCCCCTCCCCTGTCTGGCTGTAGGGAGTGGGGGGAGAGTGGCTTTCGTGGGGCTTTGGCATTTGGCCAGGGCTAAACCACGACACTACTGTAGTTCAACATGCATAATTATTGATGTTTTGACAATTTAGTAATTATTTATGCAATTATAATTTAAATTTATTAATTTAATTGCTCACTTTTCTGCATTTTGTTTTTATCAGTTGTTATCAACATTTCATGAGCATTAATATTTATAGATTACAAAGATTACATGAAGCAATTAACACATTCTGAAATAATATTACCCAGAGCAAACAAACATCAAACATAATTAAATAAACATGTTTCCATAATATAAAAATGAATTCTATTATTTCAGCCTCAAACAGGTAAAATATTTCCTTACTAAGCATGAAATCTGAGTGGACAGTTTTGATGCACCACACTATGAACAAAGCACCTTGGGGGCCCTCAGAAGTATCTGTACCGCTGCTATCATCTTCATCTACAGAGAGTTTGTCCTTTAATGGACCAACATCAACATGCCTCCTGTTCAATTATCTCAGTGCTATAAATTTCACTACACACAAATTTACTCCGCCTACCTTCAAACTTACACTAGTCAGAGCCTGTACTCAACAGCTTCTCTATGAAATACAAGGAGTAGCAAGTCTGCAGCTACTTCAGGTTTGGGGATTTTTCTTTTGTTTGCTTGTTTGGGGGGGCTCCTTGTCTAGGGAAAAAACACAAGTTCAAATTAATCACTTATTCAGCAAACGAGCTTTTTCTACAATCACTCTTTCCTCCACAATACACCTTTTCCCCTTATTTACACATTGGCCTTAGATATTTCTTCCAATGGTTATACTGAAAATGCTAATTATGGACTGATTGACAGTAAAGATAGCCCTACAAAAGATTTTTGTCTGGGACTCAAGACAGTGTGAGGAGCCAAATCATAACCAGGAAGAGTAAAATGGGACTGCATGGAATTAATACAATCTTCTGTGGCCTTCAATTTAATTTCCTCCTCCCAGCATTGGTTTCTTCACACTTTTGAGCTTGATTTTTCTTTTTTTAACACAGGAAACAAAGGGAGGCAAAATTGCTATAAGCTAACTAGTTTATTTCTATGGAAGGAATACAAGTTCTTAGAAAAATTATATTATCTGTCGTTTTCCATTCAACTATTTTATATCCAACTACATTTTCAAAGAAGAATTTTTAATGTGGTTTTCTGTGCAAATTTTAGAATCCTAATCTTCAAACAAACAAAACCAAAGTCTTTCCAGGAGTACCTTTTACTATCTTTGCAAATATTAAAGGGCAAAAATAGGCCAAACTGACAAGAAAGTTAGTTATTTTGGAAAACTTTCTATTTTGGCAGTGCTAAGTTTACAGCTGGATTCAACGACCTTAAAGATCTTAAAGATATTTTCCAGTCCAAATGATTCTAAATGAAAAAAATCCAGTATAGTGTAGGATGAAAATCTTTCTTCTCCCTCACAGCGGAAGAAAAAGGTGTGGTACTCCAATTTAGTAATAAAACTAAAAAAAAATTTGTTATCACATTTACATACTGCTAGAATGAGGCATTTACAGTCTGAAAAATAAAAGTATAGACTACACACATGAGCATACCTCACTGCAATTGAAAACATGATTTTTGTATATGAAATAAATACCATATGAAAGCTAAGAATAGTAAACATCCCTCAAAACTTAACTGTATCCTTTCTTTATAAGTAGAAAATAAATGAAAAAGAAGATCTCATCTTTCTATTATCAATATATCTATGAAATACATTTTGGTCATGCTTTTCATATTTTTCGGTCAGATCATGATTAGGCTGTACATCATAAAATTGTATTTCTCTAAAACAGCATAAAAGGGGAAAATGTCACAAGAAAAAAAAAATCATTATTTTTCTCCCCATCCAACATGAAAGAGAACTTGTGTTTAATTTTGGGGTATAAAAATGCTGAAAGCATAACTACACTTGGTGCCTCTCTTTTTACTGTAATGTGGGCTATTTAAAACACCTTATAAAAACAATACATCAGTTATATAAATTGCAACTTACATGGTTAAGAAGTAAATATTATCATTGTCAATGCAGATTTAAAAAGAGAAAAAATTAAATATGAGGCACAGAAATAGAAAACAGACGCTTTATCAGAAAAAGTAGATCTTGACAAAGGATGAAATCCAAACAGTTCTATTTAAACAATGTTTAATCACTAGACAAATCATAGTCAACTGATCTAGTACAGAAATGGTACCTTTCATACCATTATTTTTTTTTTAAAGAATTAGCAGGGCATGAAAAGCTATGATGTATTTTCTTTTATAATAGGAAAAAAACCCTATATGCACAGAAAATCAGAGACAGAAAAAAAGCTAATAAAAGTATCATGAGCAAATATTTCCATTCCAAATTTCAAGGATCACAGACATGGGATTCCTATAACCCTCAACACAGAATTACACAGCAGCCTAAGACATGTTATTGGCAACATTATGCTCTTCACCTTCAGTTTAAATTTCCCCTTTTTAACTTTATCCTATTACTCCCATCTCATACTTTATGAAAGGGCAAGGGGGAGGGAACAAAAGATTAACCCAAGATGTAATTAGCCTAACAAGGTCACAAGCAGTCTTCTGTTTCAGTCAGCAGAGTCAACACAAGCGATACAGTCGGCATGGTCCACATGTGGCCATCTTTGACCACATACCCATTTTAATGAAATTGATAGGCCTGGCATTTCCAAGACCAAAATTTGAATTAACACCTCTGGAATTGCAGTAGGATGCCTGGTTCAAGCTGTTATCTCCATCTCCTGTAGAACAAACACTAAACCTCAGCTTATCTGTTGATTTATCTTGAGAAAAAAAAAATAAGAGTCTTCTGCTGTATTTTCTTCTCCTTCCTTGTATTAATTATCCAAAGTTATTTAATCCTTTCACTAACAACCAGAATAGGGCCAACACCTTTGTCTCTAGAGGATTTAAGCACCTTACAACTTTAAGTGAAATTTCATCCCGAGTGTTCATTAGTTCACATTAATGAGGCTGAAATAATATAGTAGAAATTATTTTCACATAGTTACATGAATGTTACACACAACACAAGTCAGTGCTTTAACCTACATAACAATTATTATTCTTTTACTGCTCCAGAGCTTTCTGTGGCTGTTCTTTGTTTAAAGGGGACACCAAAATCCCAGTTGCAATGACAAGCATTCAGTGACACTGCCAACTAGAAAACAGAGAGACAACATTAGATTTCAGAGTCTTCCCAGAGAGTATTTTTGGAAGAATCTGCTTATAAAGGTTATCTTTTATTTGAAGATCTGATATCTTCTCATACCCTTTTCTACCTCACTCCTCTATCAAAATCTTATAAAAAGGGAAACATACATGCTGCAGATTTCAAGAGGCCCTACTTCATCTTCTGTGTTACAGATGCCTTTATTAGATAAAAGAAAAATGATGGAGAACTGCAGTGAGGACTCAAGCTGTCTCTACCCAGGCCACAAGACAGCCTGTGCTCTACCCAGTGCTCACAAGACAGCCCTGACATGTGCAGACTCATTATCTGCAGGAAAACCAGCCCACAGGCTGGGTGGAACACAGTGCTGAACACGGGCTGAAATGTCTCCAGGTGCAGCATTGCATTGGAGGAACAGCTGCAGAGATATGCTGCATATCTCTGAGAACTGCTGCAGAGATGTAGCCTCCTGGGACACAAAACCAACACCAAAGCATTTGCAGCTTTGGGAAGAATTTTACTGAGGATAGCCAAGCAGAAGGATACACTAGGGATCCATCTAGGGAGATATACAGCTCTCTGCAGATTTACTACTTTTTTCTTCTTCCACCCTGTCTGGAACAAAACTTATGTATGTTGCCTTACTTTCTGCTGTCAAAAATAGCTAGCTCCATACTAGCTAGTTCTCAAAGTCTTTGTTCTGTAAACATAGCTATGTTATTGTAGAATTATCTTGTTATTGCATTCCTTTCTCATGGACACAGATCTTTGATGGACATTTCTCTTGACCACTGTAATTGAAGGAGGGAAAACTGATTTCCTCCAATGACTAATAATTTCTAAACGTGTATTTAAGAATAAAGAAGGTGGGTCTTGCCCCTTCCTTCCTTCCTTTCCTCTGAACGTGAACGCAGCTGTCTCTGGCTCTTTCTTTCTGCGTCTCCAGCATTCCAGCCGTGATATTATATACTAATATGAATCCATGAAATGGCTTCTAGGTATGCACGTAAAACCCTATTTTCCTCTTAAGCATGTATTTTGGAGTATATTTTGCAGTAATAATTACTTTGCAAGCCACTTCAGAGTGAGAATGAATCCTGTTGCAGAAACTACACAAACTTACACAATTAGGTACAATTTAAACTAGCAGGGTTGAAATATATATATATATACACTATACAAACTTACATGAACATATTCACATATTTGCAAGCATGCAAATGGTATCAATATAGAGTATTTAAACAAATTATGCGTACACATTTCTGTTTACAGGACTGAGTTACATGAACTGCAGTGGTCAGCATAGTAGGGAGCTTATCCTTAAACTATTTCTGGATCTTGCAATTCAAGTAGTATTGGGCGGCAAAATACCATACAAAAATTAGGGATCCTCAGGAATGAGAATATAAGTATACTCGTAATTTAACTTAAACATTTAGTATTACCTTGAGATTTTTAACAAGACAAAGTTGCATTATTATCTCTACCACTATCCCACTACCTTATTTTCTTTTTTTCTTTTCTTTTCTTTTTTTTTCTTTTTTTTTTTTTTAATATGATATGCTTTCATAGCTTTCCTCGTTGTTATTACTCTGGCAATAAATGAATGAGCAGAGACATTTCTTTGATGCTTCTTATCATCTTGACTTCCCCATTACAGTGTATGTGTTCAGTTAATGATGGGAACGAAGGCTTCACTGAGCTAGAATGAGAATAACACATTTCACCTTATAAAAAGGTGAATTAGGTTAATTACTTGGCCCTGTCTGATTTTCTCATTTTCAAGAACTCACTTGTCAGACAGAAATTAAATGGTGACCTGGCAATACCTCTGTTTCAGTATCTATAACCCTCCATCACACAACCTGGAGTTGTATATACTTTAAACTAAATATAAGATTTTTATTAACTTATCAAAATTTGCCAGAAAAATAATTTCTTGAATTTTCAGTCAAAAGTTATGTGAACAAATCAAATGTACTCAGACATAGCTCTCCTCTTCAAGGCTAAAAAAAATTAATAGGTGTTAAATTCTACACTGAAATGATGCTCCTTTTCCCTAAGAGAAAGATTAACGAGACAGCTTCAATTATACAAAAAAGAAACAAATTATGAATAATTTATATGAAATAGATTTGAACCAATCTCGTGAGCATATGTTGCTATGAGACACAAGATGCATGAAATATTCTGGGGAAAATAAAGGGTTGAACACAACCCATTCAAATAGTTACACAGGTATGTAACAAATATTTTATGTCAATGTCTTCTCATAGTAATTTTATCTAGAGGAAATATTTTCTTGCAGATTTCACTGATAATAAATGCAGAACCCTAACACTTATAAAACTTAAATATTATTTGAGTTATAAAGCTAAATAAAACATGACAGTATAATAATAGCAATAATACTACTACTAATAATAATGACAATAATAAAACCTTATTGCCTTATTGAAGTCAGCATTCAGATAAGCTTTAATTTTTTTCTCCTATACTTCAGTTATTTTTGTGTCTACAAATGCAAAGTAATATTAATTTTCTGTGTAGCCTCAATTTTTGATCAGAAAAAGCAAAATGAAAATTCTTTAAATGATGACTGTAATTTTAAGCCTGCCACAGGGGAAGTCTAACTGAAATCACTGGTCAAATAAGTAAAAACTTGACCATATCTGCCTTGCTTTTAAATAATTAAATGACACTGGGGAAGAAACTGAACACTGGGGGGGAGAGTCATCCAAAAGCTTTGGCCTACATCTACCCTGTTCTAATTGTTTATGCATGCATAGAAAAAGAATACAAACAAACTCTTAACAACCCTACATCCTTATTAACACATTCATGGTGAGAACATAGAAGGTGATGGTAACCAAGGTTACACCTGCTAATTGGCTTTAAATATAAAGAAAATCAACAAGATTAGCCTGGGGTGGCATGGCTTCTGAGGCCACTGACAGATTAGGCTGATCCTGTAAATTGGAAAACAATAAATAGTTAAAACAATTGCCCTGTTGGGCAGCATGCTACATTGTGCAGAAGGATGTGGAACACTTACAGTACAAGGAACAGCTTCCATAATTTTAACATGAACAGATACTTAGGGAAAACATATAATTTATTATACTGGGTGAATAATTCCACACCTTTTAAAATTACATTTCTCTGTGTAATTTCTCCTTCCACAATTTCACTCGCAGATACACATTGTTTGGCTACTATAATAAAGTCACTACTTTATTTTTAAAACCAGTGTCTATAGAGAATTTTGTAGGTATAGTAGATTGTGGATTTCCTAGCTAGTTCTGAAGCCTCATTCATAAAATCTACTTAATAGTTATACAAATAAGAAGTTAATTCAGATGAAACTGGCTTCATATCCTTAGATAATTACTTTTTTCTCACATCTAGTTTTTGAGTATTAAATTACATTATTTTCTTATAACAAATTAAAATACAGATCTTAAACATCCCCTCAGTCCCTCTCAGATTAACAGTTCAAGGTTTGCAATGTAAAGGGAAACCTAGATGGAACTTATTTCACAGGATTTTCATCAAGGAAAGTTCATTATTACCTTGATGAAAATAAGGCAGCCAGACACTTCAAACTCGGATCAAGAGAGCTTTCTTGTTTTGAAATTAATTTTGTGTCTTTAGATAAAGAACACAGATTTAAGGAATGGTTAGAGTTGGATGAGCTCTCACCATCTAGTGAGAGCTCATTCCAACACTAATAGAACGTTCACATAGTTAGTGTAACTTACATTTCAATCCCAGCTTCTCAGTTTATCATCACTGGAAGAAAAGCTATACTGGTTTTAGCTGGAACAGAGTTAATTTTCGTCATAGTAGCTAGCATGGGGCTATGTTTTGGATTTTTGCTGGAAACAGTGCTAACAACACAGGGATGTTTCAGTTTTTGCCAAGCAAGGCATACATAAAGGCCTTTCCTACTTCTCACCCCACCCTGTCAGTGAGGAGCACAAGGAGCTGGGATGAGACACAGCCAGGACAGCTGACCTCAACTGACCAAAGGGATAAATCATATCCTATGGTGTCATGCTCAGCATGTAAATCTGAAAAGAGAAAGAGGAAGCAGAAACATTCAGAGTCGTGTTTGCTTCCCTAGCAACCGTTATGCATGATGGAGCAATCTTTCCTGGAGGTGGCTGAACACCTGCCTGCCCATGGGAAGCACAGGATAAATTCCTTATTTTGCTTGTCTGTGTAGCTTTTGCCTTGCCTACTAAACTGTCTTTATCGCAACCCATGATTTTTCTCACTTTTCCCTGCTGTTTCTCTTCCTCATCCCACTGAGGGGGAGTGAGAATGCAGCTGTGGGGAGCTGAGCTGCCTGTCAGGGGTGAATAGCAAAAAAATTCCCCACACTCACTTTTCATTGTTTGCTTAATTATACTTTGGAGTGACCATTTACTACTATTACCTTGCTCAGTCATCATCTGTAAATCAGACATGGCAACCTGGGATCTGTCTATGTCAAACAGATCATTCATAAACATATTTTACTTTCCCTTGGAGAAGCAGATGTTATTATTTGCTTGCATTGAAAAAAAACAAAAAACATAAAAACCCCAAACTTCCTTAGAGTTAAATTAGATGCTTGATCATTTGCCACAACTTCTAAATTTCATTTGCATATACAAACACAAATTATCTAGTTACTCACCTGACTATACTTCTACATATGTTCACCCGTAATTCTAGTAGGGAATACAACAGAAAAAGTGGTATGTACTAATGACTACAATTCAGCACTAAATATGTGCTCATGTGCCATTAGCTTCATGTGTTTAACATGATGTACTGAATCAAGGACCAGTTCATGCCCTATGCAGAAGAGGCTGTACATAACAATTAGGAACATAGATTATAAAAGTGCTGAAGTTTTGAATTAGGACCCAGAGAAACACTAGACACTATACAAAGACAGCCAGACACAGAACTGCTTCTAGTCAAATTGCTTAAACAGTGTTAATATATATGTATGTATTCCCATCAAACTCATTTGAACTCACCACATATACATATGCTTATAGAATCACAGTATAAAAAGACACTGTCAGCACAGAGACAAGTGATTCATGAAGAAATAATTTTAAATTGCGTATTTTCAATTATGTCCATTATCCTTTCAAAAGACAAAAAGCCTGCAAATACTATTGCATAAAATTATGAGCTTTCAAGATCTAGATTCGTTTCAAGTAAAGGAAAAAAACATTACTATTCTTTCCCCAAGTCTAGAAAATATCAGAGAAAGGAAAACATCAAAAAGATATTAATTTGCATACTGCCTGGTAAATGGAAAAGAATAGAAGAGCATTAATAACTTGAACTGATGCAGTCTTAATGTATTGGTCAAAACTCAACATAGTTTAGAGGTTTGGTCTCAAAACTAAAATAGTAGCTACAGAAAAGTATTAATAAAATGATTTTAAATCTATGCAGTATGATAAATATGTTACTGGACAGGAAATAATTAGTGTTACAAATGTTAGGAGCAGAAAACTTGATCTGGAATACTCTGCACAACTGGTCACTCCTGTTCAAACCAGACCAGGAATAGACAAGACTTTTAAGATACCTATGGGAACATGGAAACTACTATGAAACGGGAAAGTAAAGTCAAAACGTTATATTACAGGTCTCTCAAAATATGATGAATATTACAAAGGACAAACCTTCAAAGTTTAGAAACAATGGATATAGAAACAAACTGATAAGAAATTTAGCTTGAAAAACAGATGATTTCTAGCTATCAGAGAAGCAAGCCAATTGCAGCTTTATGTTCTACTACATCAAGTTAGTGGATTATACGAAATGGTTTTGAGTATAAAATAGAGGTTTACTCACTATGTATCTAAAATTATCAAGAAAACCCCCCAAATCCAATGAATTGCAATATTAAACAATATTTTTTGAGAAGTTATGCCTCCTTTGATGACAGAATGATTCGAAATTTTTAAGCTATGCTCAGAACCAAGTAGCCAGTTCCACCTAAAACTGAACACAAAGGCTTCAATCTTCAAATAAAGTAGACTAAGGTGATAAAGCTTGGGGATATTATTATAACTAAGTTGAAAACAATAATGTAAAAATGTTTCCAAGAATATTTAGCTGAGTTCTGCTAAAATATTTCAGAATTTATTTGATTTGAATGAAGCTAGAACATCTTAACATTAAATAAAATTAAATGGTGTAACTTATTTTATTAAACTCTTTAAATACATTCCAATGTTTTCATGAGATTATTTCTTTTGTATTTTTTCCTCCACTGCTGTTCAGTATTCCATTTACTTGCTTAATCAAAAAAGCAATTTGTTAATATTAATAACCTGCTTCCTGCTCCACAAGCTTCTTTCTTTCTTTCTTTCACTAAGAGAGAAAAATACTTTTTTCCTGTGGTAGTTTGAGGGGGTCTGGCTTTTTGGGTGTGGTAGGAACCAAAAGATGGCTCCTGTAAAAAGCTGCCAGCAGCTTCCATGGCTGTCCAGCCAGGGCCTATCTCTGATAGATGTGCTGTTAGCCACAGCTGGGCCAATTAGGAAGGAAGGTAACGCCTCTGTGACAATATATTTAAGAAGCAAACTTGGGAGTAGGCATTGCGCACCATGTAGCAATAGTTATGTAGTTGTTAGACAGAGGAAAGGAGTACAGCATATAAAAGAAACAACAGATATTGACACTAGCAAGGCCAGCCAAGAAGAGGAAGGAGGGAGGAGGAGGTCCTTTAATCATCAGAGCTGAAACATCTCCGCGGCCTGTGATAAGGGACTGTACCAAATGCAGTGTTTCCCCACACCCTGAGGGTCCATGAAGGAGCTGAGATCCACCCACTACAGGGGCAGAAGGGAGTGAT
>VZRZ01006927.1:2587787-2703200 GCA_013398175.1 Climacteris rufus
TGGCCTTTGGCCAGGGCTAAACCACAACATTTCCACAAAAATGGACTGGGAAGCCTGCCATGTGAGGAAAGGCTGAGAGAACTGGGTTTGTTCAGCCTTGAGAAAGGAAAGCTCAGGGGAGACCTTATCATCATGTTCCAGTATTTCAAGGGTGGCTACAAAGAAGATGAAGACTCCCTCTCCACAAGGAGTCACAAGGAAAAGACAAGAGGTATTGGTTACAAATTACTCTTGAGGACACTCTGATTAGACAAAACAGGAAAACGTTTTGCAATGAGAACAATGAGCCATTGAAACAATCTCCAAAGGGAACTGCTGGATTCCCCAACATTAAACACTTTTCAGATTCAGCTGGACAGGGTGCTGTGCCATCTTCTCTAGATGGTGCTTATGCCAAGAAAGGTTGGACCAGATGATCCCTGAGATTCCTTCCATTCTTGTATTCCATGATTCTGTGAAAAATTAATGAGACTTGCTTGCAATTTTCAGGTAATTTCTCTTTGGAAAAGTAGCATTGTGCAATGTCCACTTTGTGCTTTATTTTTAAATGGAAAGTATTTTAAAAATCCTTAAACGAAGTTCCAAAATAAAGAAGATATTCTGCTGAATCAAAAGTGTACACAAAAGGCATATGGCAGAGGTGAAAAAAGATGCAGTCTACATCTTCCAAACCCAGATTTGTTGCCTTCAGTATAAGGAAGCAAAGAGCTGCATCCTCGTACCACAACTGTGCTCACAAGATTTACCAAATAAACCCATGCTAAGGGATCCAGGTCCATAGAGGAGTTGCAAAGTACTGAAAGATTAAGTTTAATGCAGAAAGAAGGAGCTTGAATGCTCATTGGAAGTGGCTTTGTACACTTAGAACAAATAATTTGCTATATTCTTGCTTTCTTCTGTTTCCTTATTTTTCATTTTCCAGTGTTAAAATCTGTATCTTCACTCAAGACCAGGCAGAAAATTTTTCAATGTTGAAAAGCAAAGACAACCAAGCAAAAGATTTCAAATTAAAAATGCTCAAAAGTGAAATTAGGATTTTCAGTAGACAAGCCTGCAAGTTGGAAAGACATTGCCAGCATAAGTTTATATTAAATATAATTTACTTCAGAAGTAAGAGACAGAAGAGTCATTCTTGAGAGAATGGGAAGCAAAGAAAATGAAAAGGAAAGCTTGGCAGGCCTCAAAAGACATTGTTGTTTTATTTCCTGTTGAGAAGATTATTGTTCTACAGCCATGACATTAAATGACATACAGTGTGTCCCCCAGTAGTTTTTATCTCTGGCTTTCTCACACACTTCATCAACTAAGCAGCAGTCTATATGGCTTCACACAAACTTATTTTCAAACAAGTTTTAATATTAATTAGGGTTAAAAGATGTTAAGTCTATGGATTCACCAGTTCTGAACTGTATTTCCAGTTCATAATTTCTAAATCCCATCTGGTCGATTAAAATGCTTATCTCTGGAATATCAAACCAAATTAAATGTTGACTAGCAGTCAAGTAGAAATCAAAATATGCAAATTTCCACATATCGAAATTCCTTAATATCTACCTCCTATCACTAGTAATACCTAAATAGTAAAAGCAACTTTAAAATTTAAAATTTTAATTTTAAATTAAAATTTTAAAATAAGATAGAAATTAAATGTGAGGATAATATACTTGACATCCTTTTTTTCATAGAATCAGTGCTTTTTAATTTCCCTTTATTTCTCTGAAAGTAACGTAGTCTCAGTGAGCTATAATAATAATGTAGGATATATAATAAACTATAAAATTTGCAGCTTTTAATGCTGCTTTTTTGTGTTCTCTTCTGTAGCAGAAATTTACATTCTATATAATTTACCATTGAACATGATAGTTTTGCCACATTAAGTAGAGGCTTTTCTTTCATAAAAACTGCAACGCCTTTCAAGCAGACCACTGTCTCTGCAGTTATAATGCTTTGGAATATCACATTTCATCACTGGTTAGGGACAATTATTCACTGTTTAGCTTAGATGTTGTCCTGTCCATGTTTCAACAACTGCAGGGCAGTATTTCCTGATCACTCCTGATTTCCTGATATTTCTTAGGATAGGAAAATAGAGTGCTTATTTACCACTCATTAATGAAATTGGAGCAGGCATATTGAAGTGAATATGTTTCAAATATTCAGTATTGCTGTAGTCTGAAAGTGTCAGTTGAATTATAACAAGCAGACAAGTAGACAATTTTTGCTCTTAGGGATGGGGCAGTTGGAAGCCTTTACATACAAGTTCCAGTTCTTACTTACCTGGGGAGGTCTACTGATGTAAGTGCTTTATTTCAATGAACAAAACTGCAGGATTAAAATTCTTATAAATGAGTAACTTCACTCAATTTCATAGGATACATTTTAAGTCCACTATGCAAGCTGTCGACTTTACACTGCCTGAACATCTACAATCAATCGCTTTGCATGCAGAAACTCAACCATCTATTGCAATATCATGTTTAATACATGAAGATAATTTAAACATCCAGCTGTCTAACACAAGTTTAGACATGTGTTACTTTGTTCCTGTTACAGGCAGGGACAAAGACAAAATGAGGTGCTTTTAGATGGTGTCCAGCTGTATTAATCAGGGACCAAATGCCATTGCACTGATTAAAATCACAAAGAATGCAACTATTCCATATTACATCATCTCCTGCTTAGACTTTACCATTCACAAAACATCAATACTAATTTACAGACACAGCATGCAAGTCAGAACGAACCATGCGTAACATAAAAGATGAAAAAAAACAAATGGAAAGAGTAAATAGCCATAATATCAAAGGGTTCCATACACTGAGGAAATGCAAGCAACGGCAAACAGTACAATTTTTAAAATAAAATTAACATTTCTGAAGTTCATCTGACCATGCCACTGTCATGAAATGCAACTTTTCACTCACCAAAGCAGAGTTATGTGAAGCATCACCTGAGACCTCGGGTGTTCTTGTGCTGTTTGGAAGTCTGTGAGGGTTACGAGCTATCGCTTGGCACCAGCCCAACATTTTCTCCTTCCACTTATCCCTTCTCAATTTCTGAAATTCTGAAAATAATTTAGATTCCCTGAAACATTGACACTTTGAATTCATTGTGTGCATGTCTCTGGATGCATGCCTTTAAAAACCACTTTTTAAGTTATATCTGAACAAGCTAATACACATATTTTTAAAAGAACATGTTTTTTAAAGTATTCCAAAATGTTAACCATGCAAGTTACAAAAGAGCTATGCACTTTCAGCACACCTTACACAAATTAATACTATTTCAGTCTCAGCAAATACAGTGCCTTTTCTCCACATTAAATCTTTCTCAAGTTGTAACTAATTTAAAGAAGAGTTATTTTAGGGATTTTATTACAAAATACCTCTGAGACTAGCACCACACCAAAATACATATAAGACTTGGATACAAACCCCCACATTCACTGAAACAATTAGAAACAGCCCTAAAGCAGTAGCAGATAGTAGATACAAATCAAAAGTGTGAAAACATACAAACACGTATTTGCCCATGCCCAGACACTCCAGAATACCTGGCTCATCTTGAAGTGCCACACTAGGATGTGTTGTAAATAACAAAATGTAATGTACACACAACAGCAATAAATGCTATGTGTGCCAACCACAAATTGCCTCTGAATTTACTTTTAGTTTGTAACAATAACAAAATACATTTTAAGTAACATTCACATATTCTGGAAATGCAGCATAAGTGTGCTCTTATGTGTAAGAAACCTTCATAAGTAGGTTTAAAATTTCACCAACTATTTTTTCCAACTGAAATTCATAATGGAGGTGTTTGGTGTAAAACTTTATTAATTAATTACAAAAAACAACTTTGAGCAATTTTATTCTCCTCAACAGTTGAGGCAATTTCTAATCTGGTTGTTTATAACATCTGCAATTTAAAACGTGTTATTCTGTAACATCATGAAACACAATAAACAGAAAGGTTAACCTACCAGATTGAGTGCCTGGTACTCGCAACGAGTGTAGCACTAGACTGAATAAAACTGGAATATAGCCACAACAATGCTAAAGACTTTCTATGGCACAGTAGCAGCTATACAACATCATCGAATATTATGCACTTGAAACATAGTTTTATTTTTTCTGCAATACATATCCATGCAGGACACAAAACATACTTATATTTACAGCAGATTTCCTCTTACCAGGTTCTGAGTCTGACAAACTGCAACCCTCTCCTGAATAACTACAGATCGACCATTTCCACACATAACCATTAATACATAATTTTCAAAGTATGAAATGCACAAAGCTGTATTCCCCACACAGCCTCATGGAACTGATAGGAGTAAGTGGAAATTAGCCTTAGCTTTATTGCACTGGAGATGATTAGGCAAGTGATACTACAGATTAACTGACTCTTACAATTTTTCAGTCTCTTGAAATCTTTACATGAAATACAAAAACATGCACAGTAAGTGATCAATCAGTCCTTTCTATACTGCCTGTACCTGTGAAGACAAATAATCATCTGATTATAGTTACAGTCCTATTCTAGTCCTCTTGATGAGCAAAATCCTTTGGAACATGCACAATTCTTTCTTTGCCCTGAGCAATTAAAATGACTACCACTGTACAGATTATAACTGAAAGAAGGACTTTGCTATTGCTCATACAACTGAAGAACCACCGCCACAAATAAATTCCCTGAAAACAACCTTAATTCATCCTCTATAGATTTGTTTAAAAAAAATAATTACTTTATTCATATTTTTTCAGGGGAGAAGATTTTTAATTATAATTTAGCCAAGCAAAGGGACACACAGAGTTATGGTTCATTTTGCACAATATCAGTGCTAAATAAAAGGGGGTTTAGTTCAGGATGATGTATTAAAAATTAGCCAGTTGTATGAAATAAAAGTATAAAATCTCTTTAAAAAGTTCATTAATCTAGAATGAGAAAAGAATTTAAAAGCTTAATTCAGGAGCATGATCAGATTGAGGTAACAAAGGCCTCAACAAAGGCTGCATTAAGATGGCGTACATGAGAAGGTTATGCTTTCTCAGTCTTTACCACAATCTAAAAGCTATCGAAGGAAATTGCACACAAAACACACTGTTCTTTATCTAAGCTAAGTTTTGTTCTCTGTGTTCAAAGATTCCCAACAGCAATCAAACTGATGATATTTGTCCAGCAACTAAATACACTGCATGATTTGGTAGACCATCAAAATATTCCAGGAGTAGAGCTACTGAAATTCTAAAATACAAACAGCCTTCAATGCTGAGCTCTGCTAAGAGAAATACAATCCCTATTATTCTCTGTGTATCTCTTGTCTGAGTCTTATCAAGTTGTGACTTCTAATCAATTATTCTAATTTGAATAAAAACACTAATTGAAGGGCTGGATACAGTAGAAATCTCTGATAGCTTCTTCTATTTTTGTGCCACAAATGAGCCAGTGTTTTTTCTCAACCCGCCAGTCATTATTATCCTATGACTATTGTATTTCACAAGGACAATTCAGTGTAACCATAGCATAACAACATAATGACACTATAACTTTCTACAAATGAGCAGCTCAACCTCAAGTTTTAAAATTACTTCCATATTAAAAAAATAAGTAAAGTCGTATTAGAATATATGTGATTGTGACAATAGCTGTAAAAGTCTAGTAATAACTTAGTATTGTTGTGGTTTACTAGTGGTTCTTTCAAGCTGGGGTGAAAAACTTTACTTTCCACATACAAATGTGGTAACTACCTGTACTGTTTTTCATCAGAAGTGCTGAGTACCATCTGCCCCTCCAAACAGAGGAATAATTTGCTGAGTCCAGCATTGAATTAAAATAGCTTGAAAGGCCATCAAACTAGTCAAGCCCTATCTTCCTGAGTGATACCTGCTGCAATTAAGTAAAATACGTACATAATACGCAATAAAATACCTAATGTTCTAGCCTCATTAAAAACAATGCAGAGACCAAGAGAAAACAAGCACACATGCCAAAAATTATTCAGCTGACACCTAGAATGATGGTACCAATCAAGACTATTATGGTACCAGCTTTCTTGTGTAGCTTCTGGACAAACACAATCAAACACCTCTGCATTAAGTGTACATAAGATTCTGAATTCAAACATGTCATGTTTATTAATGACTGTTTACAGAAGCGCTTCTAGGCCACTAATGGAAGAACAAACCCAATTATGCACACCTAAATGTAAAGACAAAACAGAGCTGTCATTTAACTTAGCTATGCAACTCTTTTAAAACATCACTGCAGTATTAGTACATCTCTCTAGAGTATTAGACATTATGTTGTAACCAAGGTTTCTAGAAGTTGCTTCAATAGTTTGCTTAAGCTTGCAAACTGTCAACTATAGCATATGCTTAAATTACTATCTATATTACCTAACCAATTTTCAGAAATTACTGTATACCGTAATTAACCATATAATTATTTTCAAGTAAAGCCAGCCTTTGTTGTTCTTTACTGTTATACTGTTAATATGTATTTTAAGTTGTCCTTAGCCCTTCAAGACTTTGATTCTTTTTTGTCACAACCAAGGATCCAAATTTCACTCATTACTTCAAACAATTCAATCATTGAAAATATATAAATTTCAGATGACTGGTACAAAAAGTATTGCTTTGTTTACCCACTCCATAACTACTATGCCCAAAGCATGACAAGAAACCTCTAAAAGTTTTCAAAGAAAATAGTCTTTTGGGCTACTAAAGATTTAAAAATGTATGTTTGCCTTCACAGTCACACTTTTTTCCCCCCCACAAGGACGAGTATCTCTTTTGTAAAGCAGAAAGCAATTTTAATTCGTTCAAGGCTCTTTAGAAAAACCCCAATAGGGTTTGTTTTCCCCATGTTAAATTTTTAGCATTGTAATTATACCATTTTGCATTTGTGAAGACTTCAAGAAGAAAATGTTGAGAAATTTTTATTTATGGCAGTTGATTAAATGTTTAAAAAACCCCCAACTTTTATACATATAGATATGGTCAAATCTGTATTTGCATATGCAGAACTTTATTTCCATAAGCAAACTCTATTCCATCCTCAAAAGTTTTCTAAATGGTTCTTGCTGTTAATATCACAGCTACTCTTCTCATGAATGCTTTGCTGATCCAAGGTTAAACATCTGCGTTGAATTTTCCTCAGACCTCCAAAGAGCAATGCAGCTATATGTGCTCCTGCTACTACTTTCCAGAATGAAAGGGTGCCTAACCTTTCCCTCAGGACCTCTCCATGTAAATTCCAGATGCATCAGACTCCCAAGCAGAAAGGAGAACAGCCTTGAAACAAACACAAAGTTGAGAACAAGATCAAGGTACATGTTTTTGCTTTGTGAGTTTGCATATATTTAGTCATACATGACTGCCAAGCAGCTTAAATCAAAGCTTCAATCAACAATAAAGACATGACTGGTAAATGCACCTGAGAAACCACACTCAGCACTTGGCAGATGAAAACTCTTCAGGGAAGCTATAGAAATAGCAGAAAATGTTAACATGTAAAAAATCCACAAGAATAAGCATTAACTACCTCGCGAAGTTATGCATGCAATTATCCAAATGAACACAGCATAAGAAGCTACAGTAAGTCCTTAATGGACTTTGTTCTGTTATGTAAAATTAAAAGTTTATTTCCTAATATTTTTCCCATTCTCATGTGTTTTATTTACAGAAGAAGAAGAGTTTATTTATAGCATAAAATAAACTCCACTTTGAATCAGGCAGTGCTTACTATTGAAATAAAATAAGAAGACAAAGACAGAAGTAGCATCTTTAAAACAAATCCAATAAAGGTTAGATATCTGAAAGACATAATTCAACCATTAAACACCACTGTATCAAAGAATTGATAATTAATCCTGAATTTAAATTAGCTTTTAAGAAACAAAGAGAAAATCAGATTTCATTGAAATGTCAGAAGTATACACGCCAAAGTGTACTGAGAGCATGCTTGGTCCAACAGAAGTATTGTCCCTTTCTCAGAGAAGCATTTTTAAGAGAAGTTCTGTCAAATACAAGGTTCTGGGCATTCACAAAGCATCTTCCACTGACAACCCTAACATAGAAAGCTCTTGCTCATGAGCAGTTCAGATACTGTTCCTGTGATAGGTCAGGGATATAACACCCACACTAGACAGTGGACACCACTGTTGGAAAGAAAGGCTTATCCTGTTACTTTTGATACCATTGCTCTTTGTAACACAATGTGTAACAACTCCACTGCAGGACAGGCTATAGCAGAAGACCACTGCTACTTTATCTTTGCCAGTCTCTTAAATTTTTCTTACTTCATTTCAGTTAGTTTTCAGAATCTCTTTTAGGGTGAGTGACATCAGACATCATTACCATTAATCATTTGCCCTCATATTCCAGTATATAATTTATAAAACATAACTTTTGAATTGGTTTCTGGCTGCATGTAGCTAATGCTTATTTTTAATAAACAGTGTTTGCAAGAAATTTACTCCTGGTTAGGGTGACCTAATTGCAGCCTTAAAGTACTGAAGGGAACCTACAAGAAAGATGGGGAGGGTTTTTGGACAAGGACATGTAGTTACAGGACAAGGAGGAATGGCTTCAAACTGAACAAAAGTAGGTTTAAATTAGATAGTAGGAGGAACTCTTTACTGTGAGGGTGATGAGGCAGTGGAACAGGTTGCTCAGACAAGCTGCAGATGCCCCATCCCTGGAAATGTTCAAGGCCAGGTTGGATGGGGCCCTGAACCACCTGGTCTAGTGGAAGGTGTCCCTGCCCATAGCAGGTGGGTTGGATCTAAATGATGTTTAAGGTCCCTTCCAACACAAACCATTCTATGATTAGTGAAAATTACAACTGTATCCACCAATATGAATCTGTAGATACTCTGTAACTGATCAGTATCATTAAATAGTTAATTTGAATGCTAGTTGGTAGAAAATTCCATCACCTCTGGAAACTGAGATGCAGCTATTTTCTTCTAAAAACTACAGACCTGAAATTAGTTAGAAGGTGAAATTTTATATTCTGTTGGAAGGTACTTAGAACTTCTACTGAAGTTAAGTTGTATGCATGATAAAAAAAAAAAAAACCTCTGCTATATATTTTGAAGACTTATGTTGTTATCAAGGATTAACTCGGTATACTACCTAGTAAGTTGACAGAAGAGCCAAATGTGTAACAAAAACTTGTGACAGACTTACTGAAGGCAGAAAATTTTGATTCCTTTTTAACAAAGATTAAGTAAGCCCATTAAATAGTTGTTTACCACTAAACCAACTGAAATACATTCTTGCAAGTAACCCTTTTTCATACTCCCTCCTTCCCCTTCTAGTATAAATTGTGAAGATCATGACTTATGATCTGACCTCTGCTAGTAGAAAACCATGACAGATGGCCTATTCAGGGTTTTTCACGATAAACGGATTTAAGTTATAAATAATTACTGGCCTACTGGCCTAATGCTGCAGCTACTGGTAACAGCTTAAATAACTAGTCCCTTATATAAGTAATGATTGTGTTAACCTAAAAGCTAATAAATATGAGAGTAAATATTTGAATAATATTACTTTGATAATTTTGGACCAAAATTTCCAGAAAACAAATACAAAAGTAGACCTTAGAAGTGAAGGCATGGGAACAAAAGCATGACTCCAATAGGTGAAATAATGCTGTATTTAAATGGGGGTCTCATTAGACAATAATAATGGTGGTATAATTATTGGAAGCAATTCTTGTTGCTCTAGTTGCTGTCAGAAAACAAATTGGGAAATACTTGGAGAAATTGAGTAGTGAAAAAAACCCCTTAAATGATTATGTAATCCTTCTAGTTTTCATGTTTGTAGTTGTTGAAATAAACAGAAAAGTTTTGCTGAATAGATAATAAATCTGGAGAGGTGCAAGACAATTGGGCAAATATCAGTATGGCATTCTAAATTGAAATTAGTGGGATTCTTAAGAGTGTGTTCCAATAGTTTCCAATTAAGCCTGAACCTAATTCATTACAATACCAGACCATAATGGTTTACTAATTATTTTCTATGGAGAAAATCAGAGTTTGCTTCTTTGTGAAATGAAACCGGTGCAGTACATGCAGTTATAACCACAACTCACCCAGCTGTCAGTGAGCTAAGATTCACAGGGACCATATGCATGTCACAGTTCTAATATGCCATTCTTCACAAACCATTTTTTAAAAATTAAAGCTGTAGTATTTGTTGTGTTTGCTAATTAAAGTGTAAAACTAGACACATCATCAGTTTGCCTCTTCTATCTAAAAATAACACTAAGTACAATATAGGTGTCCACTCTCTCACAAGTCTTTCCAAAGAACCTCAAAAGAAGATGACATTGGCAAGGATACTGACAAAATATAAAGTAATAATACTGAAATCTTGAGTGTACAGCAGAAAACAAACATAAAGCTTGATGGCACAGCACTGCTCCCCGTCTCCCTTTACTGACCAGGTGAACACAGAAAGATTTATAACTCTGCTGTGGCTATGGTGCAGCAGCTCAGGCAGCTGAGTCTCATCATGTGCCATCCAGGTTTGATCTCTACCTCTGACAGCCTTCCTCTGACTTTGCTACCACCCATACTGCTTTCTGCTAGGCTGTACTGAACTCAGTGCTGAAACTGAGACAAGAGGATGCAGCATAGCACAGAGATGCCAGTGAAGTTGTGCCATGTGGTCTGGCACAGCTGTGTAACACCCGTTCATACAGTCCCATACAAAGGCCCTGTTCCAAAACCTGTTTAGCTGCTGTCCTGAAGAGCAGCTCCACGGCAAAGCCATAAACCTTGCCCTCATGAGAGCTTTCCATTATTTGTCTCTTCTACAAGTGGGGCATAACAGAGACAAGCCTCAGCTTTCCAAAGATACCTCATAACATTGATGACAATGCAATTAAAATGCATAGTCCAGACATGGATTGAGGGCATCCTCAGAAAGTTTGCCAATGACAGTCTGGAGGGAAGGGATGCCATCCAGAGGGATGTTGTCAGGCTTGAGGTGGGCCTGTGCAAACCTCATGTTCAACAAGGCCAAGTGAAATTTCCTGCACCTGTGTTGGGACAATCTAAAGTGAAAACACAGGTTGAGCAGAGAATGGATTGAGAGAAGCCCCTGGGGAAGAGGACTTAGGGGTGCTGGTGGACAAAAAGTTCAACATCAGCTGGTAGTGTGCTCACAGCCCAGAAAGCAACCACATCCTGGGCTGCATCCAAACCAGTGTGGCCAGCAGGCCGAGGGAGGGTATTCTGTCCCTCTATTCTTCCCGTGTGAGACCCCACCTGGAGTGATGCATCCAGCTCCAGGGCCTCCAACACAAGAAAGATATGGACCTGGTAGAACAAGCTAAGTTGATCATAGGACTGGAGCTTCTCTCATGAAGACAGGCTCAGAGAGTTGGGGCTGTTCAGCCCGGAGAAGCCTCGAGGGAGATCTTAGAGCAGCCTTCCAGTACCTAATGGAAGCCTACAATAGAGTTGGAGAGGGATTTTTAAAAAGGGCATGTAGTGATAGGACAAAGGGTAATGGCCTTAAGCTGAAGGAGGGTAGGTTTAGATTAGATATTAGAAAGAAATCTCTACTGTGGGGGTGGTGAGGCACTGGGAAGGATGTCCAGAGAGGTTGTGATGCCCCATCCCTGGAAGTGTTGAAGGCCAGGTTGGATGAGGCTCTGAGTAATCTGGTCTAGAGAAAGGTTCTTTCCCCATGGCAGAGAGGTTGGAACTAGATGACCTTTAAGATCCCTTCCAACCCAAAGCATTCTGGTTACTAAAGTTACTAAAATATATAGCATTTCTCCAATATAAAATAGTTTCTTCAGCCGGTACATAGGGTATACCTTCATTCTTTAGCTTCTCAGTTTCTTGAAGTTCAAATTTTATTCATTTAGACATTTTTACATTGAATTCAGACATTTTTATTTCGTTAAGGTTCTATTAAGGTTTGTAGTATTTTGACACTTTTAGCTCTCTGCTATACCATTTCTTTTCAGATAGATGTACATCTCTAATCACAGTGTTTTTACATTAAGCTTTCTCATTTGAAGTAAAAAAGCAAGCAATGTTCCAGTCTAGTGCTATGTTTTTTATTATCTTCAGAAAAATAAATGAAACTAGAAATACTTTTTGAAAGAGTTAATAAATAAGTATTTCACCAAAAAAATTCAGGCAAGATAACAGAATCAATACACTGACAAAATTAAGTAAGCATTTAGAAAAGTAATCTACAAAATGTAATTCGAACAAATAATTTTCACTACATTATCAGGAGACTTGTTTGCAATTTTGAAATGGATGCCATGCTACAAGGCTCAACAATCTAGCTGGAGTTCCCAAAGCCATTCCATTCTTTTCCTCAAATACATGAGTGGACTAAGAACACACACTTGCCAAGTACTAGCTCAACAGATGAGATTTTATTAAGGACCCTTTCTCTACATATAGCTCCACAGAAAATAAGCTTGCTCCAGGGAACACAAAATAAGGGAAAACAGAGATTAATGCAAAAGCACATGTAGGTAGTTGGCCTATATTCAACTTTAACACTTAATTAGAAAGCTAAGCAGAGAAAAACTAACTTTGAAGGTAAAAACTGTATTTAACTGCAGGCTAGCCAGCCGCAAAACTAGGGAGCATTTCAAGCAGTTCTTGAGGGGGAAAAAATGTGCTGGTGAAAATGATTACATACAGACTGGCTTGTTGTTGCTACTGAAGTACTCATTTTGAAAGACTGCAAGCACAAAATGAAGAGTACAGCCCTTCTCTCACCTTAGGCAATATCTGGGATATAGCAAATCCAGGTCAGGCCTCTAATAATTGGGTGGAAGTGGAGAGGAATAAGTCAAAAACAAATGGCAAAGTGCAAATGAGATAGTCAGACAGTGTGGTCAAACACACTCATCTGTGATGTGAAAAATGGGAAAATAAAACATGCACAGAGCATGCAACAAAGCAAAGCACCTCAGGAATCCTATAGCCCAACATGGAATTGGTGAAGGACAGTCTTGTTAATCTCTGTCCGTAATGAAGCTATGTCACATTTTGAAGGATCAGGACATCCCTAGAACATCAAAGGAGATGCACTTGTATGTTTACAATGACAATCCATTTATCTGTGCCAACACAAAGCACTACTATATGGTGCTGTCAGGACGGGGCAGACTACTCTGAGACACAAAATATATTCATTCCTTGTACAAGTATTTACTAAAGCCTTTACTGACAACCCATGGGACTTGAGTTTGCATGAAGAATTACCAGTTGTTGCTAATACAAATATTATGCATTTTTATGTCTTATGTTTCCTGCACTGTATAACTAAGAATATATCTCCAGCTGATACCTAAGATCTCAACATCTAGTAAAATATGTAGTTTCAATTTTTGCTTCTCTTTAAAAATGACAATTAAATGTAAGTTCCATCATAAGACAGAAATAAATACATCTGTTATCATGTATGCAAAATTTCATACCAATAAGTTTTTTTCCCAGCAAGTAAAAGCCCACTAGGGGCAATGTAGAATAAAGGTGCCAGATCAAAATTGTTTTCCAGCAAAGCAGAAGCTTTACTATGGAAGGATTACCAGTTTTACAGGAAGAACCTTATAGTCCTTGAACTTACAAGAGTATCAAAGAAGTCCTGGAATAGAAACAATACTGGGAATTGAAATATCTTTTGCTTCATGTAAGCTAGGTACAACTATGAAAAGACATAGTATTAAAAGTGTGAAAATTACCACTGAAGTGTTCCCATGCTGGAGTACTAGAATGTACATTTTTCATATTTAGAGACTGGTAGAACCAAGCAAGACTGCTTGGTACATGACAAGCAAGATAGGTAGACCCTTATTCCCAGCAACTGTGCCTCACTGACTTTTTTTGCTGTTTCTCTATTCTTCTAGTTTGTGACTCTTTAGCTAAAAGCAATAGTTCTTGGAGATAAATCTATTAGAATCTTTTAAACATTCCTGAGCTACTTACAGCAATAACACATGGTTATCACTAAAAACCTCTCCAGTAGATTTTGCACTCATCATATCACAGAATCACAAAATATGCTGAGTTGGAAGGGATCCACAAGAATCATCAAGTCCAACTCCTGGCACTGTACAGGAACATCCCCAAGTCACACCATGTGCCTCAGAGTATTGTCCAAATGCTTCTTGAACTCTGTATCCAGAACTGCTGAACTACACAATCCTAACAAAATGATTATGATAAAAACATTGTACAGGAAATCATCACAGAGCTATTGTTGTCGCGAATCATAATTTCAGACATACACTTAACATAAATCTGAAGATATAGTATATCCAAATATTTCTGTTGCAAAATCTAGTTTTCAACAAGCAGCAACTAAGATATCAATAAAATCTGCTTACTGTTTGTTTTATAAAGGGGAATATCAGGTTGACAAAAGATTGGTTTAACACGCTTTGAACATTTGAAATAATTTTACTTGACAGTACTGTTTGCTAATACTGAGGCATAAATATATTCATAATTAACAAAAGCTACAAGTAAATTTTAAATTATTCTGGACTATTGCATTGTAGGGTTTTGATTAGGTAGTACTGACACAGAGATGAAACCTGACCTTGACTCTTTGGCTTCACACAAGAACTGAAGGTTGCCTAAGCAACTCGTGCTGTGACTACCTTTAGAAAAAACAGCAGTAATGGTCTTCAGAATAATTAAGTCAGGCACCTTCAGAACGAGCTAAATCTAAAATGAAACAGATAACGATGAGGTAATAGGGAAGTATGGGCAGAACAGTAATAAGGTAAATCCGGCTTCTTTGACCCCTTACAGTTCTTGGTGGAAAGTCAACAGTATAATAAACAAAGAATAGAAATTACTATTTATCTGGACTCTCAAAGAACTTTAGGTCATACTTTCCTGAAAAAGATATTTAAAGAAGTAATCATGGGCATTAAACAAAGTTCTGTGTCAGACAAAAGCATGTCTCAGTTGAACAACAGTAGACAGACACAGGAATATATGAGCTATTTCTGTTGTGAAAAGAAGACAGGTCCAAGGTTTTACACTAGAGTTTTCTGATTCTCAAAATTAGGAATTGTTGCTTGATGAAAGTTAACGAAGCTGACAAATCAAATAATAAGTTGAGAAAAGCACCAAAATTATAACAGCCTGTTATATACATGCACTATAACTTCATTGATAGGGTCACACTCTGCTTTTTCTTGCATTACTTCATACCCAAAGTGGAAAACAATCACTTAACAGAGAGCAGAAAAAAACTCCAGAACATGAAACCATGTTTACTGCACTGTCCAAGTTCTTCTTCAAAAGATGAATTTTATTTTCTCGTAGATTTTAGTATAGCATTAATTAGCTCCATTACCCATGCATCCCTCACCATACAGGTTACAAATTCTTGTGCCTCTGATGCAGGCACAGGATTGGTAACAGAGTCTGCCTGGCTCCAATACCTACTTTGCTGATGTATGATATGACTGCAGGCGTATGGGTTAAAGGCCTGGGAACAGTTTAGGTGTGAAATGGTTATTAAGTAAGTCCACATACAAACTGACTTCTGAAAAGCCACAGGAGCATTGCCCTTGTCAGGAGCCACAGCCTGCGAAAGCTTGTAGCAAAGACACAGCAAGAACATCTGAAGACATCTGGGGCCACACTTCACCAGAGCAAAACATATCTGAAACTTGAGGCACCAGAAGATTTTGTGAAGTATGCCCAAGCATTCCTGTATGAATCAGACTGAGTGAAGGTCAAATTCTGTTATGCCCTGGAAACATATTATCTGTGTTTTTATTCCAATGAAAAACTGATTGCTACTTATCTAAGTTAACATAAATTAGTTTTAAAAATTCACAGAAATCATTCAGGTGACAGTTCAGAATTAAGCTTCTCTTATTCTTGTTCTGATTCTTGTTGAATACAGGTGCCTACCTCATTCTATTCCTGTACACCTTTTAAGGGAAAATGATCCTAATAATTACTTCTTCGGGATTTATGAAATGAGCAACCTTTACTGGGACTGGATGGAATGAGAATTAGGAAGGAAAATTTCCTCCGTCAAGTATTCTTCTTCTTTGTCTCTTTTATTGGAAAAAAATAGGTTGACATTTATTCTTTTATGACTTTTTCATTAATGTTAAGCACTCATTTTAAACTTGTGACATCCATAAACATAATTTGTGAGGTCTTTCATAGATATGTGGCTTTGTTTTTCACCTCTGCAACACATGGTATTTTATACTACCAGGAAGGAGAATTAAAAAAGCCTCACAATAACACTCATATCTTTCCAATCCTACTATACCCAGAGGCTAAAGCAGTCCTGTACATAATTTACAGATCCTAAAGTGGGCTGGTAGACTTGGATTTCATGTGTCAACAGCTTTGTCCTTGCCAGTGTACAGTGTGTCATTAAGAGATCTGACCTCAGTTGTCAGGAATCCTCTGTTCACCAATAGAAATTTAAAGCTTTGTGTCTTTGAAATTCTGTTAAACCCTAATTCTAAGGGGAAAACTTGGTCTTCCTCAGCTATCTAGTTCTAGCAGATCCCTAAATTTTTAACTGGCTTTGTTCCCTCTGAACAGTTTTGCACAACGTAAGGAACATATGGGCTTAATTATTTCAGAAGGATTTCTAAGAGTTTGAAAAAAATATAAACCTCATATTTCAAGATTATATTTCATCTAATCAAGAAAAATTATATTATTTATTACAGGAACTGACTCAGTGAAATATGCCATTCCCTGAATTTCAAGGATCGCATGAGTAGGGCATTTGACTGAGAAACCCATGGGAACACAGCTGGTGATTTTACAGCAACTTTTGAAGGCTATGAAAAGTGCAAAATTCACCTCTACCACATCCTACAATTTATGTCTCACATAGAAGACAAACATCTGCTCCAGAAATTATATAAAAAAAAAAAAAGAAAGGGAAAAAACTCCACAATAAAGTTTGTCAAGATATTTCTCAGCTTAGCATGAGAAATGAAGCCAGTAACAGATCTGAACAGTTTCTGGCATCAATAACTTTTAAAAACATCTAATGTCAAAGAACTTTTAAGTGAGTTTATTGTTCTGTACTGAAACAAAAACAAAACACACAAAAGACTCAAAGAACCACTAGTTTCCAAAACAATACATCCACTCTTAAATTTTTCTGGTAGTAATCAAATAATAACATATATTATAATCTTCTGAGACCATCATTTTCCCATAAACAGACTAATATGCCCATATAAACGTACCTTCTCCTGTCATTACACGCAATTTCAGCTCATTTTAAGAAAAAAATATTTTCAATTGCTAAATCTTTCTAGGGCGAAACAATTACATTCATAATTTTGTGTGAATTGGCATTTCTGTTAGTGTTTTAGACATGAATAGGTCAACTTGATAGCTTCACATTTGGCACACCATATCATTCAGATATCAAAAAGAGATAAGGTTGATTTTAAAATGTTATTTGGTCTCTCTACCATAGTGGCAATTGTGAGCTCAATGCCTCACTTCAATAGCATTTAAAGAATTGAGGATTTTAACAAAACAAGTAATTGCATTTATGTAACATATACTAAATAATTTGAAGGAACTTGTATCATGGGGGGCAATAAATTTCTTGCTTTCACACTTTGAGGCAAAGAATTTGATACTCTATTTGCTATAACCACACGACTGAGCAAGTCCAGTTTGCCTAATGCATGGTAAACCTCTCTTTACAAAAGTTCTGGAAGCAACTACACAGTGGAAGGCATAACATTCTAAATATTAGAAGAAGCATCAGTCCTTTGTGCTGCGATGTTCTTGGACAGTCACATAATCATAGAATCGCTTAGGTTGGAAAAAACTCTGAGATCATAAAGTTCAATCACTAACCCAGCATTGTCAAGTCCACCACGAAGTCACATCCCCAGGGACCACATACCATATCTATAGATCTTTTAAATACCTCCAGGGATGGTGGCCCAACCACTTTGTTGGGCAGCCAGTTCCACCTCTTGATTAGCTTCTCAGTGAAGAATTTTTTCCTAAAATCCAGTCTCCCCTGGAGCAACTTGAGGCCATTTCCTCTGGTCCTGTCACTTGTTACTTGGGAGAAGAAACTGACCCTCACCTTGTTACAAATTCCTTCCAGATAGTTGCTGAGATTAATAATGTCCCACAGAGCCTCCTTTTCTCCAGACTAAACAAAGCCAGTATCCTCAGCACCTCAATGTGTTTCTTGTATTGAGTGGCCCAAAACTGAACACAGCACTCAAGCTGGGGCTTCACCAGTGCCAAGTACCGAGGGACAATCACTGCCCTGGTCCTGCTGGCCACACTATCGCTGATACAAATTCGCTGAGACATGAAAGATCAGAAATCAACATTCTGTCCAGATACTCTAATTTAAACAACCTAAAATATAACACCTCCTTTGTGATAATCCAGACAGTATCATAACAAAATTATTAGCTGAAGTTGTTATTCAGAAAACATTTAATTGCAAATGTCTCACTCTTTAAGGTAGTGTTTTCTTGAAACGTGGCTTTTGAGCTGATACTCAATATCTACCCATCATTTTCTTGAAATGCTTTAACTCAAGTTTTAAACCCTTAAAGTAAGTAAATACAGTTTCTTGAGGTATATTTTTTGAACAAATTCAAAGCCAGTGGAAGTAGGGTGAGATTCTGCAGGAAAGTGTATCTCTGATGAGGACAAACTTAGATTAGAAATGAAGAACAAGTTGAAATCTGGCCTGGAAAATAAACACTTTGCCAAGAGGCCCAGTTGTAAAAGAATGAGGAACTGTCAGGAATAGTATGTATGATCAGATCTATTTCTCCCTTGCTGCATAAGCTCTCTGTGTTCTTCTTTACACTCATGACTGTGTCCACATATATGTTAGGAAGGAAGAAACCTAGTCTTCTGGGTGGGCACAACACAATCACAAAGATGTAACACTTCTGTTGGTGCCCAGTGACAGATAACAGTTTGAAGGAAAAAAAAATTAACCAAGGCTTATGAGAAACCTGTTTTCTGGGCACATTTAGCAATAATATAGTCAGTCCTGTAAGGCAATTTTTTATAAATATGAGAATTATAAATGCACCTTAGTACTTCAGGGATTTACAGATGGATATAATGTTACCAAACATTTTGTAAGGAATGGAGTAGTATTAAATGGAGTGAGGAAGGAAGCTGCAAAACTTGTCCAAAAATGTGGAGGTGTGTGCCTTTTTACTTAGTGATCAATTTATGGATGCCTTCCATGGTGTTCCTCTATCACTATATTTACAGGATTTATTTAACACTTTCTCAGCAGTAGATGAAGATTGCTGAAAATAGGATCTGTAATGCACTCACAAGTTTCAATCTGGTTTCAAATTTGGCATGCTGATAGCAGCAAGGCAATCCCACAGTGAAAGCGACTTTTTAAAAAACTCATACTTCCTCCCCTGGAGACAGTTCACTACTGAAAGCATTCAGATGGCAAGTTGCTAGTTAAATATCACAAGGTAAACTAAGTAGTAAAAATTTTAGTTATCCTGCAATTTGTTTCTGATTGGAGGCAATAAAAATGGTGCTGCAGGTTCAGCACTTCTTTTTCACTGTTTGCTATGAAATATTAAATACTACATAAAATTTCCAAATGCAGACATTGACAAATCATTCTAGGCTTTGAAAAGAAACTCTTGTCTTTGCATGTGTTATCCAAAAATACCCAGCACATTACAGAATGTTCTCTCTTCATACCTTTGCAATTCCACTGTTTTTCTCACAGATAAAAGTGCTTGGAATTTAATGAAGAAACACTAATTGCACACTAAGATCAGAATCCAGTCTATTTCTTTGCTTCATCCCTGTTTTTACTGTGCAATTAAAAGTCAGTAGACATGAATAAAAATTAAGTAACTTGGGTTTAAGTGCAAAACTCAGTCCAATTAAACACAAAACTTGGGCCTGAAATGAGATATTTGTGAAATAGCAATAAATTGTGTGATAGATGATTGCATCATAGGTAATAGGTAAGGCCAAAAATAAGTACAGACTGGAAAACATATCAATGCAGTCATCCCTATATATGTAGGAAAAATTGTAGGTGAGCACTGCAGCAGGACTTGCGCACTTGTAAAGTTGTTCCTATCCATATTGACCTCATAGCAAAAGCTAAGCAATTAGCTGAGAGGCACAGCAAGTACTTTCAACTGTTTTAACAATTTAGAGTAATACTTCCACATATTTCTGTAGGTTGTTTTGTATGTTCTCTATGTAAGACAGGATAATTTCATGTTACTTTCACATGGTGATGAATATCAATGTTGGGGAATTAGAGATGAGAATAAAATGTAGATAAAAATATCACCATTATGACTGCAGTGTAGCTTATTCATTCAAACAAAAAGCAAAATCTATGACCACAAATAAACTCTTCAAAAAGTTATTCAAGAAGTATTTGGGTCACATTAACATTTCACATAATACCTTCCTCCTCTTCTAAGAATCTAGTCCACCAAAAATCATATGAGGAAAATCTAACAGAATTCAGATTGTTCAGCGTTGAAAAGAAAAGGCTTCAGGGTGACCTAATTGCGGCCTTCCAGTTCCTGAAAGGGGTCTGCAAAAAAGATGGAGAGACTATTTACAAGAGCATGTAGTGACAAGTTAAGGGGGAATGAAAGAGAGCAGGTTTAGACTAGGTATTAGGAAGAAATTATTTCCTGGGAAGGTGGTCAGGCACTGGAACAGGTTGCCCATAGAAGCTACAGACTCCTCATCCCTGGAGGTGTTCAAGACCAGGTTGGTGGCAGCTTTGAGCAAGCTGGTCTAGTGGAAGGTGTCACTGCCCATGGTAGGGTGGTTGGAAATAGATTATCTTTAAGGTCTCTTCCAACCCAGGCCATTCTATGATTCCATGATTCTTATTATTATCTTATCATTATTGAAAACTACCAAAGAGCCTACTTAAATTGTTTAACATATTTGACATCCTGCCCTTTAAAAAACTACAAACCCTCATAAAAACAGATGCACTGATGAATGTCTTATTTCCTTAAGATCATGTCCTATACTGTCTCTGATTTAATGTGGGCATGGAGAATATCTTTATGCCTTAAGAAACCAAAACAGCATTTCTTCTCTTTTTTTTTTCTTTTTTTTTTTTTAATATGTTTTAAAAGCAACGCAAAAACTGAAGCCAGGGAAGCAGTGCTCACATAAAATCCTTGCAGCATTGTCCCAAATGTTTTATTTGGTATGTCTTCTAAGATTCCAAATGCACACACACAAACACAGAATATTGTCTTCTGAAGCAATAAATGCAGTAGCTCCAATCAGAAAACACTGATCCACTAATATCTGGACATCTGTTTTGAAAAAAAAGAAGGGTTTTTTTATAAAGCCACAACTTGGTATTCAATGCAAAATTCAGGGGTTTGCCAAACAAAAGGTCTTGCAGGTCTTAGACTGAAATTAAACAAACTAAAAAAAAATACAGTCCCACCTGAGGATTACTTTTGTTGACTCACATAATCATTGCTTAACTCTTGTACAGTTCTATGTATCTAAAGAGGACAGCCCTTCTCAGACATCAGACAATTCTTCTATAATTTCTAGTACTACCAACAGCTATTGCTGTCACTAGGATATGTCTATACTATGACCTATCAGAAAAGTTCAGAAAGCAAAATGGTTTTAAAAGTTCAGTCCAACTCTGTATGAATTTGCCTGCTTCCTAAATAAGTATATGCAACCCATAACGGATACAGACTATTATGGTAAAATCAAGATCTTGGATTTCAGCACTTCTCTTCAGAAGGATCCACAAAGTTGTAAATGCAAAAGTTGTAAAGGCATTAATATTAATGATTTACGCTCTGCCACTCCAGAATGCTTGAAATAACTTCTGCTCACACAGAGCTCAGTGGGGGAGAAAACCATCTCTAAGCTGAGTAACTACATACTAGAAGAAGTCATCACAGAAGGCTGCATGTCCAAGAATTGCTTTTCAAATAGATCCTCAAAGGTGGAGTAGAATAAGTATAATGTGCCAACAACAAAAAGTAGCTTTGTGTGTTTGTTTTTGTTGTGGGCTTTGTTGTTGCTGATTTTTAAATCAAAACAGGTTTTATTAGTCATCCCTCATCAGATCAACACGATCTATCCTAACAGCCTCTTTAGCACTATATTTGCCATTGGCCATACCAGTAAGTGTAAAGTACAATATCAGGAAAATACACAATCTAAAATGCATAACAGAAACAAAGAATTTCTAAACCTGAATGCCTTTTTTTTTAATTTCAGTGTTGGTTAGTGGTTTTTATACTCTAATTTTATACTATAAATTTTATTCATGACTCAAACATGAAAAAAAACAAAACCCAAGACAAAAAAGCAAAAATACCAAAACAAAAACTGAAGCTTCTAAATAGGTTAAATCCTAACAAGAAAGCTGAAACAAAAGAAGACAGCACTTGCAAAGTCCTCATGTTTGTCAGATCACTAAACTGACAGTGTTAAACTACAGAGAAATAAAAATAGAAAAAAATCTTCCACTGAGCCACTGAAAGACATTTCAAGAAGTTCACACATTTCTGACAGTGTCACACTCAAGGGGGCATGGAGAAAAAGTTTTCATTTTTAAAACACACCTAGTAAGAGCTGTATTCACATGATTTAATGAGGGGGTTCTTGAATCTTAAAACCTAATGTGCTCTTTTACTAATAAAGTTTACATGGTAACATCATACAGAAATTTTACAATTAGCATGGAACTTTACACATTCAATACCTCTCTACCAGGCATATCAGTTTTTGCACAGAAGCTCACCTTCCTTCACTAGAGAAAAAAAGCATATAAAATCAGGAATCTTCTCCTGCTGCTGCTTTCTACCATCAAATCAGCCAAGGAATGGAAAAACACTCAGCTGGTGACAATCACCTTTTTCTTTCCTTTCGAACAATCACATACCTGAAGTCAAGCTAGTTGGAAAATTACAAGTGCCCATAATAAGTTATGTCAAAAAGAGGACAAGAAAGAAAATCATATTTCTGGGAATAGTGATATCTCTTCTGTGCATTTGAGAAAGAAAAGGCAACACTGGGAATCTGCATATCTCCTATGGTTTGCCAGTAGCCTTACTGTGAGATGGTATTAAAACATATATTATGTAAGTACACTAATGGGGATAAGAGGGTTGCCTAACCTCCCAAGATAATTATATCTAATCTAGTTTCTTGGAAAAATACTACCACAGACTAATTAGAGTAGGTTCTCACTGGTTTTCCTGCTTATAAAAAAATCCCTTCAATATACAATCTACTTTCTTAACTACTTCTTCAACAAAGAAGCAAATGTATTTCAGAGTAACCTAGAAATTAAGAACTTATGATCTTTTTAAGCATTACTCTTTCTTTCATTATTCACTCTGTTCACACTTTCTCGTTGTTAAAGTCTAGCAAACATGAAGTGAGGTATATCTTGAGAACTGTTAGGCTTGAAGAACTTGCCTGTTGAATTCAGTTCATTAATTTCTAAAAAGAGAAAGAAAACACAACTACAAGTCAGACCTTTACATAATAATAGAAGCATCTCCAAATAGCTATCGCTATACCAAACCTTCAGATTTTGAAAGGCATTCCATACCTAAATGCCTGTCACAGAACGTAAAGATGTTTTGGCATCAAAATACTTGGCTCATCTGAGCTTAATTGTCATCAGTTCCTGAAAATTACATGCAGTGACTTAGCAATACACATTCAAATGATACCCTTCCATCTTCACTATTGGTGGTCCTATTTACATTCATTTTTGTATTATTACCTTGACTTGGGTCTAGATTTTGGGATCACATCACATTCTGAATATAAGGCAGCTAAGTCACAACTCTGGCCGAAACTTCAGATTTTCCAAGTCTAGACTTTGGTGGTGCTCCTGGTGAGGCTGCAGAAGCTGCATTTTGCATTAGCTATGCAAGCATTTTTCTGCTCTATTACTTTGTTCCATGTTGACTCCATGTTCACACCATCATAAACAGCCAGGGATCTGTTCATTTCATTCTGAGAAGAAAAAATGAGCTGCTTTCACAGGTATGTTAGAAGCAACAATGAATAATGAGTACAGATCCATGAAGGATGAAACATGGGTAAAAGTGCACTTTATAAGCAGGAATGCTCAAGGCACAATAACAAAGCTGTTAACTAAAATCTGTCAAACTTGCTATATTTAATTTAACAGTAACAGAGAAATTGCTATATTTTAGTTAGTATTTACTGAAGGTGGGATATTAATGAGAAAAGAAATTACAGTGTATTAAAACTACCAACTCAAAATGAAACTAACTGAACCCAAACAGCAGCAACAATAACAACAAAAATCAAGAAATGTTTTTACCTGATTTCTGCTGATTGCTTACACTGATACTTCAGGGATTAATGAAGATTCCCTTCATCTGCTTCACTAAAATCATGCTGTTAATCAACAGGGGAATTAAGCCATTCTTGCTGCCATTCACAAAGATATTGATCAATAAACTTATTCCCTTATGTGTAGGGATAAAGAAAGGAATCTTGTAAATTGTTTTAAGATTCACCACTTTTCAAAAGAGCTAATTATGAGTCACATTTTTAACAGTTATTTTGTGAGAGGACTTCAACCTTTGTGAAGGAACATAATATTCTTGAACTTGACACTGTTACCTTTCTCAGCTGAAGCCCATTTTCTTAACAAACAGTGAAATTTTATTGTTTTAATAATTTTAGTTAGGACAGTAAGTAACTAACTGGATGTTTTAGTAGCAGCGTGATAAGACTTACAACTTGACGCATAAGAGCATTGAATTTTTAACAGAAAGTAAAAATCCTTACAAAGAACTGGTATAAGCAACAAATGCACTAAGACTAAGCCTCTGCTCAGTATAAATACTTTGCATTGTCTTCATATAAATACACATTCTTATCTAAGAAAACATAACAGATCTTTCTAAAATGAAGATATATACAATTGTGGAATTTGTCTACAGTAATGGACCCACTTTCCCTAAGTTATTTTTATTATTGTTGTTGCACTGCTTTTTCCCTCATTCTTCATTAATTTCCTCTGTTTCTGAGCAAGAATTGTTTATATTTATCTTTATGTCGCTGTAGTTATGTACAATGATTATGAAAAAAGGAATATGGTGAAAATGTTTGTAGGATCAACATTATCATATACATCACTGGACATATATTAAAAGACTCAAGGGATTTAAGAAATTATACTCTTTGTTTAGAGATCTAAAATGAGCAGGAAGTTTATTACCCTCTAGTTTAAAGCTTTAAAGCCTTCTACAGAACTATCACTTTCATACTTAACAAATAATATTAAAGGGCACTCAAAACTACCAAAACTGTATTCTGCCTTTGTTTATTGCAATTCTGATTCATGGTAAGGAACTGCTGTAAGGATTACAGCATTACATTCTTAGCGCAAGACATTAAAATCTGTATCAGCCTCTCAAATGTATTGCAGTTTATCAGGGCTGTAAATTTTGCTGGTTTACCTGCCCAACTGTATTTTTATTGTTCACTTTTAAAAGGCAACTTGGTCTTTTGCATTTTGGAAGCAGATGATGTTTAAAGTCTTTGAATAACAAAGTGTGGAGAGCAAGACAAGAGTTTTACAACTAGCGATATTGAAACAAATTTAAAAGCCATACAGTATCTCCAAATGACTACCCAAGAACATAAAATATTGTACGCTTTTCTGTAAAATAACAGGGTGTCTGTTGAAACAAAAGCAAAACCTGCGCTCCCTGCAATGATCTGCACACTTGGAATTGTAATGGACTTGATTTACAAGATCTTAACCTGATTTTATTAAGGAAAAAGAAAGAAATAAAGTGTGTATCATGCCAAATGTTAGCTGGCTTTTAGCCTTCTCCTACAGCCTTTTCTATCAGGAAAAAGGAGAGAAAGGATAGGAAAATCAGATACAATTTATGCTAGTCCATAACTTTAATGTCTCACAGATAATGAAAGGTGGAAGTACCAACTCTCAAAATTCAATTAAACTAACATTCTTGTGTGATTGGTCAGATAAATTCTTAAAATGATACCCTGTGTTAGAAACCAGCATTAAACTGTATAATTAGACAAAACAGAAAATGAAGGGCCCTCACTGCAGAAATAAAAACTGTGAATCTACAGTTGGGTATAAAAGCACTTCAAATGAGAGACGTGTGTCAGGAGACTTACACAAATAATAACTCTCCATAAACCAATTACAGGTAGATGAGTGTTGCTTTATTAGCAGTAATATATACTTCATACAGTAAATAAAAAAAATTAAAATTAACTAATACTTAGAGTGTATTCACAAGGTATTCTGAAAGGTGTGTTTTTAAATAAATACTGTCAGAGGTGAAAACAGTAATTTATTTTTTTTCACTGCAGTAATTTTTTTGTTATTGTTTCAGCACATTTACTTAGCAAATACTATAGGCAAAAGGTAAGCAAAGACTAGGAACTTCAATTCTGTTTTTAGTTTAAACTTTTAACACAATCAAAGCCAGCAATTTCCACAGCTTTATTCAGGGATAGACCTGTATCACCTCTTGTGAAGCCTTTCAATTGAGAGACAGTGCAGAGCATTTGGGCCAAACAGCTAAAGTTCAGCAAAACTATTAGCAACAAAAAGACCTTGCTAAACAACATCAACTATGAATACTGCCAATTCATCTTAGCAAGCTTCTTTAAAAAATATGTGTACATACACACATATGTGAGCGTGTCATGGGGTGAAACTTACTTCAAGACATCGCTCAGATAAAACGAGATGTGAACCATAGGCATGCCCACCACTGAGATGACAATTTGAAAAACAAATATAATTGTCACTGATAACACATGTAAATGGCAGGGGGAAGGCTGACCCAAATCCTTGCCAAATTAGAGGGTCTATCTTTTTTTCACAGGTTAGCTATGCAAGGAAAAGAAAATAAGGCAGTCACACAACTTTACGTCCTTGTAACATCCTCATGGTGAGAGGCCAGAGAGTAATAGTAACCCAGGAGACAACCACTAATTTCCTTCAGATCCATGGGAAAAGATCAAAGAGTTTAGTTGGGGGCCGTGCAGCAATGAAGCAATTGGCATGTTAACCTGACCACATGAGCCAGAAAACAATAAAAAGTAGAGAAAGGTGCCTGTCAATGAGAAGCTCTCTATGGGTGCCAAAAACCATACAGAAGGCTGACTCTGATGTGGAACAGCTGGCTACTGAAAAAAGCCAACTGCAAGCCAGGACTCAGCACATGGACCCTTTGGAGCAACTGCCCTCCGCTCCCAGCCTTTGGTGCCACTCAGCTGGGCAGAGCGGCAAGAGCCTTGATCAGTGTGAGTGTCCTTACAGCATGTGCCAATTTCATAGAAAAGAAATCTTACAACAGAAATTGCTGTCAACCCACACTACTAATTTTTTTTCACAATTTATTTTCTATTTTTTTACCAAATACTTTTATATTGTGGTGCACTCTTGTTCTTGCAGGCACCCCAACCTAAACCCCCCTGTGAAAATACGTGGGGGTTTTTTCCCTCTAGAAGATCCTATATTATGTGCATATTAAATCCACATTAATATCTCTAAGAAATAACAATTAAAATTTGCACTCTGGGGGACCTCAAAATGCAATAATACATTGTTTTGAAAAATCATTCAGGTTAAATATATTTTGCCATCACCACATCTTAACTATTTTACTGAGAGGTGGGAATGACTGGACCATCAAATATTACAATCAAGAAATCCTAGCATCTTTATTTCAAGTCTATGTTTCTTATTTAAAGTTGTGCAAATTAAAAGGTATCTGACACTGATTAAAATTCAGCAAACACCTCATGCTGTAATACAGCTCTGCATTTAACAAATCTGAAAGCTAAGTACATATTAGGTATCATAAAGCTTCATTTCTAAATGTCATAGAAGAAGAAAGGTATTGACTTAATGCAGGCACAGACAAGACATTAGGAGAATGTGCAAATAATTACTGATGTTCAGAAATATTTTTAAACTATTTCCCACTCATCAATTACAGATACCCTAGGTAAAAATAATACAGATATTCTAAATGCTTGATCATGAAGTTCAACAATTTTTGTTTGAAATTGGAGTTTTCAATCTATCTTTATTTAATGAGTTATTGCTTCATTTTTTATGCATAATTTCAGTCTTTCTTCAAGAAAGTTTCCTATTAAAACAAACAAAACCCCTAAAAAGTTTAAATGTAATTGCAGAAATATTTTAAGATGTCCCTGACACTGGGAAAAAGTAATTATGTCAGAGAATTATTATACTCTCTGGTGCATGCCAGCCACTTCTGCACACAGAAGTCAGACTCCAGAGGCTTGCAGGCTCATACCCATACTTCACTCATTTGGCATCTTCAAACTGCAGACTGTTGCTCCCCAATAAAGTTATACAAACTCATAGTAATAACAGATCAGTGTGGCCACCTTTGTCAAGGGGCACCTTCTACCAGCTGCTCAGCTCTACCAAGTGGGGATTTTTTGATAGCTTTTTACTTGAAATCTTTTATTCTTACACAGAAAAAAAAGTCCACAAATTTACAGTTGGCATTTCTGCTGCACACTTCTTTATGGCCCATGCATTTATTTCCTTGTGTGTAAGATAAATTTTATGGAGCATCTACTTAGTGTGCAAAGTGTTTAGAATTGATTTTCCTAGTGACACGCTCTGCTGTTTTTATATCCACAATTTTACATGCATGACAAATAATTGCTATTCAGACATAAATTTTCAGGTGCAGAAGTGAAGGCCAATGTTTCATAATGTGGTTTTTGGTGGTGTTAACATTATACCAAACATATCTGACTTTATGAGGACACCTGGTGAAGGTTCCCTTTTGCTTTGTGCATAAAATAGAACACATTCTTTATCCTGGAACTGCCACCCTTCCTCCACTTTTTCCAAAAACAGCCTTTTTCATCAAAAAAGAAGTACATTTGGGCAAGTCTTTGCCCAATGTTCAAATTTTTCAAAACTTGATTCTCTGTCACTCACAAGTAAATACTTTTCATACAGAACAATGATTATCTTGGAGGTGCTTTTAGCCCATATTTGATAGCCTCAATTTGTTACAATTTCAGAGAAATTTTATTGCAGATAGTTGCATGAGGCACAAAATAACCCCTTTGGGATCACCATGAAAAACAAGACCCTACAGATTGCTGAAAGAGACAGCACAACAATGCATACACCATATAAAAATACCCCTGGAACAGAACAGATTTTACATTCTTTGAGAACTAATTTTACAACCAAAATGTCTCCTACATACAGTGTTCAACAACTAGAAATCACCAGGCCCATAAGATAAAGCAAAGATACCAATTATGTAAAACAGCCAAAGCCCATCATGTGAAAACAAAAACCTGAACCAAACCAACGAACCAAAACAGAAAACACCCAAACAATTTAAAAACTAAACATGCCCAAAAAAATTAGTCAGGCTAATTACTCAGGCAATATATTGAACATAGTTCCAGGAGTCCATCTAGACCATACAAGACAGCACAATTAACAACTAAGAAGTCTTCAACACAGAGACCAATTATCAAAGCAAATAATGAAAGAAAACACACAGAAAAAAACATGATTAAAGTTTTTTTTTTCTTCTCCATCAGGGTAAGGACAGCAAGTGAATCTGTTTCTACAAATTATATCTCAAATGGTAGTTCAGCATTAAACATTTTAGTAGCAGTTCAGGCAGAATTAAGACCAAAAAAATACCATTTAGTTTTTTTCTCATTAAACTGAAGTAGCATAAAATTGAGAATTGGTATTTTCACTACAGACCTGAGAACTCAGGCATGTCATTATGTCATATAATGCCACTTAAACTTACATGACACATAATATTACATTATTATTTTCAGTGTCACCAAAATGCTCATTTATCAGTAATGTAAGGAGATACAAAACCTATTTTGCAGTCAAAACATTTGATTTCAAGGCTAGGCTACTTTGACTAATTACTTCAGAGAAGAGCTAGAACATCAGCAGGGTTTGGTTGTTTTTATTTGGAACAGAGTAATACTTCACTACGAGTAGAAGTACAGCATTTGTTTCTTAAATGTTCCAGCCTTCTGATTCTACTCAATGCCAAACACTATTCTGCCAGAAAGTGAATGACAAACAGAATATGCTTGTGCACACCAGAAATCATCAAGACTTAATTTAGGACTTCCAAAGGAAAAAACCAAACGAGAACAAAATAGATGTCACACTGAAGAGCTTAGCTAAACTTTAGTCAGACACATTACCTGCACTTAACTGGTCTGTACATTGTCTCCATACAGAGATAGCTATATTAATTGAGGTCATCATTTTAGCATAAAAACATTATATGAATCAACAACCCAATTATCAGATGTTTAAATTTTCCCCTAATTCGGGAAAAATTGAGTTCAGCAAAATGTTACAGGTTAACTACTTTTTTTCAGAACAGACATGAAAGTGGTACCTTGAAGTCTTACAGAACAGATCCATCACTTGTGAAGTGTGGCAGCAGAGTAACTATACCCAGATATGTCATAATCTATTTGTTTAAGCTTAGCTATTTGACAATAAAGGTTACATTAGCTTCAGAGAGAAAATTGATTCTGTCATATTTCTCCTATAACACCTGGACAGCAGCAATTCAAAAGCAGAGAGTTCTATATTAAGATCTTAAATGAACTCAAAATCTTCTGTCCAGGTTGGCTGGTGACAGATGCTGAAACTATAAAACCTCTGAAAGTAAAGAATGCAATGCTCATTCTTAGAGTCATATTATTAAGCGAGAATACCAAACTTCTCTTATAAGACATTGTCCTGCAATTAAGATTGCTGAGAAAAAGCTTGATAACACAATCCATGAAAATATGCAAAACCCATTCTGAATGGTTTGACTTTTTTTTAGTTTTAAATATTTTGAAGCAAGCAATTCTGAATTATGACCTTTGACCCCAACCATCTTTTTATATGGTAACTATTTTTAACTCCTTGCACATTTGGTATTGACAGCACTACCATGATCAGCCTTCTGAGCTTTTTATTTTATCAGAAATGCAGACTGTGAGCTTGACTGAAATAACAGAACCTTGAAATACTTTATGAAAATGTTAAACTGCCCTTTTACTTATCTGCTAAAAACACAGAAGACCAGTAACATGATTTATGGTCACATAAATCATACAAAATAAAGATTGTATTACTGAATAAAAAACTCCCCAAATGCTCATAAAATCAAAAAGTACTAGAAATTTCAAGAATGAGAAGCTATATCCTGGAGGCTGTAAATACCAAGTGATATGTTACTTAAGATTCACAGTTCTGCATCAAGTTCTGCTATTATTCTTCCAACTTTCTATAACGTATGACTTCAGTCCTTATGTGTTAATATTCAGACATTTTAAATGGACCATAAAACAAGTAGTCCAAATTCTCAACCACACTGAACACATGCACAAGAGACTAACATTTGTATTTTAAACAAAACTTAAACCAGCAAAAACTATGGAGCCTCCACATGAGAAAGAAATTGATCCAAGCTGTACCCTATGGACAGAACTTTCATGATTATGTGGGAACAGTAAAAGCTTAAGGGCTTATTGTTTCCATGGAAACTTTTTACCTACAGGATCCACCCACAGGAAACAACACAACACATCCCTTTAGAAAATGGACTTCACTGGGAGATTTCATAATGTTCTATGAAAGCAGAAGGAACAGTGCCACACATTTCAGAGGAGAAAAATGAAAGCACAAAAATACATCTGGAATTAGAACTAAAGCCAGAGCAGTGTGAGGTGTCCATCAAATTTAGTCTTTGCTAGAATGACTCAAATAACAGCATTTATAGATTATGGAGGGAGGGGGAAGGAATACAGCAGAAAAACTACCATAAAAATAGCACTATGTTCATGCATTATATGGTCGCCCATAGAACCTGTGAAGCAGACCATCAGCAAACCAGCATTCAGTACTTTCACTGTGGCTCAGCAGGGCCAAACCACACTACCTGAAGACAGTGGCTACAGTGGGGATTCCTCACTAATGAGGCTTGAAAGAGATTTCAGGCACAGCAGTGGACAGGCTCAGCTCACAGCAGGACTGCCCTGTGCATGCTGTGACCTCCTTTCCTCACTGGAGGAGACTGCAGTAGCATTAGAGGGTCTTAACAGGCATTCCTGTCGCTGCCCATCTGTACCAGTGAGACAGCGCTGACACAGGGTTTGGGAAAGTCAATTCACATTCCCACCTGTGTCTGAGCTCTTGTATTCAAAGTCTGGAAGGGACTAGAAAAGTACAGATACAATGTCCTTCCAGGCACCCAGTGTTCACCCAGTGACTCCTCTTTGGGCCATGTACTCTGCCTAACCACAATACTCTCCGGCTTCATCCAGTATGTGATACAGCATACTCAGACATCCTGGTCCCTACTCACCAGCACGGCAGGGTTCACTGCCAGAAAGGCAAACACATCATCAGAATGTATTTCAGCAACAAACTGCACCATTTTCACAAGTTTTGACCAGTTAACCACTGGCACTTTGTAGTAGCATCTTGTCTACTGCTGGAGAAGTCAAGTGATCAAAAGCATTTTATTTTTCTCTCAAAGAAAGAGAATGTCTGAAGCAAATGGAAGGAATAGCTAAACATAGCTAAAACTCAGAATTACTAACATGGGATTGCTGTCTGACCCTTACCCCTACTTCATTTTGTTCTTGCACTGAGTACCTGATGTTTATATCCTACACTGAAATGAAGGTTTCTGATTTCTTGGCCAGAAGGATAGGGAGTAATAGGAGGGCACTTTATCCCCCTCAAAACAACAAAGCCAGTGCAACAGGCTACTGCAGTAATGGTAGAGTACAGAATGGAAAAGTGTCTCTTTAAGCATCTGCAAGCTTATTTTATAATTTTATAATAATATTTCTTATTTTATAAGAAATGACAGTGTGGGGGTTTTCTATTTGGGCTGTCCACTAGACAACAAATCTCTCTAATAAGACAAGCATTTCTTTAAAAATCAATAAGACATCTTTCTAACTACATTAAACTCTTACAGTATGATGGTACTGTAAAATACAGCTGTAATCTCAAATATATCTAGTCAGCAAACGAAAAGGGTTCCCTTAGGATCACGTCAGTGGATTCAGGCATGCATCTAATTGCTCCGAGACAGCTTTCTTATTACTGACACCAAAATAATTCCAACCTTTTATATTCACATAATCCTAAGACTACATAGCTGGACACATTTGGCTAATAACTGAGACAAATGAAGGTGTAGACATCATGCTAATGACTGAAAGGTTTCATTCCACAACATGGATGGTCTTAAGGAACATATTCTGAACAAGGAAATGCTTCCACTGTCTACATGTACTGTTCCTGCTGCCGCAATTTTAAAAGACAGTGCTGAAGGGGAAAGGAAGTCATGAACCTTCTGTATTCAAAGGCTAGGAGAAGAGTTGAAAGACCTACTAATACTTCAAATTATGCTGAGAGCCATTCTCCATCTTATTAAAGTTAAATCATCCCACCCTAGAATGTGAAATAGCTGATATTTGTATTCCCATAAAAAGGAAGGTTACACTGTCAAATTACACTCTCCAATACAAAATCTTGCCTTTTAATTGAAAATTAAAAAAAAAAAACCACAGAAGAACATCTCAAAATAGTAAAGTCAGAAATGTGCATATTAAATAGGAGCTAAGAAATATGTGTATTTTATGAAAATTGTTTCTAGAGACAAGAAAAGGCTTTGCAGCAGAGGAAAGGCCAGGGGCTGTGACAGACCCTGGGTGTTCTCTGTTGTGGTGGAACAATGTCCTCAGCTGGAAGCAGGTACAGAATTCAGCAGATCTGCAAGAACCATTTATTGCTTGCATTTGACCTCATTTTAAAGGACAAGAATCAACAAGCTTCATGCAATTTGAGTAGTCTACACATGTGCACGCTGCAGAAACTAGAACTGTATTTCTAATATGCTTGTAACAATTCTCTGAAGCCAGGTATAATGATACCCTTCCGCTTCCAAAGCTGATGATAGGAGTTAAAAGCGCTGTCTGCACTATACAGAAAATAATCTTTCCTTTTCATAGTAAGATTGAGGAACACTCACAATGTCTTTGAGAAAGACTCTCAAGCTGGGTAAGTCTTCTCTGTCGGAGAAAAAAAAACCATGCCAAACTCAGCATTATTTTATTCTTCGTTATGAAAAAGAATTAAGTACTATTGTAAATAATTTTATAGAATTCTATACACCCAAATACACAGGCTTTTAAAATTTCTTGTTCAGATAGCTAGATTCAGACAAAACTGGAGAAACCTATAGGGCTAGCATCAGTTTTGCAAAGCTGGCAGTACCCTCAAGCAATTTAAGTATCTGTGATGCTGCTTCTTAACTAATTGAATTGTTGCCAACAACCACATTTCAGTGTCTGAGAGTTATCTTTAAACAGAACAAGATATGGTGGAGAATATGTGACGGTGGAAGGCAATTTTTAAAATGCTGACTACATTCAAGAATACTTCTTCAAAATGAGTCTTGGGACACAGGCTTTGCTGATGATGAAGTTGTGCCTTAGACAACTTTTATTTTAACTTTATTTGTAACATGCCAACCCCCCAGAAGAAAAGCATCTGCACCAGAGGGAGCAGGTCACAGAACACTGTTCATAATGGAAATCAGTGTGAAAGGTACCTATAACAAATAACCTATTTTTAAGCTTCCTGACTTGCATCCAGTTCCAGATCAGCCCTACTCAGCTATCAGGTTTAGGCACTACAATACATTCTGGAAACTGTCTCAATTACAGCCACTGCTTCAATATAATTCAGGACACAAGTAAGTCATGAAACTAAGGCATGCAAGGTTATAGCTGAAGACAAGACTAACAACCACTAATTAAAGACACAAAATTTTTGTGTGCATGGATTTGGTTTGTTGGGGTTTTGCATTTGTTTTTCAAAAACACAGTTTAACAGGAAAATTCTACAATAATTTTAATATGGATGTTCTTCCTCTGTAAAACGTCAGATTAACTTTAGAGAGAAAGCCAAATTAAATGAAATCTGAAGCCTAGTATTTTAAACTCAGAGCCATTACAGTAGGAGAGGAAAAATACACACACAAGGCCAATTCAATTTTATGGAACTGAGAATTCCAGAGATAAAAGGAATTATAAAAGTTTTCTTCATGAGACTTGTAGTCAAACAGCAGCAACAGAAGACATGTGCCAGCAGATTGTAAGAACTGGCTACAAACATAAAGAGGCAGAAGGCTACTAAGATATGGAATCTAAAGCTTCAAATCTTTTATCAGTAAAAAGATCAATTTTTAAATCAATACTGGTATAGGGTGCATAGTAAATAGACAGCAACCCAAAGTGGAGAAATAGTAAATAGACAGCAACCCAAAGTGGAGAAATATGCTTTTAAGGACTTCATAAAAAGCCTGACAAAAAAATACTGTGCAGCCAGTAGCCTTTGCATAATCTTATCAGGAAAAGCAGCCTATAAAGAATTGCATTATCTCGAAGCATGCTAACAAAAGCACAGCAAGCAGTCTCTTATTCTCTTACTGGTAATAGTGTTTTTTATTCACAGGAATATAAAAAAGAAACAAGGTTTCAAAATTATTATAACAAACATAGCATGCATTAGGCAACACATCCCATTTCTGTCACTGTCATGAAATTGTTTGTCCTGAGAATCACATGGCAGACCAAAAGAATAATAGTTCCCAAATAGGGACCAGAAGACTTACTGATAACTTAATTTCCTAAAGGATCTTAAAGATAACTAAACACACCACAGTCTGATTTACAGCTGTGCTTTGAAAGTACTTCAACCACTGGTCCCAGCAGCAATCTATCAACACAAAAATACAGAAAAACTTCACTAGGAACCAGTGTCTTTTAACTGCAGATACAGTTGGATTTTCATGCAAACATAGCATAGAAGTCCAAAGAAAGGTCTTCAAAAGAAGAATAATCTCCCTTTTGAGAAATACCGTACACTGTTGACAATAAACAGGATTAGAGATTTCATCATAAATTGTATGTGAAATCATGTTCAATGAGAGCTTTACATTAAGAAAAACTATAAGAAAGCAATACATGTCAGAGTACATCAGTAATATGATTCATATGCTAGAGCTTCCCCTCCCCATTCTCCCACCCCCACATCTCTTGCTGAATAAAAAATTATACCTCCTAAAAAGACTGTAATTATATTACTCTTTTCAGCCAGCTGCCATTGAAAACAAACATCCTTACCCTTCCTGTAGGAAAAAAATCCCAGTGTTTTTTAGGTAATAAATGGCCATAGCTACTTATCTGTTAAATTATATCTAAGAAACTTTTAGAATGAGAGTTAATCAGCCACAACATCAAAATAATCTATCTGTCTTATTATTTCATCAATATCCTACAATTCTAAGACTTTTATTCCTTGCATTGCATGCCTTAAGCCATTGTATTAACACAGGTATAAGTGAAATTTTCACATATTAGGAGTTACGCTATTTTCAACCTTTGGTAAAGTGATTAAAGCCACTAACAAATTTAACTACACCAAATATGATGCCTCCCTACATAACAGCAAAACCAAAAAACCAAAACAAAACGAGACAAAAAAAACTCCCTACAACAAAGTACATTGCTTGACTTAAGGCTGTAAGGCAATAAAACAACACCAACATATAAAACCTTTATCTTTTTTCCTTAATTACAAACTTGTTTCAAGTATCAAATATCTCTGTATGTACTTCACAACTGCCATGAATATAATTTAATAGAAATGTATATACACTTTTTTGTAGGACATAAGGAATATGATTTTTAAAATATTTCATCTATCATTACATCTATTTAAAATTAAGTAACAAGTGATATAACATAGATAACAAATTCATTCCCATCAATAACATTTAGCTACTACTTCCTCCTTTAAAAAACATGTCAATATCTCCTAAACTACTTACATTAGCAGTTACTCTAGTCTGGTGTTTAAAATAAATGTTAGCAGCTATTCAAAAGTGGCATTCAAAACAACCAAAAGGTTTCAGACTCAATTCTGACTTGAAGATCTGCTTACAGAAAGAAAATGCATGCTCTTCACAATAAATGAGCATACATAATTTTGAGCAACACTTTTTTTTTTTTTAGGTACAAACTGTACAGAAAAAACACCACTACAAGTTCAAATCCAATTTATTATACTCCTCCATAAATGTCAAGTATTTCCCAGGTAACATTCAAAGCCTCCAAAGTTACAGGTCTCATCCTATCTTGATGCCTTTGAGAAGGCAGAACATGAAAACACTGCTGAAGAACAGAGAGGTCCAAAGTTTCTTTCACAGCACAGAACTGTGCAGGGTGCAGAACTAAATTTTATGCCAAAGTACAATACACAGTGGAGTGAGGATTCCTCCTTGCTCTTATTACATTAAATTCTATGAAGTTTTGTAAAGGAAATTAATAGCCATAATCCCCTCAGCCAGAACAATAAAATATATGAAGACCACAGAAACAGTAGGCATAAGTAGAAACCCATTTACCAGTTATGAGCAAAGAATCAAAATTAAAAATAAAGCAACAATAACATGGCTAATTTGTTACTTGTTAACTACAGAATATCAAATTCTGTAACATCTTTAGGATACTGGGTTTAGTTTTGGGGCAACAGAGTAAGACTCATCACTACAACAAGCAAGTCATACTACCAAATGAATGTGTCCAAAAGCCATTTTACAAAGGCTATTTTGGCTTTTATTTTTCTTTTACTGAAAATATTGCAAGGTAACAAAATCATGATTGACTGATATCTGTCACTGCCTTCTTTATTAAGGTATCTTGTACTCTGAAATTTTTACACACAAATAACATGTAAATTTTCCAGTACCACATATTGAAAACTAGATAAGCTGAAAAGGTGTAGTATCTACAAATTTAGTTTGGCATCGAGGAGTATCTTCTCTATCATATCATGACAATTTTGGGCTTTTACAAACTTACTCCTACCACTCAAAATACACAACATTCAAGTCTGGCTTTTCACAGTAGTCATGGCAGTTTATGCAATGACCCTTGCAAATTCTTGGTTAGTGTTAAATAGTATTTTTGCTGACCTTCATTCATTTGGCCTGTCCAATTTTCTCACTGTATGAAATCTTCTTTCTGTATGTAACTCACTTTAGAATAATAATTCATTCCCATACATACACAAGACAATGTAAACTGAGGCTATTTTATGAACTTCACAGTGTTTGTTCACAACTAGATAATAAAATTGTGAGCAAGAGCAGGCATTTCATCAACTATGTTCTTCACGAATATTACAGATTTCTTTCGTCTTTTTTATTACAGTAGAGAAAATCAACCAGAAGTTCAATGTAATTGTTGAAATATTATAATACGTATAAAATGGGGTCACATATTAACATGACACTGGCACTGAAGTCTATGTATTAAAAAATCTTACTAAATTTGGAGTACTGATGACATAATTTGATCTTTAGGTTACTGACTTAATTTACTTTGTACAACAGTTCTGTTAGTAAACACTCCTGAAAACAGATACCCAAGGGTTTTCCTCCATCACAGAAACCCAACTTCACACTTCACTGTAAACTTATGATATTTCTCAAATATTGAATAAAGCTGAATTAATGACTTAATTTAAAAATAAAATAGCCCACACCATCTTGTGAATGCACTTTATACTTTCATCTTTGTTTCTGCAGCAGTCTTTTCCAACTGCATTACTGAAAGAGTAAGAAAGACAGCTTGTCCACTTAAAAGTTTGGGGCAAAACTAGCAGCTTTAATGACTGCTAACCTTTGCTAAAATGAGTGAAAAAAACTAGCAGAAAGATTATACCTGTGTATTGAAATGTATTGTACAGCAGCTGCAACTGGTTATTCAACACCTACACATTTTCATTGCTTCCTTATGGAAAAAACCTCCCTCATCTTTAGACTATATTCAAATAGGTTCTATAGCTAAATTTGATATATATTCCATTGTTAGCTACAACTTCTGATAATTATCGAGGCAAATCACTGAAAAATTGTAAGAATAGACTGCACTGAAGTATTTACTCCCACAGAGTAAACTGCAGAAAGATTGCCTGAATAAACTCTCTCTAGCCATTGTTACCACACCTCTACTTCTAATATTGGTCAGACGTCCACTATGGGCATTGTGGCTCCTAAGTGATACTACACTTAATGTTCTTAATAATAGCAATCAACTGTAAGTGTGCATACACACACAATAAAACCTTCAGATAAAGCATGTGTATGAGTATCTAAAATCACAGAAAAGCATCATAGAACAAGTTGCTTCATTAAGCTCAGTTGTATATGACTAAGTCAGGCAGATTTACGTAATTCACCATGAACTTGGAAATAGTTCACTGCAACAAGTTCTGCAATTAGACAGAAGATTAACTCTTCTTCATAAATTTTAATGCAGACATACAGACATCATACAAAATTCTTTAGCAAAAACAGAATTTGGCATACAATCCTAACAATTGTTATCCTACCAACTGGAAGACCTTTTAGACACTTCCTTTTTTCATGTCTTCCTGAACCTGAACCAACCTGATGCTTTCAGCTAGAAGCCCATTTAACTACTTTAGCTTTCACCTCAAAAAAACTCCTAATGGAAAGGCAGAGGAAGCAGGTACTTGCAGAAACAATATCAGTGAATACCATGAACCCAGAAGACCCTCAGTAACACAGATAAAAACACTGAGTACCAGCAAGGAAGCTTCCCTTTGTGAGAACCATACTGTGCAGGATTTGAAGGGGTACAACACCATCTACATAAGCCTGAGCAATCTCTCTCTAGACAACAAAAAGGCTGCTTCACTACTTCTAAATTACATCCACAAAACAAACCAACAAACCTGAACACCATCATAATTTACATAAGCTGTAGGTACTGTGTGAAAAACACTAGTTTTTACTGCTTGAGCTATGATGTCCACCAATAGAAATAGTGAGTTTTTATACTGTATAAACTGCAGCCATAAGCCTCATGGGATGAGCAGAAATTCAAGCAAAATTATTAGACTCTGACCAGCAGAGAGCAGTTTGGCAAACACATTTTAATGAGTACCATGTACTTAAAGTTTGGCTGGGAGTTTTGTAGGGTTGGTGTTTGGTACTTTTTATATTAATTTTAGAAGAGAACTTTAATGAACTTAGTTATCTGTGCCATTCTGCTCTTTTCTGATGTAAAACTTTCACAACATTCAAGAAGAAACCGTTTTCTGAGACACTGGAGTCTTGCTGAAATGACACAACCCAGCCCCCACAGGAAAAAAACAAACAGAAAAGCACATGAAATGGTTCTCACAATTCAGAAGATCTACACTTCCCCCACCCCTCTACATTAACTATCACACTTACTTGACTCCTGTGTGAAATGTTGCATGTATTCTTCAGCTAACTCTAATGATCAAATTAAAACAAGAATGCCGGAGAATATTATATATTTCTGCTTTTCATACCTTGAGTCTTAATACAAAGAACAGTTTTCAACTTTACCTTCATCTTTAACCAATTAATGGAAGAATAAAAATAAAGCAAAAGTTTTCCATTTCATGACACCAATCTCAAAACATTATGAACTCTGATGATTGTGCTACCAGTAAACAACTGGAGACTACTTCCAGGGAAGGATGCTACTTACACCTAAGTGCTCAAACAAAAAACCAAAATAATCATATTCAGGGAACTTGTCATAGCCAAACGTTGAGCAAAAATATTATCCTAAATTTAAAAAGAAAAAAACCCCCAAACAATACTTTTCCACAATTACACAGACCTGCTATGAATATCAGCCATCTGTTGAACTTAACAATTCCCTGAAAGCTATGACAAGCTATCCACAAAAAGAAAAAAAAAAAAAGACTACTTCTTTCAGGGATGCAGTTTGCCACCATCTCTCAGACAATACTTAAAAGACATCATGTTTGTTTTCCCAATAGTTCCTTATTTTCCATACAGCAAGAAGAAAAGAAAAGCACAGAGACAACAAACATGTTTGTAAAAAGCAGATGTCTATGTTATACACATTTACTATTTACTGCTACATCTATCAAGAGACTACTTATGTTTTGGGTTTGGAAGGGATGCTTTTTTTTTTTTTTTTTGGTCTTGCACAATACATGTTTAATCTATACACAGCAAAAGAGATTCCTACAGGTAAATGTACCATTAAAATTGCACAGACTTTCTGTATTCTTTTTGTAGCAACCATTAATATAATCTGAACCTACAGTTTCTTCTTAGCTGGGAGACAATAGAATGTAGTATTTACTGATGAAACAACAATTTGATATGTTTATGAATCAAAGAAAGTCAGTCAAGAGATAAAAAGTGAAACACTGATTCCTTTTAAATTATAAAAAGACTAAATTATAGAGTTTATGCCTATAACACACATATCAGAAAAACAGGATTTAGTATGGTATTTTTGTTGGTTTTAAACAAAGACAGGAATTTTACTAAAACTACCTTTTCACCCAACCTGTTATAGAGAAACTGCCACGACAGCTTATAAGAAACAACAACTGCCAGTACTAGCAGGCTGCATGCACTTAAATGAAAATGTTAAAACCCCCTAATGCAGTTCATAACTTCCCTCATTTATTTATTTTATTTTTGTAATAGGCTCCTTGTCTCTGTCATGCTGAGTGCTGCTGTCACAGCATGTCCCTGCAGTGTGCTAAAGCTGCACTCCTGAGCACTGTGCAACGCTCCAGCAACGCTGCATCCTGCTCTGCGGCCAAACCCGCTGCCTACCAAAGGCACACTCACCCTATCGCAGCAAATTGAAACCTTCCTCTTACCTCGACTTCCTTGCTCTTCTCTTTGTTTGTGCCCATTGAACTTCTCCCATTGCTGGTAGTCTCCCGCGCTGGAACTACAGAAATCTGCTGGAGTGGCATTTTTACAGTGCTGCAGGTTGCCAGTACCTGTTTGGATGCCTTATATCTTCACTCCCCCTGAGTAGCCCACCTGTATAATTGTGCATATCCTTTCTTTGCCAAGCTCAGCTCTAAATAAAAAGGGGAAAATATTATTTGAGAAACGGTGTAGCCAGGGTCTTCCATCAAAAGAAAACAAAATCAGCAAAGCAGCGCAAATTGCAAACACAAGCAAGACACAGCAAACAACGAAGTAAGGCACAACAATCCAGAGAGTTTCACATGCTTAGAGTGATGAGTTGCTGCAAGTCTGTGTCCCTGGAGCACCCCGTCATACCACTATCCCCCAAGAGCACTGTGGGAGACAATTCAATTTCTGTGTTACCTAATAACTGTCATGGAAACCAAGGAAACCCAGGTCTCACAGGCCCTTATTAGCAATCGCTTCCCGCTAACGGCACAGGCTCCCACATTTGCAGCAGCTGCCACTTCTGCTTTTGTTTCCCATCAGATTCCACAGGAGCCCACTAAGCACCCCCAGACACTGCCTTGTGCTCACTAGGTACAGCAGCAGAAGGCTGAAAAGCTTAGTGTCCTATTTTGGAGGCAAAATCTCCTCCTTTAAAAGCACAGGATAGCTTGCTGTGTCCTTCATGCGTCTACAATAATCTGCTTAGGTCAAAGGATCTGCCTTGAAGTGAGGAGTAGCGGTGAGCAAATGAGGTGTAAAAAGGAAGACAAGACTGGGAGGGATTGCAAATGTGCCTTTCTGAGGTTGATAGTAAAAGGTTAACCCTTTGCTGCACTCGTCTTTTCCCGAGACTTCACCAGAAGCCAGCTCAGCAGGACGAGCCACAGGCAGACAAAAACGTGCCTTCAGAGTAGTCACACACGCTCTGAGAATGTCATTTATGTGAGCTTCTCCCTCCCAACAGCTTCAGTGATCTCAGTTAACACGAAGCAAAAAACTCAGAAAAATTGTTTCAGCAGTTCCCCTCCCCTTAAAATGTACAACAATAGAAGGATGTCCCAGGTGCTGTGTTACAGAAATGGATATGAAGAAAGGAAATTCTTAATATTTACACTTCTTTAAAAAATTTATTATTCTTGATAAGGATTAAGAATGCCAGAAAAACTGATTCTGATTAAAAATAATAAAGAAATTATTAGATCAGAGTTAAATTCTTAGCACTGTATAAATAATACAGGAAAGAAAGAAAGAAAAATCCCACAGCAAGCAGTTTTAATATCTTGTCAATTAAAGAAAAGAAAATATTATCCAAGCCCTGAAATACATCATCTTTATTTCTAGCTGTACACAGTGGTACTTAAAATTCCGACAAGAAATAATAGCATTATAAACAGCTTGGATTCCCTTACAAAGCCAGTAGGAAGGATTTAAAATACTGTTGATTCACTACTCCACTACTTTAGTTACTATTTCTCAGTCTGAGTTAATAGAGCTTACAAGGGACTAGCCTGAGATAAATTGGGATCTGGTTCATCCTGTCATCCCAGTTTTACATCATTGGTTTAAACTAAGGTATAATGACAGGCTGTAATAGAAGCATTTATCAAATGCATTAACAAAGAAACATAACCTGTACTAGAAGTTTACAGACACTGCAAGGCATGTGTATATGTGCACATTTTTGTATTTACATATTTATAATATACATATTCTATACATCCACAGTCATGGAATAGATTTACAAAGAATAAAATTAAGTCTATTGCCATTTACCCAGTTCCTTCACACAGTTTTAGTTGTATTTTACATGCTTATTCCCTTTCTAATTTCCAGTGTTCCAACATTGGTTTGAATGTAAGTTTAAATAACTTCCAATATACACAGGGAGATTTTCCTGAATTTTGAATATAAATAGAGAAAAAAAGACAAGCTCCAGTTCTACCAAGACAGCAGTAAATCAAAAACTTATTCCATAAGTATTCAAAGACAAGAAATGTCATATACCAGGCTGGTAAAGTTTAACTGTTAATCTTAAACTTGACTATAACATAAAGGAAATTCCTTTTCAGTTTAACGGAAAGTTTTAAAGCTACAGAAAAACCCTTTTCCTTCCTCTGAGGCACAACCAGATTAAGAATTGCTAAACCTGACTCTACTTTGTCATGATAATCACTCACGTCTTTGATAAAAATATTGATAGAAAAGTAGAGGGTTTGTGGTATTAAAATGGAACCTTTCTGTAAATGTGCTTTCATGTCTACTTAAGCTTAAAAAAGTCAACCTGCCTTTTGATACTGTGCCAGTAATTCTGCATTTGAAATCATATGAACTTGAGATTTAAGACAGAGATTTCTAGGTTAACCAGTAATCTCTTTAATCCCATCTATGTCTGTTTTAGCCAGAATAAAGACCTTATAGGGTGCGATGTGCTTATTTCTTTTTAAAATTATGCATGGCCCCTTTATTCCCCCACAGTGAACCTAACATTAGCATGTATATAATAAAAAGTTCTAGTTCAAAAGGGCTATATTTTAACATTAAGTAGGTCCATGCTCGCATTCTGCTTAACTGTTTCACTAATTACATTTCTTCACCATGTGGAGACTTTAAATTAATGTGCAAATGCCTTCCCTGTACATATGCTGAAAAAGGCTCTTTTCAGCCTAAGTCTAAAACAAGTGGCAAAACAATCACGCCTCATACTGCCATACCTAGAAATGTAGAGATCATCACTGCTTCATGGTAAGGAAGCTGTTAGAAAATACAGGACATACCCAAACGCACACTGTCAACACCAGTGGCAGAGGTGCAGTTTGGATCATTTTTCACTAAGCTTAGGTTTACTTTTCTATCTTTGCTTTTTCAAGTTTACTATGATAGAATTATAAAATGTAAAACTTTTGCATAGGTGTTAGTACATCTGTGATCTCAGAACAGCCATACAACATTGGAGCACATCTTAAAGAAACAACAAAGTCATTTTATATATACACACACAACCACATTTGTTACAGAATATATCTACTTCCATTTACCCCCATGGTGATCAGGCTGTGGTGTTCTATTTAAAGAATGCTGATTTTGACAAACGTACCATCCAAAGAGTCATAATTTCAGTGCCATGCCTCACCTGAAGGACAGCATGACAGCTGCTCAGTGAAGTACGAAGCTGCTGTGCAAAGCAGTATGATAGGGTTTCAGTCTCAGGAGGGTAACAATAACAAGAGAGAACTGGTCACCTGGAGCAGGTGAAAATGACATTGCCAGAGAAGAGAGCTTTGTGTTGGGTGAGCATTAGTAACTGATTTACATTTCAAAATACAATTCACAGTTATTGAAGCAAGTATCTACAGAAGAGAGAAGTACCACCCCTCCCTCCTTTTGCTTATTGTTTGAAACCCTACTAATTCCAATTCGGATAAGCCAAGGGATTCAACTTTATTCTCAGTCACTCAATGCATTCCCCTCAGTCCATAATTTATGAACAGTACCAGTCAGATCTTGGTGACCATGAAGGAATCTAAGACAAAAGGAATCACTTCCTGGTGTCTCACAACATAGGTCTGCTCCCTAGCTGTGGACTACCCTGTGTGTTTCTGCTCTCGCCTGCAACACATGGAATCTCTTCATCCATGGCTCTGAGGGTACCGTGACCTCTCTCACACATTCAGGACACACACATTCCCTGCACAAACCATCCCTGAAGCACTCCCATAAAAATCTGACAGCAAAAAGTGATCAGAATTATAACCCTACATTCACACACGATGTTTTTAGTTTAATTTAATAAGGAGTACATTATCTTCTCACCATACCCATTTGCACAAGACTACTGCACTGAACTAAGAAGAGAAGCTGATCATCTACGGTTAATGGTTCAACCATGGTGATGCAAGTGTCAATGAGAGAATGCAAAACAGCAGTACAACTCTTTAGTAACACAATTGCAAGGAAACAATGTACTACTGTACTGCCAGTTCACTGGCAGCTTATATATAATAGCTCTGCCTCATTGCCACTACTTACAGAAAAATTTTTGCAATATTCTTGAATAGAAAAAAACATAATAATAATTTTACCTGCTTAAATAACACTATCAGAAAAGTTAATTCTAACTCTTTTTTACTCACATAAAATCATCTTTAGATAAGATGTACTGCAACCATTATATGATCTTTCAGCCAAAAGCTACATTGAAGTTAAAAAAAAAATAATTGTGGACATAAAACACTTACAAGTCGGTTGTTTGGACTTCACGTTATTTGTCAAAAAAATTACATTGGGTATGAATACACAATATACAAAAAGGTACAGATATATTGTCTATAGTTCTGAGGTTTAGGAATTACCTCCAAAATTAAACAGAAGAGTTACAAACACTGTATATACTACACTTCCTTCACTATTTTACATGGATAGCTTGTCTTATAATCACAACTTGTCACTCTAACTAGAAGAAGCTGCTAACACGTAAATTAAAAGTGCAGCTAGCAGTAGTCAAAACCGAAAAGGACTGTTGAAAACCAATCCCTTGGGCTTCCACAGCATCCTGAAGTTGACACTAGAACCAAATGAAGTTTCCAGATAAATAAAAAATTTCTTTCGATCTTCTCCCAATCTTTAAGCCTACTGAAGCACAAAGTTAGTCATGGAATTAGGGCAAATATGAAAGATATCTTTAACCAAACACAAATATTCCAAAGCAGCAGATTCCAGATGGGAATGGGAAAACCTGCTGTTCTCTGCTATCTGGATATATCCTAAATACTGTTCTGCACTGTAGGCTGGCTTCAAATGGACGAGCCTCAGGAATGAAAATTTTCAGCAGAACCCATGTTCAAGTAAGTCCTCCACAGGAGCAAAATTTAAAAGTTATTTTAAAAACTTGCATAGAATTTGCATTCTTCATAAATTAGAATGAATGGCTGTGAGATATCATACTAGAAGTTGCTTTTTAAATGTCACATGGAGTTGGTATAAATTTGAATGCAGCCATTATGTTACTAGATCCTCAGGGAAGTTTTGTCAGCTTTTTCCCTTGCCTCCTTCAGCTTTGCAGTTGGTTGAAGTGCTGAGAAGTACCATGTAATGTAATATTGTGCATTAGAGCAATAGAGGTGTATTAAAGGTATTAAGGAAGCAATCAACTGAAAATGAAACTAGTATCTTTGGATATTTTTCTATGTTGCCATTCACAGGATATTGTACACTATTACACATCATTTCATCAACTGCATTACTAAGTACAGGTAATCATCTCCTCCATTGAGAGACTAACAGAAGTCCCTGCAAACACAGTCTATTTGCCACTTGCATATTCTGTGCACATATGTTACCTAAGCAGAACATCTGAAAACATTTTTAGAATATCTGAAAATCCAAGGTCATGGAAGGGTACATGTCAAAAAGTAAGTTAAAAATCATAAAGTAATAGCTGAGACTGAACTAAAATATGACTAGTCCCTCAAATAAAAATGTACCTAGCTGAAACTTAGATTGATGAAAATGAGATATGTAATGATAGAACAGTGATAAATTGGATAGAATGTTGCCACTGGCTATTAAAACCAATTATCTTTGTTATCTCCTACATAACACAATTAAAACCAACTGATTTTCACTGCCAAACATGAAGACTTTCACGGATGCCTCCAGTGTAGTGTTTGCAGTAAGTTTATTTTATTTAAATTAAACCAAGCATACTATTAACTTATCACATTGCAGTGTCTCCATGAAATAAGAAACAAGGGAAGACATGCAAAGTTCTACAAACTGTCAGTAACTTGAACAGCCCATTTAGAATTTACAAGCTTTGTTTAAATGTAACCACAACATATAAAAACCACAAGAAAAAGTAAATAAACAACTTTTGGGGAGAATGGGCAGACTATGTATTTAACCGATTTACACTAAAAAAGAACAGAAATCATGCTGTTACAGTGTCCACTGAAGAAATTATTCATACTACAGCGACACTTAGCTACTCACTCCACAGACAGGAATCCTACTATGTTTATTCTAATTTGCTGTACCCACCTTGTGTATATGCCCACAAGTACTAAGAGGGCCTATTACCTCTGTAGTTCGGGTATGAAGAACATCTGCCTTCATGATGAACACTAACCTCTCAAACACCACTATGCTTACAATTTTTGCTGATCTTCAGAAATGTAAAGGTGGTACCATTTAATAAAATTATACTACATAAAATTAGTGTAATTCCTGCTTTAGCAGTGGTGGCAGTAATCTGCTCATTTCCACTAGCATACAAAATTCAAATGGTGTTGACCATGTGCCTCTTCAGAGCAGAAGGTAAATAAAGATATTGCCACTGAAAGTATTAGTTCCCACTTCTAAACAACATACATAAAAAAGGTATTTAAACAGCTCTCTAACATAAGGTGGTTGACAGTCTTTACAATAGAAACATCAAAATTTAGCAAGCAGTGGAATCCACCTGCTTAGTTTTGTGTCAAATGCTGCAAACCTGAATCCATTAATCTTAAAGAGTTCCACTGTTGCTTGGCAAGCATGGACTGAAGTTCTTGGCCAACTTTCAAAGCTGTCAGTCAACACAGGAGGACCAGGGCACAACGCTGGAAGACTTGGACAATCTTCTAGATGAGAGCATTAGAAACAGGATGAAGTTCAGTAATACAAGCAACACAGTTATGGCACTAGTAGAACAAGAAAAAGAACTTGGGCAGCAGCCAGGAACACAGACTGATTTAAGGATCAGTCTGGATCAGTGTATTCCTTTAAGAAGGGATGACTGAAAAATGCTAGTTATTGTCAGCTGCAAAAATGTAAACATAGTCCCAGGGTGCTGCAAGTAAGTTATTTCCAATTCTTCTTAGTCCTGAACAAAGTACACCAGTAATTTGCTCAAATACTGGACTTTTTATTTCTCATATTCTGATCACCAACATCAAGGAGATACTGAAGTTGAACACAGTACAAGATTGCATTAAAAAAAAAAAACCTGCATAAAAAAAAAAATTATTTGATAACCCACCTGCTTCTATTACTAGCCAAATATAATTGGACCAGAAGACCAAGATTGTTTTTTTTAATGCAAATAATCAGGTGCACAGTATTATGCTATGAACTGTGCTCTTGATCATTATTTGACAAAGAAAAAAGATGAACAATTTGTGATCAAAATATAACAGGTCCATCTGTGTGAATACTGGAAATCTACTTTTTAGAGATTTATCATGCTTGCTAAGCATTATTTGTTTTGTGAATCTCAGCTGCTAGAATGTCTAAGGAATATGAAAAAAATGAAAGATATTACTTTAACCATCAAATGAATATTCATTCAAACCACTTTTAAAAACATATTTCTTCTCAATTTCCCAGAGGTGTCTATTGTTGATCATACTCTATATTTCCCTTTATTTCACATGGCTGTCTGATCAGATTATAAACACTGCTATGTCCCTCCTTATCACATCTGCTGTGACCCTTTTCTCCTTTTTTCCTTCAGAAACACAGAGGCAAAAATTTATCTTTGGCTAAATACTCATATTCTAAAACGTATAATTTCTCTATTTTTTTTAATATTCTAACCATCTTAATTGACAACACCTTAATTTAAAAAATCTTCTACATTGAACATATTTTTAACCTTATGTCCAATTTGCATGTTGTTTGGCTTGGAAACTTCTCCCACTGCTTCAGACAGAGAACTGTTCAATGCCAATATCATATGGATCCCATGAAATTTCAGCAGCATGGAATAAGGAAGTATGTGTAGAAACTAACATTAGAGAGGTGGAGAATTCATTTTAAATTTGCTAGTGGTATTGACCCACAAATTCCCCTGGCTTCTTGATTTTAAGAAGACTATAAAAAGTGAGATTATGCTTCTCTTTAATGCTATGAAATAGCTTAAATGAATTCTGATACCAAGATTCATTTTAACTCATATTGCAGTTCATCTACAGAATTAACCCACTTTATATGCACAGATTTCACATTCTTGAATTATTTTCTACACAGAATTGCAGAATGGCTCAGGTTGTAAGATACCACAGTGGGTCATCTGGTCCAACCTCCCTACTCAAGCAGGGTCATCCTGGAGTACATGGGTCCAGACAGTTCTGGAATACCTCCAGTGAGGGAGACTCCACACCCTCTCTGGAAAATCTGTTTCAGTGCTTTGTCACCCACACAGTAAAGAAGTTCTTCCCCATATTCAGGTGGAATTTTCTGTGCATCAGTTTCTGCCCTTTGCCTCTTGTCCCATTGCTTGGCACCACTGCAAAGAGCCTAGCTCCATCCTCTTGATACCCTCCCTTCAGATACTGATAGACACTGATGAGGTTCCTTCTGTCACCTCTTCTTAAGGCTGAACAGGCTCAACTCCCTCAGCCTTTCCTTGTAAGAGAGATGCTCAGTACCTTAACCGTCTTCAGTGCCCTCTGCCAGACCTGTTCCAGGAGCTCCAGGAGCTCCAGGAGCTTTTGTAATGAGGAGCCCAGACCTGGACACAGCACTCCAGATGTCACCTTGACCAGGGCTAAGTAGAGGGGCAGGATCACCTCCTGTTACCTGTTGGAATGCTCTTCTTAATGTACCCCAGGACACCATTGGATTTCTTGGCCACCAGGTCACACTGCTGGCTCATGGACAGCTTGTTGTCCACCAGGATATCCAGGCCCTTCTCTGCAGAGCTGCTTTCCAGCAGCTCAGCCCTCAGTCTGTCCTGGAGTATGGGGTTATTCCTTCCCAGGTGCAGGGTTCTACATTTGCCTTTGTTGAACCTGAGACAGTTCCCTGCCCATCTCTGCGCAAACCTCTGAAGTATTGGCCACTCTTCCCAGCTTTGTGTCAGCAGTGAACTTGCCGATGAGGCACCTTCCCCTTCAACCAAGTCACTGATGAATAAGTTAAACAATGGTGGGTCCAGTATTGAACCTTGGGGGACACCACCAGTGATAGGCCTCCAACTATACCATGTCACCAATTATAACTCTCTGGGATCTGCCATTCAGCCAGTTCCCGATGCAGCTCACTGTCCACTCATCCAGTCCATACTTCCTGAGTTTGCCTGTGAGGATGTTGTCAGTGTCAAAAGCCTTGCTGAAGTTGGGGTAGACAAAATCCACTGCTCTCCCTTCATCCATCCAGGTAACTGTCTCATTGTAGGAGACCATCAGGTCCAACAAACACGATTTACCTCTTGTGAATCCATGCTGACTACTTCTGATCACCTCCTTGTCCTCCATGTGGGTAGGAGATGGCCTCCAGGATGAGGCGCTCCATCATCTTATCAGAGACTGAGGTGAGGCTGACTGGCCAGTAGTTCATTGGATTCTCCTTCTTGCCCTGTTTGAAGACCAGGGTGACATCTGTTTTCTTCCAGTCCACAGGGACCTTTCCTCATTACTGTGTATAGCGCTAAAGCCCAGAATGCTCTCAAGGTCGCGACAGCACCTTTATGCGTGCGTGATCCCTGTTGTGGCGAGTTGTATAATTCTCCCAAAGGATAGAGTTCTAGCTACTGCAGATAACCTGTTTCTGCTGGCTCCTCTGGGACGAGAGTTTCCCCAGGTGTGGTGTGCTAGCGCCGACGAGAATAAAAGGCTACACAGAGGGCCCTTCTCCAGGATATCAGCTGTTTATTGTGAATCCAGTGTGAATCCAGTGTTGCTTCGTGAGGGTCCAGAGTTATCCAGATGGCTGAGTAACCCAGAAGAAAGAGCAAGGAGGAAGCCCTGCAGGGCTCTTTTAAAGGGAGATGGGACCAGGAAACACCCAATGGGGAATGGCATGGTTCAAAGTGACCAGGGGAGAAGAGCTTTCCAGGACACAGCCATATATGGCATCTGACATATGGGTACAGGTAACACAAGGGCAATATGGGATTTTACCACAGCTCAGGCAGAGAGTTCAGATATTGGAAGAAGACGGCCGAGGGCTTTGCCTTGGCTTTCTTCCCACCAAAACCTGAAGCTCAAAAGCAGCAGCTTCTGCCAAGTATGCTGCTACAACCGTGATCTTTCAAAGATGATTGTGTGGAGTCTGGCAATGCTGTCCAGCTACTTAAGCACTCATAGATGCATCCCATCAAGGCTCATGGACTTGTGGATGCCAAGTCTGCCTAGGTGTTCTCTAACCCAGTCCTCATTGACTAAGGGAAATCTTTCTAACAACATTTTTCTACCCTGGTCGCCTGAGTCGGAGATTGCTTAGGGCTGGGCTGATCAGTGAAGACCTATGCAAAGGCGGCATTCAGTAATTCTGCCTTCTCTGTGTCCTCTGTTACCAGGCTCCCCCCTCCATTCAGTAAAGGGCCCACATTACCCTTATTTTTCCTTTTGTTATTGAGGTATTTGAAGAAGCCCTTCTTTGCTTTTCCTGACATCCTTGTCCAGATTTAATTCCAGATGGGCCTTGGCCTTCCTTGTCTCATTTCTACTTACACTGACAACCTTTCTATATGCATTCAAGTGGCCAGACCCTGCTCCCATCACTTGTGTGTTTCCTGCTTATGCCTGAGTAATGACAGGAGTTACTTACTCATCCACACAGATCTTTTGCCTCCTTTGCCCAAATTCTTGCTCACAGGGATGCATCCTTCTTAAGCCTGGAAGCAGTTCTTGAATATTAACCCACTCTCTTGGACCCCTCTTCCCTACAGGGGCTGTTAACATGCGATACTTCCAAGAAAAGGCCAAAATTTGTTTTCCTGAAACCCATATTTGTAATTTTACTTGCTGCCCTACTTCATCCTCACTGATACTGAACTCCACAATCTCATAGTCAAGGTCCAAATATTTTTGTTTAATATACAAATATTTCCTAAGTTTAAGAATAAGCACTGTTGTAAGTGGATGCCACTGCTAAATTACTGCCACCCACCTATTGTGTGATTTTGACTTAGACAGAAGGAATTCAGTTTTATTTGCTTACTTTGTTACCCAGCAGCTCTTTATTTATTTTGCTAACGAACTGAACCTGCTGTGAATTTAAATGCTTTTGTTTCATTCTGTAAGGAAATTATTGATGTTTTTCAATTAAAGTGTAAGCCCAGAAGGAACTGATGCCTGACTGATACCTGGGGTCAGCAGCCTTGTTTGCTTGAGTAAACAGATACAAAAGTAAGAACAGAACCTCAATGTAAACGAGCCACCAGAGGGAGCTCATCTGGTCTGCTGAGTATAATAGAACTATATTGACATTGGCAAAAGTTAATTAAACATTTTTACAGAGGTCACTGAGTTCAAAACAAAGCACATTCCCTGTCTGAAATGTTACATGCCTGAGAAGCTTAAAGAAATCAGAAAAAGTTATTTCTTTAACAAACATGGAATGCATTACTGATTAAATAAAGATAATTAAGTTTAGAAATGTGTGATACAGCATTCCTCTAAACAAGCACAAGACTTTTCTTCATCCTTCTTTATTTTCTCCAGATAATGAGAATTTCAAACTGTTATCAAACTACCAGACCAAAAGAAAAATGGGATTAGCTGTGTCATTTAATCTTAAAGCTGTGAAAATATACCAAAAGCAGAGTCACATAACTATTACAAAGGTGTTAATTTCTAATCAAATGTGGTTTGGTATTATGATGATACCTAATCCTGTAATTAGTTATTACACATAGATGGATATTGCCATACTAACTTTGCGTTTATTATCACAATACAGCTTTCTTGTTTTAAGTTGTAGCGGACCCAGTTCAGGAAACCAATCCCTTGAGTTCCTGTTCTGAAGGATCCAATGGTTGCTTTCAAACTTTTGAACATTTTTTGAAAAGGAATATTGAAATAAAAATTATTCAGGTTTTTGCATGTTGCTTATTGATCAAGAAATCCAGAGTTTGGCAGGAGGTTATTTAGTCTGTTACTTTTCCACAGAGCTCAGCATCTAACAGTGGCAATTCAGCAGGGAGGCAGGCAGGAGAAGAAAGACAATAAAATTATTTCCTACAGGAAAAGCACCCTTCAACATAAACACCCAGGCTTTATCATTGCAACTTTCCCTATGTATTTCTGCAGATTATGGGTCTTAAATATTCCTTCCAAATTAACACACCTCTTCCACAGACTTAAATTATATATTTCTTTGTGTAACCCATTACCAGCTTTCTAAACATTGCAAGATTAATTTGATCATACTTTTATCTTACCCCTGCCTACATGCTTTGCTTTGGAAGATAAGATAAATGCAATGTGCTATTTCATTTATCTGTTCTTTCAGGCTTCAATAAAAAACTACATAAAAGTAGTACTTTCAGGAGTTAACACCTGTGCATGTGAGGATACTATGAAAAGCACTTGTTCTGTAAACACACTGTTACTTAAGCACTGGAAGAAAATCTAATCTGAGAAGACCTGATACTAGTTACAGTTCTTTTCAGTTCCACTAAGCACTTCAGAGTGCCCACCTCCTCCACACAGCTGTTTCAACTTTGGTGAGCATGATTTTTCATCATTTGCCCATACTGATCAACAACAACCAGGTAAAAAGCCACACTTGCTCTCCAGTACACTTTCTGAAATCATCTTTTCCAGGAGTATTTTCAGACCCAAGTAAACTTTTCTTGTTTTTCTCACTGAATAACTGCATTTTTAAAAGAGTTAGAAGAGGTTATTAAGAGCCTAAATCAATGAAGGTTCAGATTTGTCAAGCTCCTCCTTAAAAACAGCTAGTAAATTAATTTTCAGGATACTGCTGAGTATCTTAATATGTTATCAATTATCACACACATTTATAGTGCAAGACTAAGATTGTCTAGGAGTGACTTCCAAACACTAGCAACAGTTCACTCACTATTTATACTCTGTAAAAGAAACCCCAATTTTATAAAGCTCAGTTTTATGGAAGTAAGGATGCTTTCCAACAGTTCATGTGACTTTCATCATCACACTACCGGGGCTAATCAGGATATTTATGAGACTTATTGCATCTTCACATGCCAATCGGTGAGAATAAACATACTTTATTGTAGATCTATAAAGTATGTTAATGGATTGTGCATGCCAGTTCAGATTGCAAGTCTTCATTTCCTGTTCTCTGAGCAACACAGACACCCCAGCTCTGAAAGTCAGGATTACACTGTAACACCTCCAAGATGTGAAACCACTCCCATCTATCTGCTTCTGGGATTTAAAAGCTACCACTGAAGACACGAGCAAAATCACAGCCTTGGCACAAGCACCACGTTTCTTACCCAGCAAAGATCCACCCTTAACATTATGCTGTCACTGGGTGAATACACAGACTGAAAATGATGGATCAGGAAATTGCTATTTCTATATGAATTCTAACCAGTTTGGGGGTTTTGTTCCCCTTGAGAAACCTTTTTTCAGGGGGAAACTACAAAAAGCCATGCATTTCAAGACCATTTACAGCATATGCTTACAGGCATTTTCTAGTAACAAACACTGCAAGGAGGGAATAAATCTTCATTCTCATTAAGGTACAGTGTGGCAAAAAAAGCAAGGGTAGTATCCATCTCAAAGCAGACACTATATGCAGATATCAGACCATATGCACAAATTTCACTTAATAGGTATGGAAAACCTGTTTCTTCACTGCATAAAAATACTGGGTTTAGTAACCAGGCACATACAATGGTGACTTTTTAAAACTTGAATATACCAGTGGAAAACTATTTGAAACTGCCTAGGGAAATCCCACACATATATTTTGAAGTAAATACTTCTAAATAACAACCAAAAAAAAGAAAGTTATAAAACAGCTGAAAAAAATTGCAAAATGTGAAGTACTGAGGAAAATCAATAAGGGCTTTGGACAATATCACTATTTGACTATACTGTGTCAGTTTAAGAGGCACATCAGAGAAAATGTTAGCTGAAAACAAAAATATCTCAAAACCAATAAAAGCATCTCTTTCCCAAGAGTATTTCTAAATTCTGCATCTAAAGATCCTTTGCTTTGGATGCCAGTTTTTTAGTACCTTAAACTGAGAATAGGCTTTCGATTTTCTGAAGAGTCTCAATAAGTTAAAAATCTTGTGCCTGCTAAATTACAAAGTGATTTGACATCAAATTCCTTGGAAAAAGCACTATGATCATACAGGAAAACTATCCTTTTCACTCCAGTGATGAATTTAATCTACACTGAGTATCTGAAAAATTTTCTTGATTCGTTCTTTATTTTTTTCGAAGAGAATTTAGTGACATTTTCATCATACCATAAAAAAGACGCACTAGATACCAAATGTTTCATGACAGTAACAAACCAATTCAAGTCAAAATAAGAGAAAGATAAAAATAGAAAATATATTTTAAGCAGAAACTGAGTATTTTCTGAAGTTACCAAAATCTCCATTTCAACCAAGTATTATTTGCAGGAGTTTTGTTAAATTCCTTTAGGAAAGTTTGCAAAGATAACATTTCCATGTTTCCCAAATGGAGGAGTCTCCAGGCACCTTGAAAAAAGGCTGCACCTTTAAATAGTCAATACAACTTTTGAAGCAAATCTTGTTCTGTTACCACTTTTTTCTATCATCCATTAATAAACACCTTGTAGATATTAGTATTTTAAGAATCATTTACCTTATAATAACATTCTATCTTACAAATAGATTGTAGGATTCCCTCCTAGTTGGCTCTTGCTCCCTCCCTCAAATATTCTTCAGCTGGCTGACAAGATATTTTATTACCTAAATCTCATCCCACTGGATTTTTCCAGCATAAGTAGTAAACTTAAACCAACTCAACCAAAAACCCAGAGCTCTCTTATCTCACTGGAATTCTCATTTCAGATAGAAATTGCAGTTAGAAAATAACCCCTGGCTAGATAATTTTCCCTCACTGACAGTAAGGAAAACTGAAGTGACACAAACCAGAATAAGACCTATAATAGCAATACTGTAGCATGCATTTACCAGAAAGACTAAAAAGCTGGTGTCTATGAGACACAAAGCAACAAATGAAGCAGCTTTGTTCTCTTCTATTACTCAGCTAAGAATGAAATACTTATCACAGCCCTGAGCTGTTGCTGTCCTACTAGCTTAAAAAAGCTCCAAGATTGTGTCAACTAAGACACAGCTATTAGTGGCACTGGGTCAAGAGTTTCATTACATTTGTGACGCAAAGACAAAATTTTCCCTTACTGCTGCACACGGTGCAGTCCACCCTGGATCCAATTAATAGCAGGTACAGATCTGTTTTTAGATTAAGTGCCCTACAGTTGCAATTTTTGGAACTGTTTGCTTTAGAAAAGCATTGAAATTTCCCGCTGTTGCCTGAGCATGAGTCCCTGCTAGCACATGAGTAACAAAAAGCTGAGAGGTGCCCTTCTCTGAATTGCATAGCCCAGCTGACTCAAGGCAGAGGATGACTATGAGTATGACGCATGTAGGAGTACCTGCCTTCGTATGCTCTCTGCTCAACTATGGGTGCGATTTCTTCATTTAACCAATAACCCTTTTTTTAATTCTTTTTTTTTAAGTGAATAAACATTTCATTACAACTTTCCTTGTACATTCTTTTCAAGAAACTTTCTTTCAACCAGAAAATAGGGGATAAAGAATGGAACAAGTAAGCTATGTTTAAAGAAAAAGCTACTACTGTAAAACTTCATTTTCAACCCACATGTTCTTTGTATACTTAGACGGTAGGCACTCCTACAGGAAAAGAATATTTCTTTATATGTGTGACGTGTCTAGAAAATTAGAAACCCATTCTTAATAAAATTAGAACTTTTAGGCAATATTAACATAAAATTACATTTGTTAAAAACAACAAAAGGATTAAAATTCCCTGATTTCAAAGAATCATCGTAACCATTCCCACCTAACACTTCTTGCAATAATAACAGTGCTCAACTTATGTCCATAAATACCATCTTTTCTTCCATTCAGGGATCACAATTTGGAAAACAACTAACCATGGGTATTGGAGTACTTTTCTTGCAATAAACAAGGGAGACTATTGCTATGACTTATTCTAACGAAGTAAGCACATTATAGGTGCAGCCTAATAGAATAAAACTTTGTATAACCAGTGTAAAAAAGCAGGGGGAAAAGAAAACAAAACCAAAACTGTTACTGTACTTGCTCTCTCCATTTGTTTTTGCTGAAAGTGACACCAGTTTCACAGAAACAATTGCTGCAAGGTCATAAACATTCACTGCAACACTCCCATCCCACTAGGCTCACTTAAACAGTATGAAATCTACAAAATTTCCACTTGCAGAAACACTGATGAAAAGGGCAGACCATTCAACTGAAGGAGATAAATGATGAAGAACAACAGTGACTAAAGTAATGAAAGATGCATAGAAAAAGTAGATGAAGAACCTCATCAGGTTGAAAGCAAATGCCTATTAAAAGAAATTGTACGGAAGAAATTGCATAAATTGTAAAAGGCTGGAATTCTCATAAAGCATAAAATTAGAGTAAATAATTCAGTTACAGGTTGTAGTTAAAGTCATAATAACATTAAGAATCAGAAGATGTTTAGATGCTTTTTTGAAAGAATTTTTCATAGGATACATTAGAAAAAAATCCATATTTAGGTCTCAGGTGAGACTTGTAAGAGCTAATACGATGATTTCTAATTGTTACTGGTTATGAATACATATCTCCAGATGAGTACACATCTACCTGCTTCAAAGGGTTCAACATGGCATTATTCCACCTAATAATAGCAGTAGTAGCAGCAGCAGCATAGCTGTACTTAAACGTATATGTCAGATATAATAAAATTCTTATTCATGCTGAAATCTTTGAAAATTGATTTATGTGGACTACTAAAAGCATTGGAATTTAGAGAAATCTTCCAGGAAAAAAACAGTAACAGCTTTCTTTTATATCTGTTTGTCTCATAATTCTGCTTAGGCATAGGTCTTCTCTATTTTGTATATTTAGCTCCATTTAAATATAGTGTGACCTGCTTAGGAAAAAAACCCATACTTTAAAATAAAATACACTCAGTCTCTTCCAAAACAAAAATCTCAGTTAGTCTATGGTCAGAAAAGAACTGCTGTCATTTTGCTTTCTCAAGAACTGAACATCAGCTTTCAACTTCTCTTTATGAGCAATGCAGTCACATTTTGTCAGCTCTCAGGAAATGTCTTCATTAAATCATCTCACACAAAGACAGTTCCAGTACAACACATAAATACTCCCACTGCCAAGTCAGTACTTGTGAGGGCAGAGGCACCCCCTCAGCTCCAACCTTCCAGTGTCACAGATGTGCTCCTTCTCCATGACAGGAGAAGACTCAGCTGTTCTCCCTTCTCAGGGGTGTTCATGCTTATGTAGAGGGAAGCCAGGTTATCAGACTTGGTGAAATTATGAGACACCCCTGATGGGAGCACCCAAAAACCAAAGCTGTAAGGATCATTTCATGATCCTCCTGCCCATTAACGTCAACTGAGCCAAACTTATCATTACAGATAATTTAATCTATCTCTTTAACATGCACACTACTGCTACCTCTTCATCATAACATTTGAATATGAAAGTCACATTCATTTCAAAGTGGAAATTGTTGCAATCCTGTTTCTTTGACTGATACACACTAGGGAAAGAGTACATATACCATCTAACCTTAGCCACTCTTTAAGTGTGTGCAGTCTACCCTCCAAAACAACTCTCCTCTAAACCAGATGTCTGGACAAATTTCATACTCTGAAACTAACAGAGAAAATTAGTGCTGTCAATGCTAACTTAGCCCCAGGAATTAACTTTCTGGACATTTTACACAGAAGACTTCATCAAAGGAAGCTTTCACTTTAGCAGGAATTCTTAAATGATTGCTGCAAAACATTCCAGGAACAATACCTTCCAAATTAATACCAGATTAATACCCATCATTCCTCTCTGACCTATGCAGGTGCCAGATGCCTCAGCAGGAAACCCTCACATGCTGGCAGGAAACACAGACACAGCTCCAGTCCAGCCACATCTCCAACCACAGAACAAGATGACCAAGGCATGTTGCAGGGTGTACCTGCTAAGAACTTCTATCTAGCTATAAACTACAGTTACAACTATGCAGTTTAGCTATTTAAACACATAAAATACCACTTAGCAGGACTACTGTTCCAATTGTACCACTAATAGAAAGATAATTGAACCTGAAAAGGCCAAGGATTGCAACAATACCTATGCCATGCTAGGAATGGGAGGTGGAAATAGGGCATAAGACCTTGTTTTCTCAAGAACTTCTACCCAGCTCTGTATAATATAAGACTATGTACACTGTTCAGCTTGTCAACCAAAAAAACCTACAAGCTGCTGATACTTTCCAGCTCCTAGTCAACAGAAAGCTGCAGACAGCAGCACAGATAAGTTTTGTTTGTTTACTTACTTTTAGAATACTGTCTTCTTTCATTGACTAATCGCAAAAGTAGAAACACACACAGGAAACACATCAGTATTTCTACTGCCTTCCTGTCTGTTTGAAAATAATTTCTGATGTCACTCTTTAGTTGTTTTCTGTTAAATAAACTTTCTGCTTATAGTCACAGTCACAAAGCAAGAGCTGTGTGAAAAGAGTATCTTGAAACCTGAGCAATACAAAAGTCATGCAAAATCTAAAAATACAAGCAACTTATCAGAGATTACTGCACAGTTGAAAAACAATGCTCTTACAATGCACACATGATTAAAAAAAGTGCAGTAAAAACAACTGCACTTTTACAGCCACAGAGACCTGACATTAATGCTAAACTAGTTATTTGAGGAGCAAAAGCACCTCTTGACATTTTAACTGTTTTCTAGCTAGCACATTTCTTATGATTCATGCAGTGGGAGTTTACCTGAAATAGACTACAACAAGAAACTGCAATCAAAGTAATTAACAGAAGTATGAATTTGCCTCTCCCATTCCTGTTTAGAGTTAAGAGCTTACACAGTTTTTTCTGGGAAACTACTGAGGTGGCAGTGGAAAGGTTGAATCCTTAAACCATTCTTGCATGAATCAGCCCACAAAAACACTGCTGTCTTTGGTTCATTACATTAATCAACAATTACCCTCTTTAGCTCTGTGGAAGGCACAAGAGGGCCACAATCACTACAGTCCTCCAGACTGTGTCAGTAGTCTATGGCAAGAGTAATCCTGGCAAGAAAATGTCATCTCCTGAGACCTTAAACCTGCCTTCAGAGGAGGGAGACACAATGCTCAGTGACACATCAGCTTCTAGGCAACATGAAGGAAAAATATGTAGGTTGCTTCTCTACCAGTATGAAGTTTCTCAAGAGTATTCTGCTTTCAGTGGGTCCAAACAAGCTCCCCAGAGAGAAGTGTGCTTGTGTGGGCATTCTGAAGGTCCAGTTACACCCCTTGCATCTGTATGACAATACAATCCCTCCACACTGCGCAAATTATTGGTAATGGAGTTGAACCCTTTGTCTGTTGGGAAGCTGAAACCAAGTCTTCTGCATGAAGCCAGATAGTATGAGATGTAGACATACAGCATCACAACACCATATCTCCACCAAAACTGCTGTACCTGTTAAGTAGTACAAGTTAAACTATAAAGAATTCTCTTTGTATTTTTTCCAATATCATTATGACTTTTGCTCTAAAGTGCATCAATCTTGTTTGCAGGACAAACAATGGTTTGCAAATAGACTCAGCAAAAAACAATTTCACTGGCTCTTAATCTCAGGCAATCTTTCCTGTCAATGGACTTTCTGTGGAGTAATATCCAATGCGTGTAATAAGCAGGTGAAGTAAAAATGACAGACTACATAACAATGCTCATTCCTTCCCTCCCATGCTACTTCTGTAGCACGGTCAAGATAGACAAGAGGAACAGATGCAAATTCAGTCTTAAAGAGGCTATGAAGCCAAAATCTTGTTGCATAATTTGGAAGCATATACTGTAACTACACCAAGCTGAGGAAATCAAAGCATTTATATCTCCTACCCATACATTCTGTAAACCTACACATAATTAACCAGAGACTTATTATTAATGATAAAAAATATATAGAATTAATGTATATTTACACAACACCAGAAATAAACTAAGTTGTCTTCTGCTGAATTTGAAAAACATTAAACTAATCAAAAATAAAAAATAACAACTATTATTCAGAACTACTTGTATCATTCCCTCTCTTCTCTCCCACTGGACCTTGATTTTTTTATTAATCAAAACACAGCATCTTACCTTCAATCCCTGAGAATTCTTTGCAATATTATTTTTCTTTTGTTTGTTTGTGTGTGTCTTTTTTTTCCCCACCAGCACTTTTTCAAATTTGGCACTGCTTATGTCATGAGGAGCTATCTACCTCTTAATTTTTAAGGCACCTTACAGGATTCTCCAGCTTTCCTTATGTTTGGCAGCTAATGAAGCCATGCCTGGGGGATTATGAATGCTGTGCATATGTTGACTAGCACCATTTGATATCTACACATGCATTTTGACACTACCTGAGATTTTGGGAAATTTATGCCTAGAGAAAATATTAAATGCATACTGACTGTAAAGAATAAAATATTTTGGTTTAGTTTCGTCGATGCTCTTTACTGTGTCAACATATTTAACTTACAGGACATTTCCTTCTGATCACTACTTTCAGTGAATATTAGGTACCATATATTTATTAAAACAGAGAAATTTCACAGACCCTGTCTCCATATTTCACCTTCAGCAAATCATAGTTAGTATGTCTGATTTTAACAAAGCATGAAATTATCCCTCAGCAAAGCAAATTAACAAGCAACAACAGGGCCAGCTGTTGTATTTCTTAGTGTAATCAGTTCAGATATATCGATTTATATTCCTCAGTACATCCTTTATTAAAAAAAAATCTACATAATAAGTAATGAAGCAAATCATGAAAGACCTTTGCAATAATTCTGTTCCCCTTACTCTGCAATTTAGGTTTGTACAAGCTTATGATCAGGAAGATGCTTACAGTATGCAGAAATGCTACAATTAGAACTTGTATTTCCCTAAATATATTGACAGAAACTGACATCAAAACATATGCCAGGTAACACATGATATTAAAGTTCAAGTCTAAGTTCAGTTTAGAAAGACAAGAGGCAGGCATGGGGAGAGCAGTGGAAGATTCAAACCCCAGTAATCAGTGAAAACTTAATTAGAGCTGTGAGTTACACCCCTTGAAAATTAATGTGTTCTTAGGGTCTTGGAATTTCTACAACAAAAAAACCTGTGCTAGTCTTCACCAGTTTCCATAGAAATTACTTCAGTTCTTACTACTGATTTTGGTGGTGTGGTTTTGTTTTTTAACTGGGTTAGCTTCCCCTTTTGCCATACTTGCACTGGACTCTCATCAGAATCATCCAATAATTGACCCAAGCCTATAGCTGTGAATCAAGAGATGGTTTTTTTTACAGAGGGCATGAAAAGAATAGGAGGAAAAAGGTAAGTCCTCCAGAGATTCAGCATGGGAATTATTCAGAGAAAATGCTGAGCACTTGTTGCTGTGCATCAGCAAACATGCCTTTCATAAAGCGGAATAATTTAATGTGTAAACATAACATTTGTAGTCTTAAATTTCTGTCAAGGTGAATGGCTATCATATTTAGAGCTTCTGGTTCTTCTATAAACATATAGCAGTAGACTTTCTACTACTACTTATTTTACACAGAACATATTAAGATATGCAAAGCTTTGATCTTATATAAGCACAGGACTGAAATACTATTTTGATGGTGATTAGCTGAACATAGAACAATCCAGCTGTGGGGGGGAAAAAAGGTAGAAAGTTATTCCTGTTTTCATACTTGTGGCCTTTCAGTACTTAAAGGGAAGTTATAATAGAGAAGAAGAGCAACTTTTTACACAAGTAGGTAATGATAGGACAAGGGGGAACAGTTCTAAACTAGAATAGGAGAGATTTGGATTAGATACTAGGAAGAAATTCTTTATTCAGAGGGTGATAAGGCACTGGAACAGGTTGCTCAGAGAGCTTGTGGATGCCTCATCCCTGGAAGTGTTCACGGTTGGGTTGGATGAGGCTTTGAGCAACCTGGTCCAATGGGAATTGGAACTAGATGATCTTTAAGTTCCCTTCCAACCCAAACCATTCTATGATGCTATGATTTGTTCACTAGCTAACATTAACAGAAATAATACATGTAAACTTCTTTTGGAAGAAAAATATAATAATTACAAAACTGATCATAATTAAGTAAGTGCCACCACAATCTACAAATCTCAATGAGTTATTTTATTACTTGTCTGTGTATCATGACAGACAGTTTTACAACACTGATTAATTTATTCAGAATACTACCAAGTACAATAAATGTATAACAGAAATGCTTTTAATCAATAAAACAATTAACAGCATGGAATTATTTCTAGCAAAAAGACAAATAAGTTGGAACTATCTAATTGTAAAAGACTGCTTGCATATTGGCAGCTTTTAAACTTCAGACTTCAGAATTGTCTATAATTATATAGTAAAAGACAATGTTTCAAACAATGTTTTTTTTAGATTAAAAAAAAATTCTGCTGTTTTGTCCTCAAATGCAGTCATGCTATTAAAATCAGATGGAAATCAGCATATTTGCAGGATTCCAAATAATGCATTTGTTGTCTGGGAGGCTCCAAATGTACTTTATTGCTCAGCATGCAATACAACACTCAACATTTGCATCCTGTCAATGACTTTTCTCCATGTTCTCACCTATGATTTTTCCAAGTCACTTCTGTACTTTTGTCCCAAATGTTGTCTCATGCTCACTGAATATAAATATCTCTAATTGATACACACCCATCCACACACATATATATACATGCATACAGAAATAAAATACTACGATTTCTCAGGGAGACATGAAGAGATGAACAGAACAATTAATTGAAAGACAAAATTGAAATAACTTAGCCAATTCTAACTCAATCTTACCTCTTATCATTTGTTTCTGGTTTTTAAGGCTATTCTTATGATACTGGAAGTCCATTTGCCTGACTAGTGCTAAGTAATTAAACCTACCAAATAATATTGAAAATCTGACAAATTCAGTTATTGACAGGGTTATCAGAGCACCACTTTTACAATTAGTCAAGGAGGAAAGAATAAAAAGTCTCCTTGAATTATCCTGAAACAGCCCATCCAGAATTTTTGATAAAACCAAAAGAAATGCTCCATCATTGGAGTAATTTTAATACACTTAGGATAACAGAGGACAACTGCTGAAGTTGCACCAGTACTGTGTGAATATTAAGACAATAACTTTCAGTTTCTACTTTACAACTCAAAATGCAGAATTAAGGTTCTAGTTTCTAAAAGATTTTCTTGTATTGGTACTTACTTAACTTTATGGTTGTCTCAAGTTATACCAAAGTAGTAAAGAAATACTGAGACAAAGAAGGACTTTTTGAAGAAAACCAAATAAATATGAGGACATTTTCTGAAACTTGACAAGGAGCTTGAATTGTGGAGGACCAGTGTTTGCAAGTTTTTATTTGTTTGAGGATTTCATGTGAAACTAAATTACCTATGCTGCCCATGTATAGGTGTTGCTGCTACTTTTAAATAGAGTACTAGATAACAAAAAAAACCTGAAATTATTATTTTTAAAGGACTAAACACCTGCTAACAGTTTTGAAACATTTTTAATAGTGCCTTTCCTCTTATAATTTTCAAGGACTTACTATCTAGGTGATGTTTAGCTGAACTACGTTAATTACATACAAAAGGGGGAAAATTAACATACTGCTTAAATTCTAGCTTGCAAACTCCCAATCACTTCAGGATATACTTTTCTGGCATATCTATATATTTTCAAATTATACCTCTCTATGGGGACTAAGAACTTCTGAATTCTGTTCTAAGCTCTACCACCACCTACATGAATGTGAAAAATCAAGCCTAATGTTTTTGGTTCTTTGTGTAAAATGGATCTTTTAATATTTTTATTATAATTGTGCTAGGAGAGCAAGTTCATACCTTGCACTTATTTAAGTATTTTGATGTAGACAATTAGACTCAAGATGAAAACAGTTTAAATTCCTGTAAAAAATTTAAATTCTCAGGTGGAGTTTATTATGAGATATATGCAAAATTAAATTAGTTCACTGTAGCTTGAATAAAAATGTTTGCCACAAGTGACACAACTGTAAAGGGCACTATAATATAAATTAATAACTCTGAATCCCAAAGATGTCTTAGTCACAGCAGGCACCTGCACATGCAATCTTTGCAAAGAACTTTTAGTGGTAGAGTTTTACACTCTCATACAAGTTTGAATAATTTTTACCTTTCATTGACTTTTTAAAAAATTTCTGAAAAATAAGCTGTTGCAGTTTAGCATGCATCACAGTGGATGCATAATCTAGAATGAGACAGCACGAAAACCTTGCTCATTGGATTCAAAACCTTAACAGGTTTTAGAAAAAAATGTTTGTCTTAGTTATTTAGAGGAAAAATGTTTGTGTTTCACTAAAATATAGAAAGGTAGTAACAGCAGATGTTACACATAATGGACTTGGAAAGGTTTTCTTCACAATCAAGCTGCAAATCAAAATGCCAAAATAAACTTTTTTTTCCCCCCATAGTTTTAACAAGAGAAAAGAAGAACTTACAGGTAAAGCAATCTTTTAGAAAATTTCTGCTATGACAGAGCTTCACATTCACATTACTTCCTGGGTTCATTTCCTAGAACAATCAGAAACAAAGCACATGTGAAACCTCTTACAATGTTAAAATAGCATCTATTCCATTGCCTTAAAACATGTTATGAAGCAAGGTTTGGGAAAACTTTTTATGCTGGTGTCTTCCAAATGGTATAACATAAAGTAAAAATTCTGAATTTGAAAAGTAGTCTTAAATAATTTTTATCAAATCCTATACCAGATACTGATACCCATTAATCTTTCCATAGACTTTCAGACCAATTTGAGATTAATCCTTGACATTCCTGAGCACAGGAAAACCATACATGATTTTCCCTCTATCAGCCACACTAGTACAAAAAGCCTTTGCACAGCCACCTCAGCCATATGGCATTGGCAGAATAACATGCAAAAATAAATAAAGCTTCATAAAATTTTTAAAAAGCCAAAACATGTAATTAGCTCTCCAGCAATGTTTTTACACGTTTGCTCACAAAACGAAGAGCAAAATACATAAAACACTTCGCTAAAACAGTTGTCTCACGAGAATAGCAAATACAAGCTCTGTCCTGCAAGGGACTCAAGCCAGCGAAAGAACTGAGCTGCACAGGCACATGTGGTGGGTATTTGCAGCAGGAGCACCGTGCTGCGGGGACTGAATCCCACAGCTGCTGCCCGGGGAAGTGTGCTGCCTGCTGGAGACTCGGATCAAGACATTGTGAAACACTGCTGCAGACTATGACCCTCTGCTGCTTGTCTGTACAAGCTCTGAAGATGACGCCAGAGGCAATGAAGAAAGCATCAAGCACTGACTACTGTTGTTAAGAGTATGTGGAGGGGGCAGATGTGGCGGTGTCGAGTGCATGGAGAGCTCAGGCCGTTTTCTCCTCAATCCTTCCAGAAAGGCAGAAGGGTGAAGAAGGAATTGACAGATTCCACAAGTCAAGAATTTATTGTATGGTTGGTGTGGGCTGTAAGGTTTTAGATTATATAGGAGTACAGGATGTTCTACAAGGACAGAGGATTGTTCAGCAGAGATGCTGTCCACACAAGCAGGGGAAAACATTTTGCCAACAAGCCGGCCAATCCAGTAATGAGAATTTCAAACTAGGAATAACAAGAGTAGAAGGCCATGATCAACAGTCAAAAGAGGAAGTAAAGGACGATCTTGGCAAGAAAAAAGTATGGGGCAATGTCAACAGGGGGAAATTTGTAAGCAAAAAACTGGGGCTGGAGGTGTCTCACCCCCAACTGTGTACATAGGGAAATGACTACCAGGCAGAATTATGGGTAATTTCCTGGGAAAATAGCATGCTTTTGTACTTCTCCAAAGAGTTTGCTAATGTACACAGAAGAGGGAACTGGAGGACTTACAAGGTCTGCATGCAGCTGGAGAATTACAGCTTCACAGACACAGGCAGATAGCTCACATAAATGAGCCCTTTCATGAAGAATGCCTTCTTCATCTCACTCCTTTCTGATAAAACCATCCCTCAGCTATACCAGGTCCCTGAAACCAATGGAAAGCCTGAAGCAAGGTAGATTTCCTCTCAATGGAGGAGAGGTAGGTTAGGAAGCATTTAAACAAGCTGTACACACACAGATCCACGGGCCATAATGAGATGCACCACACGTTTTGAGGACTGGCTGATGTCATTGTGAGAGCACTCAGTCATTGAAAGATCAAAAAAGATCACAGTGATCAAGGTGAGCGGAGGAAACGCTGAGGACTGGAAGAGAATAAATATCACCTCTACTTTCAAGAAATCAGCCCAGCCTCATCTTGACTCCTGAGAAAGGAATGGAGAAAATAAACCTGAAAATCGTTGCCAAACACAGGAGGGTTAAGGTGTTTGGACACAGTAAGCATGAATATATGGAGGGAAAATTGTGCCTGCTTTTCACAAGGAGCAGGCTGACCCAGTGGACAAGGAGAGAACACTGAACATTGCTTATCTTGACTTTAATAATGTTTCTGTCACAGCCTCCCATTGTCTTCTCCCTGACAAATTGATGAAACACAAAATAGATGAATGGAGAGTAAGGTGAACAGAAAACCGGTTGAACTCCTGGGTAAAAAAGGTTGCAGATAAGCAGCACCAAGTTCACTAGCCAAGTTCACTGGCCAGTGTGCCATCAAAGGCACACACCAGGTGTCAATATGAGCCAATACTGCTCAGAAACTCATCAATAATTTGCAAAGGGAGACAGAGTGCATAGCTATTACAAAACTAAGAGGAGTTTATACATCAGAGGGTTGCCTTGCTGTTCAGAAAGACCCTGACAGTTGGAGAAATGGGCCATCATGAAGTTCAACACAGGGGAAAACGAAATGCTGCACTTGTCAGGAATAATCCCATGCATGTTGGCAGAAAAGGACATGTTGGCAAAGGGACAACATGCTGGCCATGAGTCAGCAATGTGCCCTCACAGCAAAGAAGGCCTATACCAATCCAAGCTGCATTAGGAAGAACATCACCAGCATATTGAGAGAGCTCACCTTTCTCCATCACCAGCATATTGAGAGAGGTCACCTTCCTCTCTACTCCGCACTGGTGAGCCATTCTGAATGCTGTACTGGGTAGCCCAGAACTGAGCCCAAGAGAAACACAGAGTTACTGGAGCAAGGCCAGCAAAAGTTTACAGAGGTCACTAAAGGACTGGAGCACCTTTTGTATGAGGAGAGGTTGTGAGAGATGAGAGTCTTGAGAAGGCTCAGTGGGATCTGTTCTATGCTCATAAACACCTGGTCAATGGCAAAATTAGAACTCTTCTGAGTGGTATCAAGAGAAAGGACAAGAGGCAATAGGCATAAATTAAATACAAGATATCCCATGTAAACATTTTTTTTTTTTTTTGTATGAGGGTGGTCAACTAATGGCACAGGTTGCCCAAGATGCATCTCCATCCTTGCAGATATTCAGAATCCCACTGTGCATAGTCCTGGGCAATGTGTGCTAGGTGACCCTGTGACCAAAGGGCTGGCCAGCCTCCAGAGGCCACTTGCAACCTCAACAATTCTATGATTCTGGAAAGTGTTTTATTTAACTGGTCTCTGCTTAAAAATAAATTGAAAAGAGGTTAAATTAATCACCCATAAAATCTCTTCTCCACAATGCATGGGAAAAAAATGTACAATCAACCTTACTGTGCTTTAACTAGCATTAAAGGCACAAAAATGTTATAGCTGAAAGCTAGAAACATATAGTAACCCTGACCCTAATGAATGTCGGCATGTCTTTTGGAATCCTGGATACTAATGGCAAGATTTTAAAACCATACATTAAAAACAACAGAAGAAATTCAGATACTCTGATCCAATTAATTGACTCTGTCTCTGGAGACATTCAAAACCACCTGGATATGTTCCTGTGTAACCTGTTCTAGCTGACCCTGTCTTGGCAAGGGCATTGGACTGGATGCTCTGCAGAGGTCGCTTTCAACCCTAACAATTCTGTGATTCTGTTATTGTAACAGACAAAAATTTTCCCTAATAATTCCCACTTTGAACTTCCCTAGTTTCCCATGAGAAAGCAGAACATACATAAACAACAGAACTTCAGGCAGATACCTGCATCTGATTTTTAAAATCAATTAATAACAAATACATCAAATGTATTTTATTTCATAATGAAAATATATATTTAACAAGCAAAAAAATCATTAATCTGACCACTCAAAAAATCTGTACAACATGCACTCTAAAAATATGAATCAACTGCATGGTACTCAGTGGATTAGAATTTCATGGTATTTTATACTAAATGGAAACACCAACACTTATGTAAGCATTCATGGGTTTACGAGAGCATGACCCAAAGAATTGTTCAACTTGTGTGGAGAAATCAAGCCATGGAGTAGGTTTTATAAGTCATAAAGAACAGAAGCACAACTAGACTGTAGAAAATCCAAAGAAATATATTATAGTCAATGTATTCTTTAGAGGAAAAGAAATCATTTAGTAGTTGAAATCATACATCTTCAAGGGAACAGATTAAGCTTCCATTTTTCCAGAAGCCTTTTCAAATTTTTGAATTTCAGTTGTTGAAAAGGTATGACTACAAATTACATTTTAAATTTTCTAATTACCTATTTCCTTACAGAAAAAGTGAACACATGTACCTATTTTGTTCATTGCCAGGCAGAACAAAGAATACATTTTAAACAGACATACGGTGTATTTCTGTACATGTGTACTCATACAAAGGCATGTTGTGTGTATATAGACACATGGGTATCTTTTGTGTTCATGTTGCTATGGAAACAAACTTCTGTGCCAAACATATGATTACAAAGACATTCTAGTTCTTAAACAGGGTGTGTGGCTTATCTTTTTTATTTTCTAAGTCAACGAAAAAAGCAGGTGCATAAGGTTACAGAAGAGCTGTCAATAGTCAAGAGCATGTAAAGCTAACAAAATTATAACATCTGAAATACAAAGATTTTTCATTCCATAGTGTTTGTATATTTAGATATAACTTTATAGACTATCCCAAAAGACAGCAGATTATGACATAATGTTAGGACACTACTGGTTTTGCATAATACAGAAGATGAGGCAGATAACCCTGACATTTTCTCTGATTTGTTTAAAACAAGATTTGTAGGAAACCTTCACTATGGAACTACTCATATCAAACCGTATACCCATTTAAAAAGGGTGAATCAAAGAACTATGTTATATAGATTTAAGTTCCTGTTTTCCTTTTTTTTTTTCACAGAACATGAAACAATCTCTATTCAATACCTATATCTTTGTCCATCTGCTCTGCAAATGTTCTTGCAAAACAGTTTCCCATGGCAACATCAAATATCACATAGTCTGTCTTCTGTTAAAGCCCTTCTAACTGATCCACTCCTGAATTTCAAGCAGCGTATTTTTCTGCAGTATTTAAGTAAATAATAAATGAATGGAGTATATTGTCAAGCAAAAAAAATCCACATGAATGAAAGAAATACCCATAAATAAACCCCTCTATTTAGGCACTTATTTTTTATTTTATTGCTTTAATAATTTCATTTTTGGATAGCATTACATTTAAACCATCTAAGGTGGGGTGGGAGATATACGTTATTAAAAAAAGCCCTGTCCATCTGACAGCAGTTTTCACTTGATTAAAATTTCAAAGTCACTCTGTTGCATGTATCAAAACAAATTGTGCATAACATAAATTCTAAAGAATAATGAAATAACATACTGAAAAGTAAGTTTTGGAATGAAAAGCCCACAATGGCTGCTTACCATGGGACAATTTCAGAGAGATATCATCACCTACAAATTATTATTAGCCCCTCTAATTTTTACATCTTCATGGTTACAATGATCAAAGAAATATAAATAAGAGGAAAATTTCTCAATACATTTTCATTCAAGAGAAAAAACTAATAACAGTGATTTCATGAAAGTAACTCATATTTTACCTGATATTCTATTTTGAGACTCCCTTCTCCCCAGTTTAAGACATAGTAGAAATATACATTTAAGGTCTTCTGAAAAACTCTCTGAAAGTAAGCACCCAAAAAATCCCAAACTCTTCAGTAAATATCATCCTAGTCCTGAGCACACTGATTCTGCGTGAAATTTCAACAGAAGAGTTGTTCAAGCTGTACATTAAAGAAGAAATGTTTAAACTTAGGAAAACTAGCCTACTGAATTTCAAAGTCTGATACCTTTTATTTTAGTTGTTTTCTGTCCAAGACCACCAAAATCAGCTAGGAATAGCTATGGAGATCTGATAGGTAATCAGACCTTCTGGGTCACTTCTACCTCCATATTTTAGTCTATAGATTTACTTTAAGAACTGCTACAGTTTAGCAATCTCAGATCCATAATAAACAACAGGATTAAATTCCCACAATAATTCTCTACCAGCATCACCTCCCGTCCTGGATTTGGCTGGGATAAAGTTAATATTCTTCTTAGTAGGCAGCACAGTGCTGTGTTTTGGATTCAGCATGAGAATAACGTTTATAACATGCTGATGTTTTGGTTGTGCTTACCCCAAATCAAGGACTTTTCACTGTCTCATGCTCTGCCAGTAAGGAGGTGCACATGAAGCTGTGAGGAAGCATAGCTGGGACAGCTGACCTGAACTGGCCAAAGGGATACTCCATACCATAAAATGTCATGCCCTGTATATAAACTGGGGTAAGTTTGCCAGAAGGGCCTGATTACTGCTTTGGGATAGGCTGGGCACTGGTGAGCAGGGGCTGAGAAATTGTACTGTGAACTACTTGTTTCTCTTGTGCTCTATTCATAGAATCGTACAATCAGTCCTCTCCCTCCTTTTCATTACTAATATTATTATTACAACTACTATTATTACTATATTTTATTTTGTTTCAATTATTAAACTGCTCTTAACCCATAAACTTTAATTTTTTTCTGATTCTCATCCCCACTGCAGGGTAGAGGCAGGGAGTGGGTGAGTGGTACCTAGTTGCTGGCTGGAGTTAAACCACAAAACCTACTTTTGCCTGTAATTTCCTTGGGTTATTCTTGGGTTTTCCCAGGCATTCTCTTCTGCTCACCTTAGAATTTGGTCCAAACAGGTTTTACAGATTGGTCTAGATTTCTGGTCTCTATGGTGACATTCTCTACAATAATTCTAATATTTTTAGTTAGAAAGGCTTCTTTACATGTTTTAGACATAAATGACACCATGGACTAATACAGCAAATATGGCATTTCTACAGAGCACAGAACAGATCTACAATAGGAGAACAACTCAGTGGTCTGTTGCCCATGCAGCAAGTCCAGTACACTTTATAAATATATGCAAACATTGCTGGAGAGATAAATCCCAAATACAAATACCAGAGCCCTCTGCCTGCAAGTAAGAGCACATTAAATATCTCCTTACAAAACCACCTGTAAGCTCACCTGCTACCTTCTCTACGATTTATTACCCATAGATGAAAGTATGCTGCCTACAATTACCAGTAGACAGGCCTTGTATCTATTTTTGATAAACAATAGATACATTTTATCATTACACTCTAAAAACCTTTATTCTGTATTTTTAATAGGTCATTAAAATACGCCTATTAATTGATGAATGATATGTTTATGATGCTAATTAATTTTATTTTTCAAGCAAAGACAGGTGGTAGCACTTCTTCCATCAGTCACTATGGTCATGCCAAAAACTGGTAAGTCCAACCTTAATTGTATGAGCCTAACCTATTTCTTAGATATGTAGCTTGGTTTTCCAGGTTTGTAAGCAAATCAAAGTTAAAAACACTTCAGTCAAAATTACAGTGAAAGCTATAAAAAGTACATTACTGCAAGTTTTCATCAAACCACACTTACTTTGTGTTTACCTGTCCATAGAAAGATTATATTTTGACTCGTTTTAAAATACCATAGTAAAAACATCAGTGATGAAACGATCAGTAATAGTAAATTTCATTACATGCTATTGCATGTGATGTATGTGATACATGTAAAATCAACTGGCTACAAGCAGAGCATGTTTTGAAAAATGTTTTACAAATATACTACTTCAAAAGTAATTATTTAATCTAAAAATAAAATACAAATTCTTACAGGACTAACATCCTGATTTTTCAGACAGTGTCTGAAAGCCTATAAAGACTTTAAGTTATTACAATCTATTCTGCAAATGGCTAAGCAGCCAGGACCATGTTCATTTATGCTTTGTCCTTTTAAGCTTTCAGGGTGCTGTGTAGCCATAGTAACTATGCCTTTTCTCTGTGAAATCCATTAGCTGGTCTCAATCTGGGATTCAATACTACCATAATCAAAGCTAAAGATTAAAAAAAATTGTGATTAAGAAAAAGATTGTCAGGGACAAGCATTTTTTTTAAAGCAATTTCTACATATCTATGCTTTATACATAACAGTAAAAGAAAACAAAAGGTTAAAAGGACATCAAAAGATAAATTCAAAATTAATTTCAAAACTAGGCTACCATCAGGAATTGCACACTACTACCTCAAACTAGATCTCTGAGCAAAACTAGTTCTCATTTGCATTGTCAGTCAGTGCTGCTGGTTGGCCACCAGCACAACAGATGAGCTTTCACCTTGTCATCTCACTCCCTTTCTGACAGCAGACTAGGGTGCAAGTATTAGAAAGAGAGACTAGGATTTGCACTGCAATTTTGATAAGGCCACACAAGAGATAAAAATGACCTTTCTTCCTATATTATCTGCTGTGGGATAATACAGACAAACTACAATCTGTCGGATCTCTACTGGACAAGAATTTTGTCAATAGAAAATGGAAAATCCAGGACTCTTATTCCATATAGACAAATTTGAAACATGGCAGATATTTCAGAAGGCTAGGATAAGCTCTAGCCTGTATCCTGTTTGGATGTTGTTTTAAGTCACAACAGCACTGAACAACTTCAAATGCCAAGTCAGTCCTGACACAGATTACAGTTAAACTAAGCTAATGGAATTGCTAATGTTTGCTTGCATCCTAATTACAAGGAGTTACACCTGGTAACTAGGAGGAGGCACATTTTTTGCAATGCATTAGAATATACTCCATGGTTGGAATCTGAAAGAGTAGGACTATATTCTACACCCCATTAATTTAAAAATAAAGAATTCCTTGAGTCTTTGTACTGGATGCTACATTCCTTAACTGAAAATTTTCACTGCCTCCTCAGCTATTTTACTGTTAGTTCAAGGTCTGCAGACTTTTCAACTTCCATTCAGTTCTGCACTATATTAGAATCAAACATGATGCAAAGATAAAATATCTGCCATGGCAAGAAGTGTGCATCTTTGGGCCAAGGGAAGGGACAATAACCACTAATAAGAAAATTAATCCATACTGGTATTTTATTTCTGCTTCCTAGCTCCTTATCTAGCTACTGCCCTTCTTGTAACAAGCAACATGACAGAATGGGAAGGCCATGGTCATATAAGATAGACTGCACAATTATTTTTAAGAGACCATGAAAATTGCAAAATTAACTCATACTTGCATTCAATAGGAAAAAAAAAATCATGAGAGTTATCTGAATCTGAACCTTCTGCTTTTTCCCTGTAATACAGAACTTGTAAAGCCCTGACTTCATTGAAGTTAACAGCAAAACTGGCCACAACCTTCAGCAGGGCAAAGACTTCTGTTGCCTTATTTTTACTGTTAAAAATAGCTAGTTTCATACTAGCTAGTTCCCAAGACTAGTGTTCTGTAAACATAGCTATGTTATTGTAGAATTATCTTGTTATTGCATTCCTTTCCCATGGACACAGATCTTTGATGGACATTCCCTTTGACCACTGTAGTTAAAGAAGGAAGTATTGATTTTCTCCAATGAACAGTGATTTCTAAAAGTGTATATAAGAATTAAAAGAAGGTGGGTCTGGCCCCTCTTCCTTCCTTTCCTCTGAACGTGAACACAGCTGGCTCTGGCTCTTTCTTTTCTGCATCTCCAGCATTCCAGCGGTGATAGACTTCACCTTTTGTATATTTAATGACAAGGATGACATAAGAGAGGGTTAAAGGTCAGTCTGTCATCACAGTAGAGGATGAAGTCATGTCATCATAGCTCCTACACCTGACTTGTCCAATGATTCTGTGATCATCAGCTTGGCCCTAGTCTAAATCAGAAATGACAGCACAATTTAGAAGTCACAGTGTAAAGCTCAATAATAGCTTCCTAGAGTTCAACATACAAAGATGCACCAAATGCTTCTTTCCAAGTACTCTTGGTTCTGTCCTTGAAACAAGAACAGACAGAGGCTCACCTTTACTTCAAAACACTGAAAGCATATTGAGGAAGGAAGGGATGTTCTTAACTGTTAGAACATTTTGACAGGACACCCTTTGTCATTAGAAATGACTGCACAATTTCATCCACTCAGGCTATGGAACAAAGTCCTTCTATACATATTGAGAGAATACTCTGTGAACTGCAATCTTAGGAGAAGAGAGCAAGATATACAGGTCCTTTCCCTTTTCCACCCAGTCTTCCTGATGCAAAAAGCTCCTAATGGGAAGCAGCAGAGATGGTAAAAATCACAAGAAATCAAATCCAACCCTCAATAGTATTCAGAAAAATAGAATTACAAAATAAAACAAAAACAAAACAAAAACAACAAAAAAGTCAACAAAACAACCAAAAAAAAAATCAAACAAAGCCCAAAACAAAGAAACAAACAAAAAAATCCCATCAGCAAATCAGAAAAGTTGGAGATTTGATACAGTATATAGGTGCAGGTGCTCTCAATAGACTTGCAAGTGTTGCAGAACCAAGTGCAAGTGATACAGCTTAGAATGTCTTGAAAAACACCGCTAATTTTCTTTTCCCACAGGCTTTAAATCAAAATTCTGCACAGCATTGTCTATGTACGTGTCTAAGTAACTTTACCAATCAACTACATTTATTCCATAAAATTTTTGCCAAAATTCAAATGCTATTGTTCCTTCTTTTTCTCATTAAACTGAGACACCAAAACTTTAAGCTGCATATTTTTATAGTTTTAGTTTTTCCTGAATTTAATTCTAGGCTGCTAATGCCTTTAAAGCCCTAAGAATAATCCAGTTTTAAATCATAAGGGAACAGAAGCTAAACCTCTCTTTAAAACTTGAAGTACCAATTAAAATAAACTTGGAAGAGAACTAGTCATGGGAAGTTTAACTTTGCTTGACAAAAAAACAAAAGAACCTCACACAAAAAAAATGCCCATATATCACCTTCCTTTGAGGATGCTCTGTGAAGATGTTTTCTATGTCCAAGGATATTACTACTTTCACATAAACCTCCCTGCTTACTCCCCATTCCAATATTCTGCAGTTGCCATAGTTACCATTTTGCATGACCACATTGTGAGTGGTGACCTCACGTTCAATAAATCCCCAAAAGATTCCAGTTTGCAAAATATTTCAAAATTTGTGCAGAAAACTTTGCCACAACTTTTCACTAAAAGATCGGTAGGTGCCAAGGTACATGTAAACATGTCTCTTTTTGAAGATGGAATATTTTATTTGCTGAACTGCAAACTTTCAGCAACAATGAAAGTATAGAAAGTGAAGGAATGTATAGGAACTAGAACCACAGCAAAATTCATTAAATATAGTCTAAGAATTTACACATGTGATTTTCATTATCATGCAAATGGTTTTAAATAAGGAAGGTGATCCAAGTGCAATAGTTTCCTCTTTCCAAACTCCAAAAAATAATGAATAAAAGTCATTAAATATTCCTAAACCACAACCACATAATAAGCAGAACCTGAGTCTTACAGCATTTATGGATTGACCTTCCATAAACAGTTTCATCACAGCTACCATGAGCACGAAATACACAATCAGCAACCATTCTCCTGAGTTTGACAGATGGCAAAAACAAATCATGGTGATGACCATCTATAAGTCAGGTGGCGTGACCATAACACTGAATCCTTAACTACTTTCTCATAATAAACAGAAGTAAATACACTGGATTTCTGCACAAGGTCCCACAGTCTAGCCCTTAAGGAACAGGGAATATAAAGAACCCTGTTTAGAGGAATTTTGTGCTGTGTTTGAAATCTTTTATGCAATACAGTTTACTGTCTATTGACTGATACATAAAATTCAGGTACACATTGCATCTATCCAAGAAATAGAACTTTCAAAAAGTAGAAATGAATCTGCATTTACCAAATGCAATGTTGGATGCTTGGACCCCCCTAGAAGTATCCAAAGAAAAATCTCTTTTTCCTAATTTTCCTGTAGATGAAAAGCACGCACATGATTATATAAACTGTCCTAGCTTCCAAATATGTGATGATTTAAAAAAAAAATAAGGTAAAGACTGAATAACTTGAAATACTTTCTTTTAACAAACTAAACTACAAATTAGAACAAATTACTACCCATTCAATTTGTTCTGTTCTATTAAATCAGATGCCCTACCTGCCACTCAACTTTTCTTTTGTCTTTCATATTCTCCAAATCAAAAGAGAACATATAAGATGACAAGAATTTATTTGGATTACACTGATATGATGCTAGCAGAGAAAGGGACCTAATGAAGTTATGAAACCATCATATCCATCCACTTATCAGCATATATAAAACTTGTGAATCAGATTTTTTTGTCACAGAGCATCACTAGCTCAACAGTTAGCACTAAGGATCAAATGTGAGAGAAGGTTATTTTCATATTCATCCTGTGATCTTTCATATGCAAAGCAGCATCACACTGTTCCTTATCTCTCAAAACTGCACTCATATTTGAACATACTTGAAGATTCCACATTAGTTTTAACCTTAGAATAACAATGACTAAAAGCCATCTGTGACAGCCCAGGACCTTGCTATTTCCCTACTTGGTATGTTTGGCATCTTTCTCACTGATATGTGGCCAAAATTTTTTAGGCTGTTCTGATGCCACTAACCTTGCTGATCTCAGGTTTCTCCATGTAGACAGAGCAACTCTGAGGGCTCTTGTCTTTCCAACATTTCCATCCTGGTCTGGCATGAAGACAAGAGGACAGTGGAAGATCAGTGGATGATCTAGAGCCAGATGAAGCAGATGTAAGTGCTTCCCATAAGCCTCAGAAATAAGGAAGCCAGATTTCTGGATTTGTTGATTGGCTTCTTAGGTGAATTATGTTAACAACATACTATTGCCTTCTGCAAAATATTTTGGTCTCTATGCACAGACTACCCCATTTCTATGTGTATTTAAAAATTTCTGGTCACACTAACAGTTAGTATCAATCAAGTTTTCCTCCTAAAATCAACAGTGATCAAGAATGAACACTGTCCACAGTGTTGAGCTCAAAGCAGTGTGGATCAGAAGCACAAAGTCCAGCTGGAGGCCAGTCATCAGATGCACACCAGGTGTCACTATGAGAGTAAATACTATTCAGTATCTTCATCAATAGCCTGCAAGGTCAGACAGAGTGCACCTTCAGCAAGTTCACAGAAAACACAAAACTAAGAGAAGTAGTTGATACATCAGAGAGTTATGTTGCTATTAAGAGGAAGCTTCACAGGCTGAGAAAAGAGCAAAAGACATGAAAAGCCAAACAGGAGAAGTGCAAAGTCCTGTCCCTGTGGAGGAACACCAGGCACCAGTACAGGCTGGGAGCCAACTTGCTGGGAAGTAGCTTTGCTGAGTTGGATCTGAGGGTCCTGGTGGACAAGCACAAGCCAGTAGTGTGCCCTCAGAGCAAAGAAGGCTTACAGCAACTTGACCACTCCAGGAGGTCAAAAGAGGTGCTTCTTTCCCTCTGTTCAGTACTAGTAAGAAACATCTGGAGTGCTGACTGCAGTCCCAAGCTCCCCAGAATAAGAGAACCTAGTTGTTCTATGTTGGAATGTTGGAAATGTTGGAAAGCAAGTTCAGAGAAGGACAACAAAAATGATTAAAGGAAAAGACAATCTTTTGTATGACAAGCTAAGAGAGATGGGGGCATTCAGCATGGTGAAAAGAAGCCTCAGGGGAATCTTATCCACGTTTATAAACACTTAATGGGAGGCATAAAAGGAAGACAGGGACTGGTGTTTGCCAATGGTGCCCAGTCACAGGACACAGGAAAATGGACACAAACTGAAATACAGGAAATTGCAGTTGTACATCAGGAAAACCTTTCCTGTTGTCAGATTGGGCAAACATTGGAAAATGCCACCAAGGTTGATTGCAGAGTCTTCATCTTTGTATAAACTCCAAAAATTACTTGATGTAGCCTACTATCCTGCAACCTACTAAAGGTGACACTGCTGTAAGAAGAGAAGTTGTGCTGGACAATCTACAGAGGTTCCTTCCAACATCAACTATTCTGTGATCCTCCTAAAAACAAAAATCTCTGGTTTTAAAATAGGGAGCCCAGATGAGGCTTCTCACCTATCCTGAGAATCAGAGTCTACACAGTGTTTTGTTATGGTTACTATGTTCTTGCATAGAGTCAACTTCATGAGCAACTGAGCCACTGTATTCTCATTATGTCTGTCTGTTGCTTTGAAAGTAAAAATTCTCATATTAATCAGTAATATTAGTGCTCAACTGATTGAGAAAAAATATCTTAAGCAAATAAACTAGGCAAAAGTATTTATAGGAATAAGTATTTTGTGATTTTCTTTTCAATTGCCTTATACTATAATTGTTTCATAATATGAACACTTGGATTTCATTGTGTAACTTCTTCCAAGTACCATCTGTTTCCAAGTCCTCGTAGATATTGCCATTAATAAATCTCAATCCCAGACATCCTCATTCATTATACAAAATAGACATTGCATATCATTCAAATTACAAACAAAATTGTTTAAGTTTGTAATTCTCTGTGAACTGAGCTGTACCTCTCATTCTGCATTTCCTACTTATGGGATGACTGTTTTACAATTTAAATGTTATATCAACTCATCCATAACCTTCTTTTATGTTCTACTTCGACATCTTGTGAATAGAATATTAATATATAATTTAAATTAATATTTAATTGAAGAAAACTCAGTTCTCTCAGTTCATTAATTTGAGAATTCATATTACCTAGTTGTCAAGTGATATCCAGCCAGCTGTCATGAAGAAGTATTACACATACCTTCCTGTCCCCAAATGCTGTCTCCTATTACAGACCTTCATTTCTTACATAGCCACAGAGAGCCATTCTACCTCATCCTGAAACATTTTTTCCCATCTATCAATCCAAGTAGAATTTTTTTCTCAATTAAAATCATCACTAGATTGTAGCAGTGCACTTGGCACAAGCTGCTGCTTTTGAGCTTCAGATTTGGGTGGGAAGAAAGCCCAGGCAAAGCTCTCAGCCTTCTTCCTCCAATATCTGAATCCTCTGCCTGAGCTGTGGTAAAATCCCCTATTTCCCTTGTGTTACCTGTACCCATATCTCAGATGCCATATATGGCTATGCCCTGGAAAGCTCTTCTCCACTGGTCACTTTGAACCATGCCGTTCTGATGCTGACGGTGCAGAAAGAAGAGCCAGAGACAGCTGTGTTCAGGTTCAAAGGAAAGGAAGGAAGGAACGGGCACAAGACCCACCTTCTTTATTTTATATACCCTTTTGGAAATTACTACTCATTGGAGGAAATCAATTCTTCCTCCTTCAACTACAGTGGTCAAAGGAAATGTCCATCAAGGGTCTGTGTCCATGAGAAAGGAGTGCATATGTTAAGATAGAGTTATAATAACATGGCCATGTTTACAGAAATATAACCTTGAAAACCAGCTACCATGGGATAACAATTTTCAGCAGCAAAGAGCAAGGCAACACCGTCCCCCATTGGGTGTTTTCTGGTCCCATCTTCCTTTAAAAGAGCCCTGCAGGGCTTCTTCCCAGCTCTTTCTTCTGGGTTACTCAGCCATCTGGATAACTCTGGACCCTCAGAAACGCAACACTGGACTCACAATAAACAGCTGTTATCCCAGGGAAGGGCCCTCTGTGTAGCCTTTTATTCTCGTCGGTGCTAGCACACCACACCTGGGGAAACTCTCATCCCAGAGGAGGCAGCAGAAACAGGTTATCTGCAGTAGCTAGAACTCTGTCCTTTGGGAGAGTTAATACAACTCATCCTGGCAGGGATCACGCACACATAAAGGCGCTGTCGCGACCTTGAGAGCATCCGTCATTAGTGCTTTTACTAGATTGTTTAATGCTGAATTCATTTAAACCTAGGTGTCTTCCATGCCGAGTTACCAGGAGGCTGCTCAAATGATCCTTTTTCTAATATCAAGGAAGTAAGTAAAAGCAGAAGAAAAAAAACGGAGGATTTTTAAGGTATTATTGAGTTAGAACTATTTATGAATCTACATCTTCAGAAACCAAAAGCAAGTATAACACAGAGTGAAGGATACATAACAAGTGACAGGGTACATAAACTTCACTAGGTCACAGACAAGCTGGTCCTTGTTTCCTTATGGTAATAAAATACACTGGGACGACTTAGAAGTAAGATAGAGAGGTGTCGTAACATAGCCTTTTCCTTATGTACTAGGAGTTTTACAGAGAGGAAACAAGATTTGGTATCCCTGATGGTGCCACTCAGAAGTAGCATTGACACCTTTAGGTGACTGGCCCTCCTAGTGTGCCTCTTTGCTAAACTGACAGTGTCTTACTTAACAAGCTAAGGAAAGTACAGCTGGAGTTCCTGCATATCTAAGACGCACATATAATGAAAATGTTGTCTTAAAGTTGGAGCAAAACATTTAAGTTCGTGCCTCAGGCAAACCAATTTCTGAAACCAATTCCTGAAACACGAGAAACATTCAAGGCACTGCCTGACCAGTGCCAGCCTCTCCTACTTAACATTTTCATTCCACAATTCAGTATACTATATTCACAAAGCCTCCACTGCATAAATTCTTTTCTCTGATACAGGGTGCAGTATTATGCTTTTACATTAATTAAATCAAACCCCAATACTGTAATTGCTATAGAAAAATTCTGCAACGTTGTTGTCCAACAATATGCATACCTTGAATTTCTAAAGTGAATGGCTAGTGTTAGAGAAAAATCTTAATAAAGAAACTGCCATAGGACCAAAAACATTTTTAGCTTAAACATTTCTTTTCCCCATCCTCAGGAAAAGAACAAAACCAAAACAAAACCAAACAAAAAACAAACCAACCCAGCTCCATTTTACTTATGCACAAGCAAAGCGCATCTTCTCAGACTTTTTTCCTAGTAAGTACTCAAGGAATAGAAGAATTGTTACATGAGTTATTCTACACTTCATAAACACAAGTTACTATTTGGCCACTGAAAACATGAGAATATAATCATCAGTTTGTCTCTAAATTTCTTCCAGTAGCTGAGTTTTGAAGACCAAGGGAGCTTCATGAGAATTGAAAAGGGCTTGTTAAGATATTAAGAAAAAAAAAAAAAAGGGAAAAAAGGTAAGCTCTGTAATTTAAACAAAGGCTGGCACTTAGTTCTGCTTCTCTAAGTGTCTTGCTGCACACTGCAGTGGTAACTCAAATTTGCCAGGGCATTCAGAGGATTCACCTGCACTACTGCTTTAAGCTGAAGTCATCAAGTACAATAAATTCTCCTAAATTGATGCAGCATTTTTTTCTAGAAAATGAGTTTGAATGGAGAATGAAATGTTGGAATAAGGAAATTTGATTCTAAAGGGTAAGCAGAATGAAAAGTTTTGCACACAGTCACCTTCCCCCATCCCTGCAGTTCAAGTTTCTTTGTATTGGTATTAGATGAAGCTTGACATTCTGGCATGCATCTAGTTTGTAACAAATTCTGGGCAGTTCTTTTTCAATCTTTCAGAAGACCTTTCTAACCATCTTTAAAAATTGAACCCACAGAAGTCTGCCTGCTTCACAGAAGCCCATCTTACTGCCTGTTTTAAGCCTTTTTAGCAGCGAAGTCACAGTCTCCAACTACCTGCTCCACCCAGCACAACGAAAGCCATTCTGCAGGCAAATCTGGGGAGCTGATAGCTGGCAAGGGACAGTCACTCCTTCCTCGCTGTGATTTCTACCAAAAAACACTTCTTAGCATCTTAAGGAAGGGAGCCCTCTTCTACAATGCTCCAGCTATGTCCCTTTCAGCAGAAGCAGATACAGAGCACCTAATAAACTGCAAACAAACAGCACAGAGCAGCCACCACACATCCAAGCAGGTTCTTAAGTGATTAGGTAGATAACATCTCTACAGATGTGCAAATTTGGAATTATTTGAGGTAAAGTTGATATAAGAAACATTTATTTCTGTAGATTCCTTTCCACTACCTAAATAGCATTTGTTCTGTGCTACTTACTCATGTTTTTCCAATACACTCTGCCTCATTGAAGCACTACATGCTGGCTAACATACCCTTAAATCCCATTTTTTTGTCATTAATTACTTCAGACATCAAGTTCTGCAACTCAAAGCCCATAATCTCAAAACTCAATTTTTGCAGTGCCTCCGGGTGTGGCTGATGACCCGGCCTAGCCCTGCCGTGACAGAGCCGCGCAGGCCGGGCCCTTCCCCGCCCCGCATGATGCACTGAGGGATGGCACAGCCCCAGGTCACCATGGGGGCTCCCCGGCCAGGGCGGCAGGGGCTGTCCCCGCCCAAAAGCACAGCTCATTGGTTCCTGTGCCGGTGCAGACAGCCAACTGGCTGGCCGGCGCCCCTGTCAATCATTGCAATCCTCCACAGTGATTGGCTCTCTCCCGACTGCCCTTCCCTTGCCTCTGTACTATAACAGATGCCCCTGACCTCCATTTTGGCTGTCTTTACCTCACCCCCCTCCCCCCATGCTCCAGTAATAAAACCTTGCTGGCAATAAGCGGAAAAGAACCATTTCTCGTCTCTTTACTTCCTTGCTTAAATTAAACCGCTGTGCGTGAACTGACCCAAGATTCTGCAGGAGCTTTGATGCAGGCTTGACTTTGTTCAACACAGACTGGGTAAAGCCAAGCTGCTTGCTGCTTTTCTCAGGACATGAGACCGCCCCTAAAGGCACCAAGTTACTCATGCTTTGTACCCGCGGTGCTCAATCACTGTGCTGTGCTTAAATATCCCCAAGGTACATCATCAAGCATATTTTCCATGTCATCTGTAGAGGCTGAAAATTTTCCTCCTATTATAATTCACTTGAAATGGAACTGAATGGAGAAAGAAAATTATCATCATCTTCCAGGTCCCTGCTGAGATATCAGCTTCAGAGAAAAAAAAAATTAGATCCTTCAGAAAAGGAAAACAAAACCAACAACCTAACCCAGCAAACGAAAATAGCCCAAACACCTACTGACACGGTAAGCACTAAAGCAAAGCTATCCAGACTACCAATCCGGAAGGCCTATACAGTCTATATACAAAAGCCCACTTCTGCCCTCCAAGAGAGAGTCCAGTCAATGGGCCAGAGAGCAAGCATGACAGAGTGTGCATACATGCCCTTATGGATGCAGTTTTCATGATCCTGTGGCTGCATCTGTGCGTAACATCATATATTGGAAGATCTTGACAAATGAACAAAATACCTCTGATTCTTACAGGTGCCATCAGGTGTCTTTTAGTTAAAGAGGCATTCATTGTTCACAGTATACACTTTTCAACACATTATAGCACATATCTTGTTTTAAACTCTGAAAGTCTCTCTCCAACTGTTAGAGGGAAGATCTTTATTTTATCCAAATTCTGTTCATGCAATCAAGAAAAAGAATGATAGCATGTGACTATTACACTGCTTCAAATATGGCAAAGAGTATATTACATATACAACTAATGTTCTGTTGGGGCCTTTCCCAAAATACCCAGTAAGCCTGGTGTTCACTTGCCCCACTACTGCCAATAGTCCCTCACAAAAATCACTGCTAAATCAGGAAAGGGAAACCTGAAGATGTAAACCAGGGAAAAACGTAACAAATACCGTCCCCTTTGAAAGTCCCACGTAGCCTTTTGACATCAATTCCTACTGCTCTACTTTCTACTGCTACAGTAATTAAAAAAAAAATTATATTGAAAACCACTCATAAGCAAGATTCACAGCAGAATTATGGCTATTTCCACTAATGTAAATTATGTCTGTGTGAATGTAAATTTTGTCACTTCTGCTCTGTACCTGGCGTGGTATTGAGTGCCAGGTTTCAGCCCACAGCTTGAGGAAGCCAGTGGTCTAGCTTAAGTATAGCTACAAGACTCTAAAAGAGATGTGGAATAAAAGAACGTAACCACTACAAAAGTGAAGCAGAATTGACTGCCCCATGAGATAGATTTATCTGTGCAAAACCAAAGTTTTCTAATTATAAAATGCTCTAGCTCCTGACCTACCTAGAACTCATCAGAACTTTTTCACAGGCGTTTTATGAACTCAGCCTTTCAACATAACCACAGTGCAAAACCAAAAACCAAGTCTTTTCTGTCAACAACAAGACAAAATCCAGTGCACAAACCACTTCCCTACGGAAAGAAAAGGCAATAATTAAACCACAGAGAGATGTTAGTCACCAGGCAGAACAACATCCACAACTACTATACAGGGTGTTCACAGAATTCAATATACCATTCAATTGCCAAGACAGTTGTAATACCAAGCACAGAGTTTGAAATCTTAGGAGCCATGGAAGCATGGTGAATGAACAACTAACCTATCAAAAAACTACATGGAAGAAACAACAAATCTGGGTACTGTTGAATCTAACTACTGTTTCTAGCTATTTTCACTAAATCACTTTATACACAAAGGACAACTAATGACAAATTCGTAACACATCTATGTCAATAAGAAACAAGACAAATCCAAGAACATGAATTGATAAATAGACAATACTTGTTTTTCTCTTTTAATCTAGAAAACAGACTCACTGACCTGCCATGACAAAACAAAAAACTGTCACATATTACTTTTGTGCCCTGATAAATCCCCAAAGAAAAAAAAATAAATTTGATGTACACTAGTCCAGCAGGTAGCTTATATTTTATGGCACAGTTTGGGAACAGTCCAACAGTTTCTTATATCCTTCTCTTGCTTCTATTACCTGCCAAGGACCTCATTTTGTGGTGAATACATTCCTTCAGGGCAGTACTTGATTTTATTTTTATTTTTTTAATTTCTTTTCATTCAGATCCACATTTTGATGATCACAGAAGCAACAGCTCCAGTATTAAAATTCTTGCTCCTTTGCAAGTTAAAAAGTAAAGATAGTATCTATAATTGTTTTTTTCACTGCCTGGTTGATTAGATTCATAAACATACCGTATGGGGAGGCAAATTCTCACTGGACTAGTCTAATTAAGAAGTCATCAGCTATGTTGATTACAGGCACTCTTCAAGAACTTTAAAATCAATAGTTCTTGAAGTAATCTTAAATCTTGTGTGCTGCTTCAGGGAACAGTTATGCATTTTGGTTTTAATAGAGTATTACAATTTTCATGGCAGAGGAAAAAACTTACAGAGAGATTTTTTTTTAAAATTGCTTTCTAAAAGCATGGTGGCCATTGATTTTACTCACATATTTGCCATCACACTTATCAACTAAAAAAACCCCAACATTATTTCTATGCTATTAAATGGTCTCAGTTTTGTTATGTAGATTTTAACTTGACATTTCAGAATTTTTAAAAAGTGAGGTTATATGGTTACAAGGTTATATAATTTCATAATAATCAAGTAAAATTGGTAGGAGAGCAACCCACTTAGCTTGTTGCTTACACTATAAACATGCTGAGGCTTAAGGTAAAGGACTCATTCAGAAAAATATCTGCCTTCTTGCAGCAAAAGGAAAATTCACAATCCAAAGTTTCTTTAGCCCTAACGTTCAGGCCTCTACAAAGCACTGAGACTTAGTGGAGACCTCAGCATTTGTTCAGGTAGTGAAAAAAATTCCCAGAAGAGACAAAGAATTATGAAAAGCAAGACTTGGCACTGAAAAATTCTAACTCTTCCCCAAACGCTATTGTACCAGCAATCAAAATCACTGCATGGATCTGATTAGCACAATGATTTATGGACAAATTATGACAATTGTCAGTCCACAATTTCCAGGTTTTTTTTTAGAACAGTAGTGTGCTCACAAAGAGAAGATCCTCCTCACATGAGATACTGCTTTCAAAAGCTTTATATTTCACAACTACAGCTTTAAATGCAAGCGGGATGAATCCAGTACCAAATAACCACCTACACTTCCAACCCAGCCCCCCAAAGGTCTCTCTCATAATGATGGTATTTCACTACTGGACAAATAAAGATATAGTATGTATCTTTTGCTTCTCCTCAGAATTTCACTAATTAACTAATGAAGCTAAAATTCAGTTCTTTCGTCATCAGAAAAACAGAAAAGTTTCAGGAAGTAGCCTAAAGAAGCAATCTAGCTTAGAGAACAAAAAGAAATAAGATGATTATAGAAGCAACGGATTACTCCCGTATGCTCAAACAGCACAGATATAAAGAAACATGGTGTGTTATTCAGGACACAACATTATTAGAAATAATAGTCTGAAGTTAGAACAAGAAATAAATGGGATGCCAAGGAAAACTTTTGTACGTTGGTATTTATCAGGCTATAAAAATAACCTGCTAAAAATTATGTAGCTGAAACAGCTAGGAATTTACAGTGTAACAAAGCAGATAAATATACAAGATATTTTTGTGCCATACTCATGAAAGTGCAATTTACAGCTTAATAGGTTTATTTTCCACCTCTGATATCTACTATTCATTCCATAATTTTTTGCTGAAGTAAAAGAAAAGAAAATAACCAGAATATTTCCTTACTCCATAAAAGCATAAATCTGTATTTTAATCCTCAGTATTCAAAAAGTTATGAATAACACACATGCCCTGGGAAAATGCAGGAACACTTATCATACTTAAACACATATAACTCAGGCAGAATTCTAGCATTTGAAACAGTCCAGTAACAATATGTGATATGCTTTTGAAAATAAAATTATATTATATCAAATTATTATAAAAGTAACTGTAAAGATTTTAAATATAAAAAATAGAAGTTCTAGCTTTAGTTGTAGCTCTAAAAATTTCTCTTCTAGACTACAAGTTTCAGGGGCCCCAACCAGATATTCCATTATAGCAGTAGTACTAAAACATAACTATAATACGAAGAATTAGTTTTTCATTATTCTATGACAAGTTCAAGATCAGCCTGTACAAGTTTCACTATACACTCTTACATTTTTAATAAATTTTCCCATTCCATAACTATTTGTAAAGCCAAGATTTCAGTGCTTCATAACATTTTTGTAAAAACAAGCCTACCTGCAAGCAACATCACTGTTCCAGACAGAATTTACTGTTGATTTGTTGCATTCCTTATGCTTAGAATTAATCTGCTGGGAATAAAATACTCTAGAGCTATGAAGTCAACACTCTACCATGCAATTACATTGAATAAAAGTGTAAATACAGAAAGGTACTTAATATTACATAAACTGCTGACAAAATACTGAGAGCGGAAGCCTGAACAGCAGACATCTCAACCAGGAAAGAGTCACTAACTTCAGGAACCCCTCCATACTCATGTCTGAGGGATCTGGAGAGATGGAGTACCATAGTTTGGAAACAAAGTCTAAAATGCACACAGGTGAGCACACCCCATAAATTTAGCCTCCTCAGCATTTTAGAAGCCAGGGGATTGAACTACAATAAATGGCCTGATCATACAGTTGTTACAGAAAACAGTTTCAAGGCACTAAGATTAACCCTGGCATGGTGCCTACAGTCTTGCAGCAGTGTAAGAATGAAAACAGAATGAGAATGAGAACTTTCCTCTCTCTGTCCCACCTGCTTCTTTTAACTCTAACTAGGGTACTTAAATCCATGGTTGGGTCTATAATTTGATGTTATTATAACCACTTAATAGATAAATCTCTCTGTTATCAAAACTACTGATAAAGTTAAGGACCACATAAAAGACAAGTATTACCATTTTCATCTACCATATAACAAAGACTCATAGATCTTATATATAAAATAAGTGTTGTCCTATCTTATTTTAAGGTTACATTTCCCCAATAGAAGAAAGCAAAACAATTCTACCATTCAGTGTGACAACTATCAGTGCAATAAGTAGAACTATCTGTCTAATTCCAAGTAAAATTAATTCAACAAACTTCTTCCTGAATTACTTACTAAGTGGCACTTCATAAAACTCATCTACAAAGCTAGATGGGAAAAAAAAAACATTTTCATGACTATAAACCCTATGACTTTCACCAGTCTTGCAGGAAAAAAATTCTGCCAGAGCTGATTTTGGTTATAGATAAAGTTCTTCCTACATATGAAAGATGGAAGTTTCTCAGCAAAATACGTTACTTGAATATTTTTGCTGTTACTACAAATACTATCACTTTAAACTGAGGCGAAACAAAAAAAAAAAAACTGTGAAAAGTATCACACTTCCAAAAAAGTGTTCTATTCCATCACAAAAATGAGTATATATTGAGAATCAGTAGTCAACAGCACAATAATAGCATCCTATTCTTGGAACTATGCAATTTTTAAAAAAATTTAAATAGATACAATGTAGTACATATAATCTAGGGGAGAGGTGGAGAAAAATCACCATTGATTCTCTATCCACTCAACAATAAGCAATAGGACCCAGGAGCTGAATAATACAGATTAGCATTAAAATACCAGTGAATTATTACTAGCTGTACTATAGCAATCTGAATGGACAATGCTCTGAAGAAATACATGCAGAGGTAACCAGAGAACAGAGGCCAACAGATGGCTGAATAAAAAGACCCAGGGATTCCTGTTAATTTCAATTAGTGATGCAATTCACTGTTACCTTGTACACCCCTTGGATATCTATACTATTTCAGCATGATGACAAGAAACAACAAATACAAGATTAGAGTAGAGAGGAGTGCTGAAGCTGTCCACAGCGTGTACATTTTTTTCGCACCAAAGCAGGAGTTCGTGTTCAGAAAAACAGATAATCAATTGTGGTGGAATAGGGACACACTTGAAGTATTCTGTAATTATGCCCTGTTCCTGTGAAATGTCAGATCTTGTGGACCAGCTATAAATGGTTTGGAACTTGATACATTGCTCTTTCAATGGAATGACAACAGGGTATTGAGCAGAATGAAGTTTTCCAAGTAGAAAGTCTCAGCTCTCAAGTGCTCATATTAAGAGTCCAGGGGAATACTCGGCCTCTGACCAAATTTTTGTAAGGAAGATTTCAGCGTTCCTGGATCCAAAGGTAAGAGCTCAAAGCGGGTTTGCATTCTCAATTGCCTTTGTGAAATGATAGCACAGACCACCCGTGATAAGCTAAGAGAAATCAGAGAGGCAATGAGGGAAGGAAATACAATTGTAATGGCAGATACCCATGAGCATCAGGCAAGTATCACACTGGGTTATAAAGCAGAGAAGAAACTTTCAATACTACAATAATCATTTCATGGAGAGCTGGTTAAGGAAACCGTCAGAGATGCAGTCCCAGAGTGTATGCAGGATCTTGTTCCATTTTTTTTCTATTGAAAGGCACACTAATAATGCATTCAAACTCAATATCCCTACAGGAGTTACAAAAGCCAAAAAATCCACCACAGTTGTACGTGACTTCCAAAAGGAAAATGACACAGAAATGAGATAGCCTATTAAAGAGAAGATAAAATAGAACTTCTAAAAGAATTAAATCCCAGTGACATCATGTCCCTCACTGAAAGACACACTGAAAACAGTACCAGTGGACATCACTTGTTGAGAAAGGCTTGTTTAAAAGTTAAAAAGGAACTGACATGGAGAAAGGCTAAGAACAGATTCAGAAAAAAGAAAACAACAACAAAAATTTCATTCATTGAAAAGCTTAGGTTAATCTGAGATGAAGATAGAAAGAATCATACACCCTGGAAAACTAAAATAAAAACAGGTTAGAAAAAAAAAGTCTGAGTAGTAACTCAGAAATCAAAGGTACATACTAAATGCAATCTCATCCAGAGCTAGGCATCTGTTAGAAACACATTGCTTGCTATTTTATCACATTCTTAAATGTTATCTATCAAGACATACAATTGCTTCTGGTAGTTTTACTTCTGAAAACATTTGTCAGCTAAAATTCAGACAATAACTGCTTTGCTGAAACACTGAATGTGAAAACAAAGAATGGCTGGCAAAAACCTACATTCTAAAATCTAATGAAAAAGTATGGCTAGCTGTAAAACTGCACTTATGCAGAAGGTAAAAACAGTGAAAAACTGTCTCAGTGCTAGGGGTAGGAATTTTTGTTTGTTTTAAGGAAAAGCAAATGCAAAATTGCTTACACCAGTGTATTCCTTCAGAGACCATTCTGGTTGACATTCATGTCAGCCTCATGTGACTGCCAGCTTTCCAGTAATTTTGTCATGTCTTCCTACTCCTGTTGCAATGAAAACTGGTAAAATTAGACATCTAAAGGCATAACTTAAATCAGAAACCTATCTTACCCTTACAATCATGTGGATATTTACTGTCCGATAACAATGTGTCCTGTAGTCAGTTATGGCTTAATATATTTACACTTTTCTTATTTGCACATTTAAATAAAAACAACAGTGTTGACCTGCACAAAAGAAGGGCTTACTGAATAAATTCTGTAAATACATATTGGTTATGATGACAATACTAAGATGTCATCAACTGTGTTCTATTTTTCGATGGCTACATCTGAATTCCCTCTCTCCACCAAAACTAAGCAATATGCCAGCAAGAAGAGTATCTCAACAAACCCTGACACAGATGCAATCCTGGTATTCATAACATGCCTGTTACAAACAAGTTGTTGATTTCTAAGTGTACAATCAAGTACATTTTCTGTGCACTTTCATTTGATTCAAGTTTCCTCCTACAAGTTAGTGACAGAGACAAGAATAGTGAAAAATAATGAAGAAACCAATGTAAGGCTGTTACCATGTGTACACATAGGAGTATCTCTCATTGCTATACTGGTTTTGTGTCTGGATAAGAGTAACAAAACCAAACAACTATCAGAGAAAACTAAACAAACAAAAAAAACACAAAACCCCCAATAAAATAAAATAAAACAAACAACCCAACAAACCCAAAAGAAAAAAAACCCAACCAACCAAAACTCTCAAACTGAGCATTTTCACATGAATAAACAAATTATTTAGCATTCCAAAAGCAAATAAAAACAAACCAAAGCAAATAAACAAAACCACAAACACCTCCCCCCCTACAGTATCAAGAGCAGTACTAATAGTCAAATCTGTGTTTTAAGATTTTTTAAAAATGTCACAGGTACAATTCAGTTTTTCCCTCCAAGCAGGCATTATTGCCCAGACAACATATTCTATGTTCACTCTTCCCTAGAAGAAGAAACATGGTGAGGATTCTTCCTACTCCACTGATTCAGCTTGTTCAGGCCAAGCTCACTGCACAAATCTCAGGAAAGATTTTCAGACAGAGTTTTTTAAATACTGGTTAGCATTATTTTCACTTCTCAGAAGAACTCCTGCTTTGCCAGCACTGTTCTTTACCAATCCTTGTGCTCAGCTCCTATAATAACTTAAAAGAAATACTATAGGCAAAAGAAAAATTATAGCCATATTTTTTCTGTTTTGCTCTAAGAACTGCTATAGTAGAAAGCTTTTACAATATCTCAAACCTTAAATTCATTATATCTATCTACCATAATTTCTGACCAAATAATTTTTTTAAAAATCAGTACACGTGAATAAGATTATAAAAATCCCTTATTTGGATCAGAGCAGCAGAGCCACCTGATCCAATGCAAGAGCCTGAGGCACGAGATACAGGCCTCATGAGCACTGGTTCTTCCATGCTCCAAAGTGAACTGGAGACACAAAATGGGCAGAGGCCTGGTTACAGTGAAGAAAATGTTTAGCATGTAGCTCCTTACCTATCTTTTAATAAACTAGTCATAAAATTTCCATTCGTGTTTAGTGCTCACAAAAGCATACAGCCAGGCATAACTGTACAGGGGAGCGTAATTATGCTAACACATTGAGTGTGCAAGAAAACCTGGTACTTCAAGGAATGAGCTCAAAGTTAAAAGCTTCACTACATATTCTTTATTTGGTCTCTCTCATTTATCCATCAATATAGTAAAATATTACACCGTGCGCACTCACAGAAGAAAAACCACTTTCCCAAAAGCTATGCTACAGATTGAGAGGACGTCAACAGTAAGATGAACACCTCACAACATTCTCTGGGGAACAACATGGGAAGATATATGTTGCATGAGAACAAACTTACAAATCAATTCTTTCAGAGTAAAAATAATCTTCACACAGTTAATTCTCATGTCAGGACTTGGGGGAAAGCAGGTAATAAGAAAAAGTCCTACACATAGTGGGGTTTTTGGTTTTAAATAGTGCATCAAATAGGAAAAATTATACCACCAGTGTAACTGAACAGCTTCAATACCAAGTTCAGAAAACAAGTATTTGGGAAGGAAAAGGAACAGCAACACTAGAAGATTATTGATCTCTTCTACAAAACAACTCTGTCAAACTGAGAAAATGTATTTAAGTAGTATACTTTAGTGGAAGGTTTTACTATTACTTAAGGTGGATGTAGTAAGACGCTTGATGCATTTCAACACAAGTCTTGTGCCAAGTAGCACTGGCAGCATAAATTATGGTAGAGCAGCACAGTTAGCTACACGTGATCTGAGCTTATTCCCTGTGCTTAAACGGGCTCTTAAAACCAGTTACTCCATAAACATGTAACATTCTGATCTTGGAAATAACTTCAGAAAACCTTACTGACAGCTCTGCACATGTAAGCTCATCATGACATGACTTACATCTGTTCATGAAATTCAATGAAATTCAGTAACACAAACTCCTAACAGCTAATGAAAATCTTCTCAGCAAAGAGATGAAATAAAACATAATTAAATGCAAAAAGAAAATAAATTTTAAAGTCTAATTACTAGGTGTCTGTCAAAATACATTTCATCTAATTAACTGCACACACTCAAAGCGCATCTTCTCACTGTCTGCTGTGGCACTACAACAAATTATACTACAATGCCACTGGATCAGTACCCCAGAAAAACAAGTAATGTGTTGTATAAAGAGGCAAAGTTTGAAGAGTACAATTTGGTTAAACCAACTGATAGCAACTGAGCCTGCAGAGAAACTTCTGGCACACATGCCCTGCATCAGATCAGAAAGAGAGAACAAATGACTATCTCATTAGAAGAAAAGTGTAAATGGTTAATTTACAATCAGTTAAGGCTACATAGAAATAGAAAATAATTAAAGTACATGAGCAAGTTAATCATCTGAGTAGTTTACACTAGCATTTCAATCTTTTGCAACAGAAGTACTCCAATTGGCATCTACTGTGAAGGCACCTCCTTTCCTCCTTTGTCCAGAAGAGCTGTCAAACACAGGCTTGTTTCACAACTACTACGGCAATCAAAGCTATATTTCTGGTACACCGCTAACTACTAAATGTTTCTTTGGTTTTTTTTCCCTCCACTGAGAGCTGAATAGTTCAATGATACACAAGAGAAAAAGTTCTTTCATTTCAACAATGGAGTTGCATACACATATTGGCTACTGAATTTCCTATTCTGACAATCATAGAATAGCCTCCCTCAGAAACAGGGCTGTCAAGTTGAAAAGTTGTATAGATGACTACTTTTTTCCTCAAGTTTCCACAGGTTTAAAATTTAAGCTTTCAGACAAGATTCTTACCTCTATGATAACTCTAAATGTCAGGCAAGCTGTGAGTTTTAACACTATTGAATGGAAGCGCACATGAGAACATAATGCTAACTCAAGGACTACTGATGAAGTCTAGAGAGATTTAACAGACTTTCTATTTCTGAAATAATAATTTCAACTTAATTCTTAATACATTTAGCTCACTATATTTGCAAGGTCAAGTGGGGCAGGATGCAATTTAAAATCTTATTTGCTACAAAATTTAGACATTTGTCGCAAGAGTGCAGTGAGGTGCTCTATGTGCCCAGGAATCCTTATTGTTGAATAGGGGTAACCACTCCCATTTTTAATACTACTAGAAACACTACCCTCACTTCATACAACATCTTGTTAGGACACAACTTGTCTGACTTGGAAGAGAATGTTTAACTACCTCCTGGATTTGAGAAGACTAAATCCCTGTTAACCACATCCTTCACATCCTAGAAGACTCTGTTATTCATCAGGCTTCAAGAAATGTGCTGGTAAGAATTTAAAAAAAAAAAAGGGGAGCAAGCTGAAGCAGGACAGCAAGAACATGGCTAGCTAGACTGGGCAAAGCATGAACCAGAGAAAACAGGACTTTAAAGTTGCATCGCTTGCTCTGAAGAGTATTACTTTGGGACAGAGTTAAGGAACTAAGGAACACTTAGAGTGTCTGGGTTTCTCTGAAACACAGTAAGCCATATAATAACCTGTGGATAGAGATCAGGATCTTCTTCCCTACAATATATACTGTATTAAGCAGACCCAAGCTGCTTTTTCCAAGTTCAGTGTCTGGAAAAAAGTAGCAGCAACTATTCCCTTTATCATTCAAAAGATGACCTCAATAGGGTCAAATTCATGTTTTTAATGGCAAAGTTATAATCCTTTTGCTCTTGCTGGTCTCCTACATCCTTTTCAGTCACTAGATAACACATTACAGATCTACCTGGACTGTATCCTTAGCAAACCTGCAGATAATACTGAAGCAGACGAAATGGCTGACATAACCAGCAAAACTTCAACCTAGAGAAACCTCAGCAAACTCGAGGACTGAGCATCATGAACCTCATGAAGTTCAACACAGACAAGTACAAAGTTTTACACCTTCAGCAACATAACTGCAGTCAACAACAGGTCTCAGCATTTACAGTGGACACCAAGTTAAACAACACCCAGCAGTGCCCTCTTGTCCTGAAGAAGGCAAACTGAGCATCATTAACAACAGGGCCCAAAGAACAAGTTATCCCCATCTTAAACTTTGCAGTGATGAGACTGGCACAATACAGAGCCCATTTTTGCAGCCTGGCAAGAGCCATGTGGAGAGGTCCAGCAGAAGACTGTCATAATGGTCAGGGGACCAGATCCCGTGACACACGAGAAAAGGTTGAGGATGTTGGCCTTGTTCAGTCTGGTGAACAGCAGGTTAAAAGGGCAGGTTGATGTGAAAGGGAACCACAAACACAAGGAAGCCAAATTCTCAGTAGTGGTGACAGCTAAGCAAGGTGACACAGCCACAAACAGGCATTTGAGAGGTTCAGGCTGACCATTAGCAAGTCAACATTTCCCTAGAAAAGTAATGCAGCCTGTTGTCCATGGAGGCTATGGAATCTCCACATCCTTGAAACTGTCCAAGACCAGAGTCCTGAGAGACCTGACCTAGGGATTTCCATAGCCCAGCTCTGCCCCAAGTTTGACCTGGATAACCCCCAGAGTCCTTTCCAACAGACAAGTCTATGTTTCAACACATGCTTAGCTGAGAACTGCTTTCACAGATGCCTCTTATTCTTAGTTCAGGTTTCTTTCTCCTCACTATCACTCTGTATGATGACACTGTCTTTTTACCTTGACCCATATTCTCCTAAGAACAAGTGAAATTGAGGAGAAGGTGGCTAGAATGAGTAGAAAATAACCATGAATGACATGATCTTAGGAGGAAAATCAAAAGGTTTGAAGACACAGTCCTTCCCTTTGGAGATATTTTTTCCTCTAAACATCAGATCTCTCTGGTGTAAATGCGAAACAGATTTCATCTAATGCTACACACTTTACTGAGTATATGAAACCACACTAAGAATATGTGAATGTAAGAGGTTGCAACAAATAACTGAACAAAAATTTTTAACCCACTTTTTTTTTTATATCAATATTGTCACCTTGTCTTTGTTCATTCTTAACTGTATTTATCAGTTTGTCTCTCATTTAGTTTGCAAAGTTGCCAGGCAGAAGAACTTTCTTTCTTTGTGTTTTACTTTTGTTGTTGCTGCTGCTGCTTTGGGTTTGTTTTCTATACCTTTCTTTTTTTAAGGTCTTGGCATTACAAACGCTGATAAGCCTCAGAAGGAATTAAATTCAAAACCCCAAAATGAAATGCCTATGACCAAAAAATGCACTGGTTTAGTTGAAACAGGCAGGATGTAGACAAAGAAAAATCCTCAGTAAATTGGCTTGCCATTTATGCAGTCTTTAGCCCTTTATTCTAGACCAAAGGTTGTTCCCTAATATTGAGAATTTATCAGGAAATATGCTCAATGTAGTAAGGCAGTCACATGATAAAGCTGTAGAGAGACACAAAAGCTTGTCTATTCTGCAGAAAGAGCTGTCATTAGATAAGCAAAGAAAAATAGCAAAAAGAATTATAACTGCTTGTACCAATTTCCTCAGAATCTTTTTTAATCCATTACACTAAAAGACACTATTAAAGCTGTAGTTACATCTCCTGGTTTGAGGAAAATGCTTACAGCAGGAAAAAGCTTGCAAAGCAATGAAGTGATAAATAACTGGACTTAGAAAAAAGACAGAGGATCTGAATAAAACAACCTGTATAAATTTAATTAATTGGAAGCTAATACAAAAAAGATTGGCAAAGAAAATCTCTGTTTTCTTTTGTTAGAGAAGGATAGTCTTCAGAATTAGGTAAATTACTGAGCAAGAAAATGGTTCCGACATTGTATTGTCCAAGTGCTTCACTACAGTACAAAAGGCATGCACTGCACCCCATTATGTGGCTCACCTCTGTTACTCTAAAATTAATTTTAGCTATCTCAGTAAAGATCTTACTCCTTGTGTCCATTTACTTTGCTGTCTTTCCTTTTTTATAGGAAAGAACAGAATGAAGCATTTTTCAGAGAATAAACATTCTTATAAGCAGAAGTAGACCTGTAAAGTTCATTGTGAGGTAAGCTGAAAAATGCAGACATAGGGATTGTAAAGGGAAGGAAAATAGCAATACTGAATCCCTGCCAAATCTATTCTCTGGGACTGTATTCTGAAAAGCATGTATTAAGAAGAAAGACTTAAAAATAATCAGGAAAGTGATCAAACCCAAACTCAGACTTTAGTCTTTGGAATGAAGAAAACAAAAACTTTTCTGAGAAACAGTTTAGCAGTAGCTTCTCTGTTTGCCTGTCCAATTCATAAAAAGCATAAAAAAAAAGACTAGACAACCATTCTCCCTTACTGATGATGTCCCTGTCTACAATGTTACCATCAAAATGTACATGTCTCAAGTGTTCTATCTGATCTCCCACCTTCACAAGGTAATGACAAAGCAGGGCTGCCCTTCATGATAAGCAAAGCTTATCTGCAAAACTGTTACTTGAACTACTCCATATAATGAAAAAAAGTCCTCCAAACATATTAATAGCTTTATCACCAACATCACAAATTTTGCCCCATGAAGATTCAAGAACACAACGTTTCACACAATTTGTTCTTTAGGACAATGAACAGAACTGCATGAATATCAGCAACAACTCTGAGGGGGCCAGTGGACCATCAACAATGGAAAATAACTAACACATCATTTTAAGAATGAATTTGCATAAATTACATTTAAGTTTTGCCTGTACATAACTCCTGAAATTCCCCGTTCCTCATGTATAAAAGAAGTAAAGTTGCCAGTGGCTCAAATAATCACTGTTTCAACCTCCCCTAAAAATTTATGGGTTTTTTTAATAATTTGAAAATCCGTAGTTATCTTCTAGTAAAAATATTTAGAATAAAGCACTTAAAAATCATACTGAAAATTAAGTTTTTAGATTTGAAAGATACCTAATCTGCACTGTATCCCACTGTAATAAAACAAAAACAAACGAGAACATAGGGTGTCTCTGAATGTATGTGCCTGACCTACACACGCACAGTTCCTCATAGCTGTCTATTGAATAAGTGTACTCAGGACACAGTGATGCAAAATAAGAAGCATTTTCAAAACTACAATATTCTTTTTTTTCTGTCAGGAAAGTTAGGTATGTTGTTCCTATCGTCTTAAAAGAAACCCTAAGCTGCATGCAATTTTGAGTATGTGAATCTCTCATACTCTAATCATAAATAGATTGGGCATATAAATTAAAATTGATAATTGCAAACAGCAGAGAGGTCTCATAGGATTGCCATCCCTTATAAAGCAAATTTCTAGATGGAAAGAAGCTGTCCATTTTGCAGGGAAGCTGTCAGTTGACCAATAGCCACAGGAGATTCAGACCTTACACTTCTGGAACAGAAGTGGCTGACCAGCATGAGGCCTGGTGTTTCAAGGGAGAAGAGCAAATCCAAAACAACAGAGAGCAACCTCCCAGGGATTACATGAACTTGGCCAGTAGGTCCAATTAGAAGTTTCTATGAAATCTGAATTGCTATTATCAATCAATATTTGCAAAAGCGTAACGAAGTTCCTCCCAAGAAAGGAAGGTTGTTTGATCTAACAACTGTGTGTTCATAAATTTAGCACTTAATCTGCTCAGAGACAAGATATCACCCAAGTGCAAGAGGCAAAACTCAAGATTATGGTAAATAAAACCAGCTGGAACTCCATAACTTAATTAAAAGATCATTTCACTCTTGAATAAACACCTTCACCATCTTTTCTTCAAATATTGTATCCATTGTTTACTTGCCTCATAGTAACAAATACATTTTGAACATTCCTTATAATGTTATCCATGAAAGTCAGGCTAATGTATGTCTCCTTAAAGTTTTAAAGAAAAAAAAAAAAAAAAAGAAAAATATCCATATATGAGTAATAATATAATTTTTATGTTCCAAAGCATTTTTAAAGGAGTAAGTCAAAACATTACTCTAAAATGCGTTGTCTGATAATAAGAGCAATAAATTACATGCATTACCATAAAAACATAATCCTATCAGAATTGTGTTTTATAATGGAGGCCAATTTTCTCCAAATTGAGATGCTCTGCTGACTAAATTGAAGTTTAAATCAGATGACAGATGATTTCTGATACACATGCACAATAAGAGAGAGCATACCACCCACAAACAATTTTCATTGAAACATAACAAACAGCTTGGTGAATATGAATCAAGCAACATTCTTCACAAAGAAATGGAAAATGTGATTAGAGAGATGATAATGTGCTATTCCTGCCAGCCATGGATTGCCACCTTCTTAAAACTGAAGGCTAAGACAACTATATTGCGCAGAAATTATTAGAAACGCTAGTAGCAGCAAAACTTCTCAACGTTTTAGAAACTGAATTACAAGATGAAAAACGTACTGATCTTCCATCACACATTTTTATGGGGAAAGAGGACATTTTACGTTTTCCTCCTCTTTCCAAAATACGTCATTCTGTCAGAAAATCATGCAAGTCACAGAATCACAGAATGGGTTGGGTTGGAAGGGACTACAGTGCTCATCTGGGTCCAACCTCCCTGCTCAAGCAGGGTCATCCTGGAGCACATGGCACAGGACTGAGTCCAGAGTGTTCTTGAATGTCTCCAGGGAGACTCCACAACCTTTGTGGGCAATCTGTTCCAGGCCTTGGTCACCCACACAGTAAAGTTCTTCCTCATATTCAGGTGGAACTTCCTGTGCATCAGTTTCTGCCCATTGCCTCTTGTTCTATTGCTTGGCACCACCAGGCAGAGCCTGGTCCGTCCTCTTGCCACCCTCCCTTCAGATACTGACAGACATTGATGAGGTCCCCTCTCCGTCATCTCTTCTCAAGGCTGAACAGGCACAGCTCCCTCAGCCTTTCCATGTAAGAGAGATGCTCCAGTCCCTTTATCATCTTTGTCACCCTCTGCTGGACCCACTCTTGTCCCGAGGAGCCCAGAACTGGGCACAGCACTCCAGACATGGCCTCACCAGAGCCAAGTAGTGTAACTAACCAAGTAAGCTTTTAGCCATTTGAAAGTAGAGCTACTTTAATTAACAACAATTCACAGGATGTAGTAGTGACTACAAGTTGATTTCCTTACATTTAGAATTATCTTTGAAGTGTGATGTACTTTATGACTGTCTTCCTTCACTGATTACAGAACTGCAGCTCACCTCTCTCTACAGAGGTGATGCCAAAGGAGGTGAACATTACTTATCAACAGCAGAACCTGCCCCCTGAAAGGGACTGCCTGGCAATCAAACCAGAGAACTTTATGCACAGGGAGGAAAATACTGCTCTAGACCACACCTCTTTAGCCTGTGGATGGCATTCTCTCTCTCAAATTTTGAGGAACAATTGTAAGAAGCCTTTAAGCAGCAAAATTTTCATACCCAAAACAATTTTTTGAAAAAAACCACAATTTGCCATGCTAAGCAAAATTCCATAGATGAGGCGTTCAGACGAGCTCTGAAGAACCAGAAAAAAAATCTGTCATGATTTCTCAGTAAAACGGAAACAGCTTTCAGCACCCAAAGTGAATGATCTCTTTTTATAAATACTATCTACCATGAAACAGCTTTAGCTTCACACACATACATTTTCACAGGTAAGCTACCCTGATTCTGTTAAAACAGAATAAATACATTTACAAAATACTGAAGAAGTTTTTAAGGATAGGAATATTGTTGTCCATACTCTAAGTAGGAACATCAACCAAAATAACTAAAACCCAAAAATCCTTACATTCTAACCTCAGATCACATTTAATAATAAACAATATTAAAAAAATGCTTTGAGTCAGATTTGCTAAAAAATTAGTTCAAGTAAATTCAGGTTATGTTTTTAAAATATCAGTGTCATATGAAAAGGAAATTTACCATTTTAACAAGGTTTAATACGTAGGTTATTCATGGCAGAATGGAACCTTTCATCTCCATTGTTTTTTACCATACTTCTTGTTGGGTACTGAATGTCATACATACATGTAAATCAAATTCGAATGCTTGAGTAACGGTCAATAATTAAATTCTATTTTTGCAGCTTTCTAGCCTTTAAAGCATTCCATAAACTGCTACAGCTATGAGGGTCTTCAGGAAAGTCCCCTCCTACATTAAAACTGCATGGCCCAAAAGTCTGCTTTTGTTCTTTGTTCCAGTCCTGTTTCATCCTGCACACAGCCTGGGAACCACACAGAGATAAAAATTAAAAGAGCGGGTGGTCAGAAACTTTAATTCACAGTCCTGCTGTGAGTGCTATAGATGTCAGTCCTCCTGGGACCAAATGACAAATGGAGGCAGTATCATTAAGGCACACTCTCCAGCAACAGGACAGTATGGATGTTTCCTCTGTTTTTGTACTTTTTGGAGAGAGCTGCTCTAAACTTTGAAAGAGCAGAAATTTCTGTCTCATGAATTGGAGTATTAATTACAAAAGTTTTAGTCCCATTATGTGATTATACTCAACACCTTTACTTTCAGCCATCTTAAACAAAAATACCTCACTAATCCTTACTCTACAAAATACCTCACTAATCCTTACTCTACAAAATACTCTACTCATTGCTGCTGAAAGAAGCTAAACCTCTACCACGCATCTCTGTGAAGTCAAATGAACTGAATAAAGGTAGTATGGCAAAGGTAATTCAATTCCGGAAGTGTTAATTAACCTGGCATCTATTCTTTCGGGAAGTGATATTTTACAAGCTGAACGATGTTTCTATAATCAAGAACTTTTATATCATTATACAAACGAAGCAAACACACAGGCTTCACACACAATGTATTTCAAACAAAAATTCAGAACTGTTATAGAGGATCAAAAAACATGATTTTGTAAGAAATTAATAAAACCAGAGGATATAAATCAGCAATACACCAGTATTCATAATGTCTCCTACTTTCTTCTCCTTGGTAAGGATTTAAAATCTGTCCACACTTGCTGGTTGAGCAACAGAAGCTATATGTGGAGATATTGTCCACAATGCTACCAGGAAAACCAGCTGCTGTGACAAAGTACCCAAATAAACCATTAATGGAGACGCACTTATTTCATATACACATTATGATTCAGGGGAATGAAGTCAAGCAATAACTTAAGTAGATGACTGTTGATGTTAAAATAGATCATTTCTTGAGCAGAGTAAGTTTTTGATGCATCCCTCTTGTTTCCTTCCCAATTTCCAATCAAACAACTTAATATTGGCTCCACGCTGATGAAAATCTTTGACAGCTAGATAAAGTACTTGACATTTAAATTTGTCATGCAAAACCTAGCCTTTTGCTAGTTACTTTATTCTGTTTTCTTCCACCAAGTCATTCTTTTCCTCAAATATCAGGTCACAGATTTTTACATATCTTAACCGCACTTAAAGCAATTAATTATCTATGTAATACTATGAATCTTGAAATGGAATTTCTCATAGCATTATGTGTATTCCATTTAAGATACACATACTTGCCCATGTATTTGAAACAGCTGCTATATCCCAATTTGCCATAACTTTTTCATCAAATGCCAGAACCCCTTTCCTGGTTGTATTGTGGCACACGTGTCAGCCATACCGAAAATACCCCACAGTGCAGCCCTCCTCCTTTAAAGGTACATCATCAATTCCCCAGAAGAAATTAGTAGGAAGAATAAACAGTCAAATATTTTGAAGCCCTTCACAATACATTCACAGCACCCTAGCTTTCTTGAAAGCACACTATAGGTGTTCTATGTCCTGCTTTTTAAAAGTCATTTTCCTTCAAAGCTTTTGTGTTGCAAGAACAGAAATCATAAGGCAGTAATAATTCCTACCCTAAGCCCAGATCAGAAGCTCACTCAACCAACAACCTTTGGCAAATTTTACTGAGGTTTGAACGGGGCCAGCAATGTTGCCAGCATACTCAGTACTAGTGTGGTACATTCCACTGTGCTCTGCCCCCATTTCTTACTAGCAAAGGTTTGTACAGTGTCCTTTCAGTTTAAAAAACAAGTGAACATGTGTACTCTATTTCTGTACTGGGGGAAGAGGAGATGTGAATGTGTGTAACACACAATATATATAAAAGTTGCTGGGTTTAGAGACATGACAGCAACAGTAAATTCAAAATTTTATCTCATAACTTTTCATTACTGCTCAAGCTGTCTCTTAATACTTGAGAAATACAGGACGTTTTTCAGACAAACTTTGTTTAAGCTCTTAAGCAACCCATTATTTTCACTGACTGGTATTCTCCCTTGGAAAAATAATACCAAACAGCCTTTTAAAACATAGGCTATCTTGAATATGTTTATCTTGGCAATACACACACATGCATGTTTTAAGTTACTCTAAAAAGTATGACTGTAAAAAGTAGAAACATTATCACAAAAACGTTGTTCAAAGACTAAAATATTTATTTTCATAGAAGATGTTCTCCCCTCCAGATGATAAAAACTATTACTTTTGTGAGGCACTGAAATCAAAATACAGTCATATATGCTAAGATAATTTCTTATGTCTTTTCAAGAGCTTATCTACAAATGAAATAGAACAGTTATACATCGGCACTTGAATTCATTTCCTTCAGCGAAAAACCTGAAAAATTTAAGCTAAAGAATCAAAACTGAAAGTGATAGTGTTGCTGTAAACATTTATACTGTTGTTATTTTCCTTCTGTATATGTATATAGCTTCTCATTTTAATACTATTATGAATGAGACCATACACTAACTTCATTACCTCCAAAACACCTGGATAATTCAGCTCTACTTTTCAGTGTAAATTTAGAAGATTGCATCAAGGCTTATTGTGATTTGTTTTCATTATTGTAATCTTAAATGAGTTGAATGGATGAATACAAACAAAAACAACCAAACTCAGTATTGAAAAAGCAGCCAAACATCTACAAGTACACCAGTGTTCAGTCCCACATCAACCTTAGAAAAATTTATTCCTTAAGAAGTCATAAATAGTATCCTTATCAGAATGGCCATTTATAACACTCAGAAAGCTTTAATGTTTTATGGACACAGACACACATAAAAGGAAGATAGAACAGGAATTTACTTCCACACGTTACTAACTATATTAAATTTCAGGTGTTCCTAGGAAGGCAAGTGATTAGTAAAACCAGCTTTAGAAATTAAACTCAGGTGGGAAATTTTACTTGAAAATCAAAGAGTTTTGAATATACTTCTCCAAATACTTTTATAGACACATACAGAATGTGCCTCATAATAACCAATATTTGACTTACACTGGAATGTCTTTAAAAGACAAACACCTTTGGTTTTTGGAACAATCATCTGAATACTAGACCGCTGCAGCAACTCTGTGAAGTGAAATTTTTCGTTTAAGTAATGGCTTGATACATAGATGAAAACAAAATCCAAATCTTGAAAAGGTCATCTGTTTGAACCTTATCCCAAAGGCCATCTGGATTTGCATACGCAATTATCATTATTTTAGAATGGCAATCTTGGTAATCATAGTTTATGCAGAAGAATTCATAGGTATTTAATATTCTCACGGAAAAATTAATTTCTTTCTTATGTACAATGGCTCTCTGTCCGCAATTTAGAAAAATCAAACATTCTTCAAATATACCACTTTCTACAGAATATAAATTCATCACTTTCACTATTAAAAACATTACATGATGTAACATTCTCCAGCTTTTTTTGCATTGTGTTGCCCCTAAAACAGATCTTTAAGATATGCTTCCTAAAATAAACTTCAGCCTTCTGCTTGTATGAAAATCTTCTTTTATCACTCCTCCTGTTGATCAAAAGCCTCTGACACTCGAATCCTTTAGATGAAAAGGGCATGTAGATATCCAGATTTTTCCCTTACAGAATAAAATCACAGAATATGCTGAGTTGGAAGGGACCTATTAGGATCATTGAGTCCAACTCCTGGCCCTGCACAGGACACCCCAAGAACCACACCATGTGCCTGAGGGCATTATCAAGATTAACTAGTCAGAACAAAAGTAAAATTTTGAATCCTTTCTTTAAGATGCATTCACAAAAATTTCACAAAGTAGAAAATTTAAGAATATAAGTTGCCTAATTTGAAAACAAACAGCACTCAATTTTGAGTGATTTTTGCTCTTTGGATTGATTTACAAAAATGTTTTTTCAATACATACTTAATGTTCACCTCAGGAACTAGACAATCCGTAATTAACAGCCCACATTTCAAATTAGAAACTTCAGTCATTTCTTAGACTGATATTACAACTGAACTTACATCAATTTCAATTATGTTACAGAGTTAAAAATCACTATTATGCACATTTCTACTTTCTCAATCTGCATTAGAGCTTCCAACTTTGCAATGTTTTAAATACAGTCTTCATTACATAAGGATATATAGAAAATATACAAATGGAATTTATCGAGTGCCAGAAATTCAAACAGCACATTTTTACAAAATTTGAAAAGAATACACACTGCCAGTTGCAGAATCTTCAAAAAAAAAAACAAAATCCATGATTGGGATGCAGGCTCACTTCTTCCCCCTATTTTTATTTATGATGATAACTGATTAACTTGCTTAATGTGTGCTTGGATTCAGCTGCTATTAATTAAACATATTTTCACTATGACTTCTATGAACAACTTTTGGCCCAACAGTGTAGAGATTTTCAAAAACTGAAAAATCTGAAACAAATTCCAAGTCACTGCCCTAAACAAATATCATGTGCATTGTAAGCTGGATATGACAAACTGATATGTGAAGTGTATCTTTTTATTGAAAAACTATCACACTTACATTTACAAGGCTATCAAATTCTCTAAAAACTAGCATTTTTCATAGCATTCAAAAATCATTTTTCCTGATTTAATTTTTTGTAGCTTTACTTGCTTCTTGTTTTTCTTCCATAGAACATTCAGCAAGAGATGACCAAGTCTATTCTCAGAATTATAAAACCTGTGATGAGAAAGTATCTATCTTAGAAATATTAATAAAACTTAAAAATGCTAATTGGGTCTCTTGTATAATTTTAATAATAGAGAGAACAAGACGGACTTTGTGCAAGGTGATAAACATGTTTCTTACTGTAAACTTTCATTGAATTCTGTACAGAACAACTTAGAGCTAGACGATTCATGTGTAACAGGCAATTGAAAACAGACACAAAGAAAGACTATTTACAAGGAGTGGGAATAACTGTGGACATAAGGACCTGGGAAGCAAAATAGAACCAGCTAGCCCTGCAACTTCAAGTCACTCCGTTGCTTCTGGTGTATATACAAACCACATTTATCTTGGATATGATGCCATTACTGTTTGGATCCTAGCTACTGAACTGTTTAGTAGTAGACTTAATATTTTTAGCACATGGAGTTAAAATGGCAGCAGAACCAGTTCCCCCACTGACTGAATGCTCTGAAAAACAGGTTCAGAAGAGCATCTGTGCTCAGTCAGAGGTCAGAAGCTTGAACGTTTACCAGCATCTTCCTGTACCGTAGTTCATCCAGAGAATGCACAGCATGAACTTTTCAGCAGTTTTCCCCAGAGGCAATAGTGCCAAAAATAAAAACCAGGGATTTCTCTCAGCTGCCTAAGCATGTAATATTTATTTGACTTCTTAAATATTTCCATCTACATGTTCTCTGGAGGCAACTCAGCTATCTTCCGTGACAGCACTACCCAAATCCTCAGGCTGTCTCTCATCTTTCACCACCTTTCTTTCTTTCTTCCTCTACATATACTCTTTCACTAAACTCTACTGCCTCTGTCTTTTAAGTCTATCCTCCTTTGTCATTCTTTCTGCTAAAATACTCATCCCTCTGTCAGCCTGTCTTGAAAAAGACATTTTCCACCTCGTTTGCTTTCTCTGCTTCATCTAAAACTCCTCCCTTCAACTGCTTCCCCAGCTATATTTTTTAGAAATCTCTCATTTGCTTGCCTTGCCTGCCATCCACTTTCTGCACTCAGTCCAAGGAGATATCAAATGCATTTCTGTGGCATAATCCTATTACATTTTTCTCTCTACACAATATCCCTAAGTATACCTTAAAATGAGGCTCCAAAGGCTTCTAGGGGCTCCTACCACCACAGGGAAAGAACAGGGTGTTAGCCAATTGACATGTGTCAAACTCAATGTCTCCAAAGCCATATTCCTCAGAACCTTCTTCTCACATGACTAAAAAATAAAATCAAATTACTTTAATTTGGAATAAAACACTAGTAAATTACTGGAACATTTTCAGTGCAAAAATAGTTACTCCAATTTTCAATTCATTTTAGATATTAGGGGTTTTTTTTTATTTTATACCTTCGTAGCACTTTAATTTTAATAACAAACTGGATTATCACAATGAACTTTACAAAGAACAATACATTACCGTGACTTTGGGCTGTTTCCAAGTAACAAAATTATTCTAGACAAAATGTCATAATGCTAAAGAATTTGTGGCTTACAGCTGTAAGTCTTCTCAATGAGTCTATGCATGTCCTAACACTACTCTGTGGTATTCACAAATTGTAGTACCTACAGCTGAAATGCTGCTAGATTAACACTAGTGCTACCTCGCCCTGCCTGCCAAGAACAAACAAACAGAACAGATGCCAGTTCCTAGGAATATTGTCTAAAACTAACTATAAATCTAAAGTCTCTGAAAAGCCACTGGAACTTCCCTCAAGTACTTTATTTTTCCCTAATGGCTGCAATAGGGGATTTGTGAAATTTTGAGGCAACAGCAATGCCCATGAAGAACAGCAGGAGACAGGACAGGAAAGAGTTTCAGCAGCTGAATATGGAGCTAGCTACAGAATCCATTTCACCTTCAACATGTTTCAAAGATGAATAATAGGGCTGATGGAGTAATCAAGGCTACAAGCACTTATTTCACAGGACCTTTGTTGGCTCAGAGAGAACAAATGTTTTAAATAAAGATTATCAGTTGAGAAAAAAGAAAATTGAAACCTAAGACATGTTAGATACTGCTGAAAATAAACTAGCATTTGTTTTTTCTATGAAAAAAAAAGCCAAATCTTTCTTTATTAATGGCTGCACAAATAGGAAGATGGAGTGATGGACTAAAGCTTTTTTTCTTTTTTTCACCAGTATCTTACATATAGCCATCTAGAAAATAAAATTCAAAAGTGTCTTCTCAATCCTTCCTCACAGTATTTTTATTCTTAAGAGAATATTTATTTATCTATAAAGGGATACCTAATGGGTACCTAGAGAGCTGCAACTTTTAATAGGACTGCCTCCTTTTAAGTCTGCAAATTTTTGTTTCATAGGAAAGCCAGACAATTCTTACCAGTAGGCAAATTAACAGAAGCCAACCAATTCCTGTGAACACTTTAGCCAGTTTGTTGAACAGAGCAGCTGATTACAGTGCTCTAATAAACCAGTTTATTAACACAAACCACTCCACAAATAGATGGCAAGAACTCCACTGAGAGCTGACTAACTCTCACATGACAGATTCCAAGAAACTAGAAAAAAAAAACCACAGAAAGCCTCCCCCAAAAAACTGTAATATGTAGATAGATATATAGATAATAATGATATCTATATATGTAGATAATATAGATATCTAGATCAACAATTCTAACAGTTCTTCAAGCACAAGAAATACACTTTTTTTGCTGCTGTTACCATTACGCAGCAACCTGAAACACTCAGCATTTACTGTTCCAGAGAATTTACAACCCTTCAAGTAGAAGTTTAATAGGAGGCAGACACTGATGTCTCTTGAATAGGCAAAAATGCTGGGCAACTCAGCTTAAAAGATCTGAATTGAAATAATCATCATGCTGGTATGTCCACCTAGATTTATTGAGCCCTTGAAGTGCTCCATTAGGGGTCGACACATCGCTGTATGAAGTTTTATCTACATATACAACTGGGCTGCAGTTGCTTTGTGCAGTCACATGCACCTGGACTTTTGCTGCTTTATTACTGAACACAGTAAGAGCACTGTTCTACCAGTACACACAATAGCTGTTAAGTGCTCTGTAACTTCATTTAGACAAACATTTCACACTAGTCACGTAACAGAGGCTCCTGACAGCAAGTTCTAACCTATGCTATTTATCATGCCAAGAAATCAAGAGTAGTTCATGCACTAGCTGTGACTGAATTTAATACCTGAGTGTATGTGAATTGGTTAAGGCAGAATAGGGCAATTGTATGGGGATTGGAATCTTACCAGTCAGCACTAACTATACTGGAAATAACTTGGAATAAGACAAGCACCATCAGTCCAGGCTAAGAATGCTGACCAGAAAGCGAAGCAGACAACGAACATAACAAAAGCAAAGCAGCAGAACAGCTACTTTGTTGTGCAGAGGAATCTCTATGGTAGATTTACTCTTCTGTGTAATTACTTGGTCTTGTTCTAGAAAATGCAACAGTTAACAGAATGAAAATACAACTTCTTCTAAGCAGCCCTTCAAGACTAAATACAATGGAGAAAATCACATTGTTCTTTGTTTTTTTAGCAAATCTGACTATTAGTAGTAGTTAACCTTCTCCTTGCCAGACAGCTGAGAGTTCATAGAACAGGTTTTTCAGGGAGGCTGTCTCACCTCTATCCATAAAGGACACTCAAAACTTGCCTGGAAGAGCCTCTGGCATATACCATGTTGAACATGAGGCTGGACTTGGGCCCTCCAGAAGTATCTGCCAATCTACGTATGCCTGTGATGCATCAGCTGTGAAAGGTGCCCTGAGCAGTTTGTGGTACCCATCTCACTACCAATATCCACAGTATTTGTAGTGCTTTTGCCTCTTGGCCTTCTTTGCCTCTTGCCCTTGCCTCCACTTGAGGGAATGAGGTACTAGATTTTCCTCCAAGTGATGCAGAAACAACTCAGAAATAACTCCTCTACATATAGAGGGTTGAAAGACAGGCTCTTTGCCGACCTTAGGTTTAGACCTAAGTTCCTGTTCTGAATTAATTTTTGAATGAGACTGCCCATAAAAAGTCTGGAGAAAGACAAATTCTAAATTAAATACCAAAGCTAGATATCTGAATTCTTCTAATTCGCTAATACTTAAAAAGTTTTGAAAAATATTACTGCTTTATCCCTTGAAAACTATACACCAGCTTGAAAACAACTACAAATCTAATTTATAAATATACCAAAAGGCCTCTAATTTTTTTTTAAATGTTTAGAAATCAACAGCTAAGAATGTCTTTCACCTACAACAGCATTTCAAAAATACAAAGCCCCAGACACTACAAGAAAAAAATAATCAAACTTTGAGATGTATAAAACACTTGGATACTGGAAAAGCTGCTTGGCTACATAAGGTGTGGGGATGTTTTTACTTGAGCTGTAGCTCTTTTCAACAGCTTCTGGAGCTTCAGATGTTCTCTATAAATTATTCCTTCCTTCAACAGGGAAACAGCTTCTTTGTTGAAAGCAGTATGGCCAAACAAAATAAATCAGAACAGGATTGAATAGAACAAAAAAACACTGAACACAGATTTGGTGGCAAACAACAACTAGTCAACACAATTAAACCCTTAAAAAACACATTTTTCCTGACAGTTTATTAACCTCTAAAAATTTCCAGTTTTGAATTAACTAATGGGTAACAATAAGGCATAATGCCAAGAGAATTTTCCTCTGTTCTGAACTATCACATACTGGTAACAAGTATGGAAGGTTTCCCATATAAAAACACAAGGTGAATTCGAAGAATAAGCTCTTTGAGTCTCCATGTTCTCCTTCTGTAGCATTAAGTAATCAGACATCAATTTATACTTCCACAGCTCCATGCATTAATTATTTGAATGACATATATTGCCAGCAGAGGAATTCTTGTTAGATTATATTCAAGGGCAAGAATGCATTATTTCATCTCCTTGATTTGCTCTATCCACAGAACAGTTTTAAAGTCTGTCTAAACTCTAAGGGAATCACTGTCTGTAACAGAAAATATAAAATTACTCTTTGGCAGAAAGCACTGCCTACTTCATCTTCTTTAACTATAAGCCTCCTTTCAGTAACAGAGTAATCAAACAGGTTAGTAGGGTTTTTTTTTGGTTAAACATGACCAAGATTCAGGCAAGGTATCTCCATGCACGTAACTTACAGGACTATTTCCTGATATAACTGGAGTCCTGAGAACATGAAAGTGTATTTTTCAAGCCAGCTGAAACACACCTCAGGGCAAGATTTTAGCAAACTTTGGGAAAGGACAGACAACTTGCTACTGTTCATGCACCCTTGTCCATGATCTTTTCGCTATCCACTCCATCACCCACCCAAATGTTACTATCTGTATGGCCTTCATCTTTAAACATTGACAGGGAAGCTGGGAGGGAGAAGGGAAAAGAGAAAGGAAAAAGGCAAATTAAAAAAAAATTCAAGTGCTTATTAAATCAATAAATCAATTTATTGCAGCATAAAAAGAAAGGTAAGATTAAAGAGGTTTTGAACTCTTCCTTGGACTGTATATAGAGGATCAACTATAACTGCGATATTTTGCAACAAATTGTGCTTCAGAAGACATGTTCATACCAGGCTGGGCTGAAGCACTCTACTGCTGTTCATGCAGAGGCACTTTGCTCCCAAAAGGAAAATCAATATACTACTTACCAGAAACCTTTACAGAAATTGAGGTAAAAGAGGGACTGTCATGCAGCATGGTACAGGGTCAAATATAAACTTTTTCTTCCCCAGAATGCAGGTTTTTTGGGTTTTTTTTTGAGTCTGCTCAGAAAACACCATTAAGTGCAGGAAGGCAGAGAACCGCGATTTGATTCTCACGTATTATCACTGCCAACAAATTTGAACACCTTAAAGTAACAATAAAGATCAGTTTTCCAATGCTATTTTGGAATCAAACGAACAAGTCAAACCTGATAAATATTGAGGCTAAAAAGAAACCCTAAACAGCTCATTCAGTAACGATGGCAAATGGATACAAAGCAGTTTGTCTGTTACATATTTTACAAGTATTCCTTCCAGACTGGAATTTAAAGAACCTTCTAAACAAAGCCAAAAAGCAGCCTGTTATCTAGTCAGAAACTAGATTACAACATTAAAAAATACAACTCACTCATAGAACAAAGAAAAAGCAAATACATGGTAAAAAGAAACATTGACACATTCTCCAAATAAAGACATAGACAATTAAAAAAAAAAAAAAAGAGCTGGATGGACCAATTTTTGTTCTTCCTTTTTCCTCTTTTGAAGCAAATAAGCTCGTTCCAAATAACAGATTATATTTTCTGTCCATTTCACAGAGTTTCAGTTGTAACTTCGGAAAAAGCATAATCCTTTTGCTCAAATTGTTACTTGAAGTTACTTAGGTACTGAAGATCTCAAGAACAAACTAAGTTGAACTGTAGAGAAGTCAGAGCACACAGCAACAAAGTATCTCCTCAAAAGTCTTACCTATGTTTACAAATTACACCTTCATATCCTCTTATCACCCAAATCAAGGGTCATATCCCCTTTTCTCCATAACTGTAGTAACAGTTTAAGATTATCTTAACATCTGCAAGGACTGGTTTAAAGCATACTCATCTTGGGAGAGTCTGAAAGAGCTGGGATTGTTCAGCCTGGTGAAGAGAAGGCTCAGAGGATTTAATCCATCCAGGTTTTTACCTGATGCTGGGAACTAAAGAAGATGGAGGCAGACTCTTGTTTGTGCTGCCCAGTCACAAGTCAACAGACACAAACTGAAATACAGCAAAATCCACTTAGAGCAAAAGAAAAAGCTTTGATATGCTGTCATCAGTACCCTTCTCACCTCTGCACAGGCTCCTGCCTGTCCCCATGGTGTTGGGTGATGTGCTGTAAAGATTAAACACAAACAGGCTCTGCCCAGGCTGGTTGTGGAATCTCTGTCCTTGGGGATGCTCAAAACATAATGGGACACATGCCTCATGAACGTGTTCTACTTGAGCTTACAACCTACAGGGAGACTGACCTACATGATCACCAGGAGTTTTTTGCAACATAAAATATTCTATGAATAAAAATAAATTTTAAATTACCTCAAACTGTACTTTTAATTTAAAGAAAAATATCCATACTTTTGTTTTACTCAAGAAAGTATTCCAGAATTCACCTACATCTAAAACCTAGTTTTTTGGTTATATCATAAAGCATTATAAATGTTATACTACAAATCAGAGCAACAATAATAATTTTCCCCTAGACATATCTTGGAGACAGAAACTCCATCCCCTCCTGGTAAAGTTCCCTATCTCTAGATAATCCACATAAAATATGCCTTGTCGCCCTTAAAGCAGTAGTGAATCTTCATCTTCAGAGGAGTAGGAAAGACTGCTGCTATGCATCTGTAGGAATTAATGAGAAGAGGGTTTTTTTAGGGAAAGGACTAGGATTTCACAACTGGTAAAAATAATTTCAGTTTTCTATTACAGCAAATGCCTTACAGAATATTGTGAAACTCTTCAGGTATTACATCAGTATTTTCAGGCAGTATATATGAGCAAGTTCAGGAGTTTGCAATTAGGAAGGTTAATGGGCATCTTCCATTTACATGAACAACAGCCTTCAACTTCTTTTATAATCCCAAAGAGAAAGAGCTTTCTTCAAAGCCTTACCCTTTTCCCATATCTAGTGGAACCATTCTGGTAAATACTGGAGCAAAATCACTTATTTCATTTTGCTTTGAATGAGTTTATGCTTCACATTTTCCTATGTTGTGAAAAACACATGCAAAACATACCAAGTATTCAAAGAGTAACATCAAGATTCGGGAAACTGTACCTTGATAAAGTTACCTGGGAGGGAGGCAAAAAAAAAAAAAAAAAAAAAG
>VZRZ01006927.1:2703268-2731535 GCA_013398175.1 Climacteris rufus
AAAAAGTCAGACAACTGTGTATACAAGTTTTACAAACAGGAAATCCAAACTATTCCAAAACCAAGGCTGCTGCAAACTAACAATACTGCAGACTTGGATATACAGTACTAAAGGCATATGAAAATGAAGTCTGTCTGAATGCCAAAACACAACAGATATGTTGCAAGCAAAGATTACTCATATGTTTGACAACTGTCTGTATTAAAATTGTGCTCTTCACAGAAAATTACAGCAGGCCTTGGCACAAGTGCTCAGAGAGCTAGGAAGTGTGGAGGGAGTAACTGAAATGTTTCCCAACAGACAAAGAACGAACAAATAAGAAAAAATTTTCTTTGCAGAAAATCTTTCAGTGTATTAAGCATAAAGAAAAAAAATTCCACACAAGAAAAATATTTTGGTGTGTTTACTGAACAAAAGATGTATGGTTTCAAAACTAAAGGCACCAAATAACTTTTAATAAATGAAATAACTCCATCAAGTCTGAGGAAAAAACACAGAAGGCAGTGGAATAATGCCTAATACTATCAGTGGAAAGCCAATATAATGTCAGGGAAAGGAACTAACAGTGTGAGGAAACAAGCTTGGATTCTGTCACTTTACAGATTGCAAGGTAGAGACTGAAGACAAAAAGAGAAAGCAAATATAAAGTACAATCGTTTTCACTTCTGAAAACATGGAAAAAAAGAAATAACAGAGAACAGAGAAGAGGAAAAAACCTAACTAGACCTGACAAGCTTCTTTGAAGGTTTTCTTTGGCATAATGTTGTAGAAACCCTACAGCCTTCCCTTTCCCCTCCCAATTTACATGAATAAGAAGAGATAGTGGCAACACATGGAAACAACCAAAAAGACTGTGACAAGCTTCCAAAAATCAAGGTTTACACCGGATTTACAAGATTTTGGAAAAGCTGCTAGTCAAAAATTTTGAGTAAAAAAATTAAGTACAACTTTGTACATACATAAACAAAAATACACGGTGTCATTATTTGTTATGTGCATTTCTGCTGAATTCGAAATTCTCAGATTCAGCAGTCATTTAGCAAACAGATGGACCAAAAAGAGATTTACTCAACAATTTAGGAAGCATATGCAAGGGAGGCATGAAAGTTTCTGATCACTTACCAAGCATTTGAAACATGATTACAGCATTCACTGACCAACCATTCAAAAATCAAATTATATCTAAAAGGAATTGCGTACATATACAGCAACTTAATACTATTGAGACATGATAATTTGTAGCTTTAGGGAGACATTTCTGGTTTAAAAATAAGATGAAGACAAAAAAGTTCTCAATCTTTCAATGAAGTGTCATAGCAATCACCAGCCTTAACAGCAGATGTTCCTCAAGCTTGTGCTCGAGTGAGGTGACGTCAAAGCCGACGTGTACGCTTCCCACCCATTTATTCCATGACAGCAATGAAAGAACTCATCAGGCCAATTATGACTTAGTGCTGAGATTCTAAACCATTTGTAAGGAAAGCAAAATATCCCCAGGGACAGTAAACCTTACACATTACAGCTATGTAACCTGAAATTAAAATAAGCATTTTATTTCAGAGTGCAAAATACACAAGGTAATTAAAAACAGCAACACTGTATTTAACAGATTTCCATTTAAGAATGTAACAGTAAGTAATGAAAGATTGAGAGATTTATGGATAACATAGTGGCTGAAAACCTTTCCATCACTTGCCACTTAGTTAAGCTTCTCCAACAAAAATCTTGTAGACTCTATTAAATATCTACTAATATTAATTCTGCTCATGAATTCCACTCATTATGTAGTACTTATGCTAGCCAAGTCTTTGCAGAATTTTCAGCTATATATTAGCTGCAGAAGTCAAATGAGCATCAAGATTATTTTGATTTAGGAAAATGCCCATCAGTTTTAAAACGCCTCTGTGCCTTTATTCAGCTTTGGTGTTTCTGAAAAAATCTCTCTTGGTGCCTTGAGTTAGAATCTCCAAGGGGCTAAAAAAAGTGCAAACCCACTGAAAAACTCTGAACTACTAAGAGAAAGAAGAAGTCTCTGCTTTAAGAACCATAATTACCAAACGGGAGTAAAGTGAATAAACACAAACTATAAATGACAAAGTGTTGAAATACACAATAAGAAATTCTCTGAATAAAGAAATACCATCTCACTACAGATTGGATTTTTTGTTATACTTGTGATTTCAAAGACCATCTAAGTCATTTAATACATCCAATACAATTGCAAAATGTTTCTTAAGTGACATAGAACTTACACAAGAAAAAATAAAAATGCTGAAGAAATTTCAAACAATAATTTCTGTGGACTGTTGTCTATAGGTAAGCAAAAAGAAAAGAAAGAGCACACAAAAACAGTAGTACTTAAAAGAGCACAATCAAAGCTTAGCTGATTTTGCTAGAGATTAGATGAAATTTGATGTAACATTTTGGAAATGAAATCTTGCAAGTATTTTACTGTAACTGTCTTATTTTATTCTATTGTTATGCTCTATCTGGAATCAGCAAAACAAGTGCTATCTCTGGTTATGTTATTCAGGTATAAATTGAATCTGTTCAGGTAAAGCCCAGGTATTTTACAGAAATGCTTGTACTTCTGCTGAAGTTGGACAAAATAAATACAACAAATGCAACAGAATTATTCTAAACAGAGATTTGCCCATGCTCAAGTAACAAATGAGAAATGTAAACTGGAGAACTGTATCTGTTCAGGCTGTACAGGAGGGGAGACCATAGTGCTGTACTCTATTATCTAAAAACAGAGCCAGACTTGCTGGAAAATGCACAACAAAAAGATAAGAGGCCAATAATGTAAACTGAAGCAAGGGAAATTCAGACAGATGAAAGGAAAAAAAAAAAAGTTCATAGTAAAGCTGATCAAAAACCAAAACAGGTTGCCAAGAAAGACTGAGGAATCTTAACTCTTGAAGACATCCAGAACAAGTATACAAGGCCCAGAGCAGCCCACATACCTTCAAAGCCAGCCCCATTCCAAGCAGGCAGTAAAATTAATTCCAGATGATACATAAATTGTGTGGAATAAGGGGTGGAGATTTCATTGGGTCTGGCTGGAATGGAATTAATTTTTTTCAGGGTAGCCCTTGTGGCATTCTGTTTGTCATTTGTGGCTAAAATGGTGCTGGTAACACACCAGTGGTTTATGTATTGCTGAACTGTGCCAGCACAGCCAGTCAGCTAAGGGTAAGCAAGAGGCTGAGAGAGGACACAACCAGAACAGCTCACATACAGACCATACCATATGAAGTCATGCTCAGACATAAAATCTCAGGGAAATGAGGAAAAAGGAGGAATAATCATGGTTACAGCACTCCCCATGCATGCAGAGGTGCTTCCTAGGAAGCACCTGGACATCTGCTTGACTACACAAATTAGTGAATTAATTTTTTTTTGCTTTGCTTAAGCATCAGGCTTTTGCTTTCCCTGTTAAAATGCCATTATCTCAATTCATCCTTCTGTTCTCTCGTCCCACAGGATATGGGAGTAAGCATGATGCTGGGCTGGTGTTTGGCTGTTGGATGCCCTTCAACTTGAATGTTTCTATGCTATTTCTTCATAAGTGTTTCTCATATATACTATAGGTGTCAAAAAGCACTTCATAATGCTGTGAGAAAGAAGTTACTTGTTAAAATTTTGGACTGTCCCAAACTTTCTCAAGTTTTGTTTTGTTTTTTTTTTGTGGGGGGGGATATGTGAAAAGTATGTCAAATTCAGTATTGGCCACTATCCCTGGAGAGCCACAGATCAAATGCTACAAGTCAAGAATCTATACATTTATCTTCCTATCTCTCCCATCAATATTCACCCAAAAGTGAAAGGAGAGAGAAACACAGTCTTAACGAAGATGGAGCAAAACTGAGAAGAATGATTAGATGACACATCATAGTCCAAGTTTCTACGTGGGTATGTGTGAATTCTGACATATTTTAAAAATGCAAAGCATTTTTACTGTTGTGGGAGTTCACAGAAGAGCTGAGCAACTGTTGTAATATGAAAACTGAAATAAAAAAAAGTTGCCAGATGCACTGGATTTGCACTCCTTCCAAGGAAGAAAAAAACCTCAAGGCGAGTAATTGAAGAATAAGCCAGTAAGATAAATCACAAGGGCTTGATGGTTAAGATTTGGAGATTTTTTTTTTTTGTTTAGCTTGGGAGCATTGTGGTGACTTTTTTCTCCATCAGTTATTTATAGCAAACCACCTATTTTATCTCATGCAGGGGTGAAAACAAGGGTGTACCATGTTGCATTGGTTCTGAAAATCTAATGAGCTGCTACAAATGCCTCAGACAGTTTTCTCAGACCTAGAATAGGATGTGTGAAAACTGAAAAAAGCTTTAACAAGCATGTTTATTTTACAAAGTTTGACAGACATGCTGCATTCAAATTTGTGAGATGCAGAAGGTTTGAAAGTATAGGCAGCAATGGACAACACAGGTACACCCAGACAGGCTTTTGGGGGCTTTTGGATATAAAACTTCTTTCCAACAGATCACCACATGCTATTAATATTATAATCTAATTTTATAACAGGAAAATGCTCAATCAATAACTGACAGCCTTGCTCATCTGCAGAAAATCAAATGCTTGCAGATTTATATTGCCATACCTAGTCTTTAAGACAAATACAGAAAATACAGAACATAAACACAGAAAAAATACTAATTCAATTTCAAAAATAGAAATACACCTGTATCAATAAAATGGGTCCTTTTTTCATTATTGTTATTGATGTTACTATTATTAGATTTGCTCTTCTGGACAAAACACTCAACAAGACCAATCTAAGTTTTGTCTGCTTGATACAGAAAAATGAAGCATGAATTAAAAATCCTAAATTCTATTAATGATGGCATCTATCAAGACCCAGTTAACAGATGCCAAGGTATGTTAGTCAAAGTAAATGTGACAGAAGAGTTATATTACAATGGATTATATATGGTATTCAGCTTCTCAAATTAAGAAGTGAACTGTGACACCATCAGATTGTTTTTTTAGAGGGCGGTGGGAGTAGGTTATATTCCTGATTAAGAAATCTAAAATAAGCAAAGTAAGAAAGGGTCATCTTAGGAATTAACATGTTTAGAGAGCAATATAATGCACGAAAAGAAAATTACTGTGCTCTAGATACTACAGTGACATCAATCCATGTTCTCTCTTTCTTTAGCATTTTGATCTGGGTTTTTTCTGAGTTTATGCATTGGTATAGATTAAACTGTAAATGTAATGCAGTAGTTATCTCTTAATTTTGCATTTGTCATAATACTAGAGGGCAAAACTTTTAAAAAGCTCTTAGGGTTTTATTTCTTTTGTTATGGGGAATTTTACTGGGTTGGTCATATTCTGTTTGAGGGGTGGGGGTTGTTGGGGGGTTTTGGGTTGTTTGTTTTTTTAGTTGTTTGTGTTTTTCTGGTTGTCTTTTTTTGACTCAGCAAGACCAGAAGGAACAGGGACAGGAAAGGAAAAGGAGGAACTGAAATTTAGTGAATCAACAGGTGAGAGCCCATACATCCCTTGTCACAATGAAACGAGGACCCTGTTCCTATAAAAGACTTTTGCCTCCGGAAGAGACACACAATTACAGATTAATGCAACAGGAAGTAATAATCTATGTTGGACAGTTTTAGTGGTATGACTGTTCTCCTACACAGTTCAGAACTTGAGTTTCCTTATATCTTTTGTCAAGTCTCAAAATGGCTCAAATTTGCTGCTTTACTTAAAAGCTTAAAAAACCCCCAAACCCTACTACCTGTCCCAAAAAGAAACCATTTTTTGAAAAAACACAATTAGAGACTTAATTTCATGACTAGTTCTAGCAATGTACATAGAGATCAAATTAAATTTTCAACTAATCTGTGACTAGAACCACTCAAAATCCTAAACTCCTTCAGCAACTACTGAGGTTCAGCTAAACAATCTGGAGGTCTATTAGTGAAAGTCACAGATGAGCAGACGTGCTATGCCACTTGCACTATCCAGAGGTGCTTGAGTACTACACAATAAAATATTCATAAAGAGCTTTAACCAAGGGGGAAAAAAAAGGGGGGGAATGCTTTCTTCCTGGGGAAAAAAAAACCCCTTTAGTTTTCACTTCTTCAGCCCTTCTAATTTCACATATGTGCTCTGTGACAATACTCCATTAAGACTGAAGAGTTCTTCCTTCCTAGACTAATCTTCCTGGTTATACAAAGACCAAAATATACCAACCATCTGTTAATGAAGGACTATCATTTCTGCATAAAAGAGTCAGATATAATAACAGAGTCCAGGGATTCACTACCTTTTCTCTCATTAATGAGCTAACTCTCAGAAAGACAAAACCACGGAAAAGCAAGACAATGTAATAGGCATTTACCTTATTGAGGCCATTTTCCATGAAAGATTTCAGGAACCAAAGCTTACGTTTAACATTAGACTAAGCACCTACTAAAAGTCACGCTCTCCTCTTTTCTATCATTCCTTTTAAAAGATAATGGGAAAGATGACAGAAAGAAGAAAGAAATGAAAACAAAATATTTCCAACTTTCACCTTTTCTTACCTTTCCTGCTTCTCTTAGGAGACTCCCTGCAGCCATCATAAAGATCTTTCAAAACATACTTCTTTCCTCTCTGCATTGAACATGCCATTACCAGATGTATGACTTAGAACAGACTCATTGCTTGGAAGGATTAACTGGGAGACACAAAACATTCCTAAGCAAAGAGCTTGGTTGTTTTTAGAAGGTGAGCCTGTTGCAGGCATCAAATTAGTTTTTATGTCAATCTGGGAATGAGGGAGTGGTTGGGGTGAATATGTCAAAACATAAACTTCCAGATTTCATTCAGGCAAACCAGTTAATTAAAATACCAGTAAGAGAGGCACAATAAAATGGAAGAGATCCTCTCTGAAAGTGAAAAAGACATAGTGAAGTTCCACACTCCAGTTTCATTTCAAAATACTTCATGTGAAAATGTGTGAAGTCAGAAAAATTTTACTTTAGTAGAACTAAATAAAGAAGATATTTTCTTTTCTTGCAACAAGAAAAAGTTGCAAGTAGAAAGAATTCTATGCTAACTCTTAAAATAAGACAGCACACAATTGTCCTAGTACATACCTAACTCAGTGGGAGGGGGCATGGCAAGACGTTGTGTTATTCAATACCATCTTACATCATGGCTGGGGCAGGGGAAAGGGAAGAAGTGGTTTCCATGGGGTGGGGCCCTGCTGACTGCAGTCATGTCACATCGGGTTGGACTTTGATATTATTGTTTGTTTTCTTATCTCATTGCATTAGCGTGGTCTTCTTATCTCAACCTGTAATTTTTACCTTTTTGTGCCTCCAATTCTCAACTCCAACACTGGAGCAGGAAGGGGTGACCTGCAAGATAGCCAAAAAGATTTCAGCTGCCAATCAGGTGAGACTCTGGTGAAATGCAAAAATGCTCACCAAAGCCCAAAGTGCTGTGACCATAGCTGGCAGAACCCCACCCCAACCATCACCCTTGCTCCCAACTGGAAACCACTTCTTCCATTTCCGCCCCCACCCCCCCCAGCCATGACATAAGAGGGAATCAAATAACACAATGTCTTGGCTACCCCCCCTTCCCACTGATCTGCACCACAACTAGGACAAAACCATTAAAATGGGACAATAGGGACACAAGATGTCAAGAGGTTTCATGATGGCAGACAATCTCATATCACACAATGCTAGAAGAGCTCTACCTTCTAACTGGGATTTGCATGTCAAGAACTGTCCCCATGACAAACCAAAAATCACAGAAAATCAGATATCTTCATTGTCGGGCATTTATGAGCATCATTACAGGATTATTCTTAAGACAGCAACTAATTGATGGAGGGGAAGTACTTCAATTTGCACAAGATCCTTCAGAAACAAGGAAGGAAAGGTACCACACGGCACTTTGAGAAAGAATTAGAAGAGGACAGGTCTTTTTATTCTCTCCTTTGCAGGTGGCTGTAATAGAGTCATAATCAAAGCATCTGTACTAATTCTAAATTAATGTAGAAAAAGATCAAGATTATCCAATCTCCCACAAGCACTGAACCTGCTTCTTTGGAAGTAAGAAATTTGACACCGCTAGAAAAACAAAGCAGATTATTTCTTCATTGGGCAACTAATAGTGCCAACCTAGTGTTTGAAAGCAACAGATTGATTCCGTTTATGCAAGCATTAAGTGACACAGAAGTAACCTTTTGAAAAAGATTCTTCACACTGAAATAGAAAGAACCTTTGGAATCTACAAAAAAGGAGAAGGAAACCACTTCACATGATAGATTTTAAGAGAATAAGCAAATGCCAGTGAACAAAATCACATTACAGATAGTGCTCTCTTCATTTATTCAGGTACAGTTCAATACTTACAGAATATAATTATACACATTCTCCCACTTTGTATTAGAAATGCAATCTCATACGTAAGAGCACAAATTTTTATGCATGATGCTTTCTTACATCATGCATTAAGAAAAAAACCAAAACCTGTATGATCTGAAGACTGTTATTTTTATTCTTTGTTCCTGACAGAAGTTTTTTTGCAGCCATCAAAGAAATACTATATAATTGTAAGGGCAGGACAACAAAACAAGAAAAAAAAAATCTATAGATATTCCCTATCTTGATTGCTGCAAATAAAACTTCCTTAGACCATCTGTTCCTCTTTAGGTATAAAAGCTTCTAAAACAGATTAGGATATTAAACAGCCATCCTGCAGAAAAGTTTCCTGTTGCTAAGAAACAGGAAGCAAAAGAATATATTCAGGGTCAGCTGTTACTGAATTGATTCAGGCCAATAAAATTTTTGACCCAATTTGACATACTTCCTAAGGAATCAAATATACCCTTTGTTTATGCTGGACTGTTTCCATAAGCCATATTCTGCTTAGAATTTTTATGTTTGCGTGGAGATGATGTACAAAAGTAAAATGGTGTTCAGTGAACAGAAATGTTGCTCTTGTTAGGCAAATCAACAGGGAATTACAGTAATTTGAGAAATCGTTCTTGAGGAGTTGGAAAATTCATTGCATTTTGTATGACCTTTCATTTCTGGCAGATTTTTCATTATACAGACTTTAGTTCTAGGCTTAAGTCATAGGTCAAGGCGTCTAACACACCACTTCTTTCAACAGGCAAATTAAAGACAATGGCTTCACCTGAGGCACCAGTTCTGCAAGCACGAAATAAAGCATTTTTCTCTTGTCATTCCCAGCTCATTGATTCAGTTGCATAACCCCTCAGAAATTAAAAAATTCAAACCACCTTTATACAAAATAAAATCCAAACAAAATATTAATATAGTGAAATTACTGCATGGCCTCCAGTTGTGTCACTTCAAAAAGAGCACACAGAACAAGCCACAGGTTTGCTACATAAACGTTTAGGAAAAAACATCTTAAAAAACACTCAGTATGTCTGCAACCCAGAATCATTACCCAGGAAGTCTAATGAATTATGATTTTTTTTTCCAAAAATCCAAAACAAAACAAAAAGTCATCACTGCTTTAAAATCTTCCAATGCAGATCAGAGAACAAGATAAGGAAAGTTTGTTTTAAAAACATCATACAACTTAACAACATAAGCTCTTCCCTAGCAAAGCTGTAGGGACACATGGAAGTAATCAGGTACTTTGCTGTTTCTCCTTCTACTGTTCCTACAGGTCTGCATATCACTTACCAAGCAGCACATCCAAGAATTTTCCCCCTTCACTCTAGGAATTTAATTACACTACATGCAAGGCTCTGGAAAACAATGGTTCCAGGCACAAAAAGTACTCAGTTCTAGTCTACTAAACATTAAAAAAAGATATAAAACAAACAATACGTAAATAGCAATACATGCCACAAATAACCTACACAACACTGCTAGACAACAAGTCTACTTGTCCCCTAGGCAGTCTGTCCCACTGGTTCGCTGCATGAGCTCGAACATCCACTGAATATAATGCACGTTCAAGTACAGAAGTACAAATGTTTATCTTGATGCCTACATTTCTCAGCCTGAAAAGGTAGTTCACAAAAATATAGCACGTGCCACACAGGTAATTCTTCTGGCTTGCAAAATACCTTTTGCTTACCAATGTCCTGATGTAACTACCCAAGCTCTATAAAAGTAGTTTCCTCTTGCTGCCTCCTATTTGTTCTCTATATTTCTTCTTATTATGTCCTCCAAAGGTAACAGCAGTGATAACACACCTTTAAAAAAAAAAGGGAACCCGACAGCAATAATGCCACACATTGGTGCTGAAATTGCCAAGGAGAACAAAGGTCACACAGCCTCCTGCACTCACAAGGTTTCTTAATGACATCAAAGGATGCTGGTACCTTTAGGGATACTGTATACCCATTTTAAATGGCCTGTATTAAAAAGACTTTTTATTAATTTACTATTCTTGATAATGTTGCTATATTAAGATAAAAATAAAAACAAATACATATACTAAAAACAGATTGTCTACTTAATACATGACACTCAGTAACAAATACTGTCCAGTCTTCTTCCTTCCCTTCTGACTCGTTCTTCATTTATGGTTTAAATTTTGGTACTCTGGTGATACGGAAGACTTTTCTAAACCGTGAATTAGTTTAGGATGTTTCTTCCTTGGACGCCTTCTAACCCTACCAACAGTTCTCATGTTGACAAGGAGATGGAAGGCTGTTCCAGTCTATGCCTGGACAGTGGTTCCATTTCAGCATGAAACAGTTAATTGGGAAACTTACTGCAGCAAATTTCTACATGAGATCTTATAAAAGGGGAAGATATTAACCTGAAAATATCCCACTCATGCTCATCCTTCCAGAGATTTCATTCACTCTCAACCTCAAACTTATCTACATACAAGTGAGACATCTGTCCAAAGGGTCTTGCCAGACTAACCTGGATGTGACAAAAAGGACAAGAGGCACCAGCTACCAAGTGCTCATTATGTTTCTGGGTTTCTTCTCAATTGGCAACAACAAACTACTTCTTGGACAGATCTTCACAGCTTTGAGGAGCCAGGAGCCATGTAGGGTGGTCCTCCACACAAGAACCCTACTTATTTCATTCTGTATAAACCTTAGGCCAGGTTGTTTCCTACTCTGTTTTTCTTCATTTGTAGTATAGTCTACAGCCTGCTTTTCTGTATGGCAAGTAGGGAAAGTATTAGTACACATAACAAGCTTTCACTGACAAAACATCTGCTCTTTCAGAGGGTATGAATCCTGGTCTTGACATGAATTAAGCTTTCCTGAATTTTACCTTTGGCAATAGTGTCCTGGAGTTGCATTCTTGAAGACCTGTTCTTCATTATCACAGGCCTTTCTTTTAACCCTCCTGCTGTTTCTGGTGGTTAAACACACTATTTCTACCTCATTCGTACCAACCTTAGCATTTCTATTACAGATCTCTCAAAAAAGTTAACAAAGGTAAGCCAAGCCCTCACAAACAGCCCAAATTGTCATTCCTGGAAATCACAGCAAAGAAGCCAAGAGACAATGACTATCAAAAGCATCTGGGCAATGCTCTCAGGCACATGGTGAGATTCTTGGGGTTGTCCTGTGTAGGGCCAGGAGATGGGTTTGTTTAAATTCTGTTTTCTTGGTGTTCATCTGCACAAACCATTCCCCTTTATCCTGTAAATCATAGGTTTTAGCCTTTCATTATGACAATGTACCATATGGAAATGTTTCCAAGGGCTAATTAAATGCCAACATAAAGTACCTTTATGAGTAACAGCTTACATTTTTCCTCGTAAAGAATACTTTTACTTCCTGCCTTTACAGCATTTGTCTCCTCTGTCTTGATTTTGGCCATGAAACAGAGTGCACTGCATGCACAGACCTTTCCACAACACCAATACCTACAGATATGTAGGTAGGGAATCCTTTTCCTTAAAGAAAATGTTTTGGCATCTGTGCAACAAGTGTTTATCAACGGCACATACTTCCAACAGCTAACAAGCTTCACATTTAATGCCTCAACTGCACATACTTCCAACAGCTAACAAGCTTCACATTTAATGCCTGCCACTGAGAACTCAAATTCTCAACAAATACAATTCTCCAGTATACGGTACATAAACTAACAAAATTAGGGGAAAGGATTTACTGTGACAAAAGATGTCTTCTAAGCCAAAGTAACTGGAGAAAGATGAAATAGAGAATGAAGGCAAAAGTAGGTAAGTCTCAACGAACATCACATTGATTCCAAAATCCTCTAGTAAGTAAATAAACGCTGATGTGCAGAAAGGGGATTAGACCACTAGTTCTAGTTAGGCCTTTTGAAAAAGCTCTAAATTAACCATTTGCTACTGTTTTATTTACAGGGTATGATGCCAATCGAACAATTTCCAATCTAAACATAAAACTATTCAAGGCATTCTTCTTGTTACAGAACACTCCCTAATGGGATGCAAGCAATATTTCCTGGCAGAAAAGCTCACAGTTGTCAAATGTTTCACTAGTTGAAATGGCCTCTGTTATTTCCAAGTACTTGCAGTACCTGGCAGTTCTACAATCCTTATAACATTTGTTACAGGACAAAACACAAAGCCTAAGATTAAAATTTTGACTGAAAGCCAGAGAAAATGGCTTGGTTTCTAACAGTTTGAATATTATGCAAAAATAAGCAGTAAGTTAGTTCAACTTGAACACTGTCAAAAACAGACCCTGCTTAACATTGTAATAATGAGAGCTGTGGCAGAATATTCACTTTCTAGCATCATGAAGTTCAAGATAGGAAACATTTAAATCATGTCCTGTAAGAAGCATGGTGCTTGTGCCTGTTTATTCCAGACTCAAAGCTGAGCTGTTTGTCTGGTGAGGACGCTGCAATTCTTCACCAAGAGAAAGAGTAACCACTTAAAGCACTTAACTGAGAGTTGTACACTCCTGTGGAGTATGACACGCTTGCCCCAGTTGTTACTTCTATCATATAATTACTGTTATATGTGGTACTGATACAGTAGCTATATGACAAGACAGGATAACTCACTTAATTGAAAAAATGGAAAATATGTTATTTGTTGTTTCAGCATTTAAAAAAAACCTGAACTACCAGGAAGATATTTTGTATCTCTTGCCTATCAAAAAGACCCACTCTCTCAGGTCTAGCTGAGAACAACCACTTTCGTTTTACCAGGAAAAAAAAAAATTTTCATGTTCACAACTTAAGTAGCTAGTATGAGTAAAGAGAAGAATTCGTAGGTTTGTTTATAATCCCACACCTACTGCTTAATGGTAAATTTGTGAAGGGTGTATATCCGGGTATTTAATCCTTTGGACTCTTTCAACTCACGACCATTCAGATTTTGAACCTCCTCTACAGTCTCATTGCCTGTCTGAGCAGGTGAACTTACAAAGAAATAAGTATGCATTGTAGGAAAGCTGTGGAAACAGCATTGACTTCTAACTCCAGGTATCTCATCTCATTCTAGACACAAGCATAGAGGATAGGCCATGCCACTGTCACAGACTGAACAAATTAGATGACCATTTTAAATGCAAAAATGGAAGTGTAACAACATGTTTCTGACAAGAAAGCCTCACCCCTGCAAGGCAAAATGTTGCATTTAATTGCTATCTGATTTTATACTTGAAAGATGCATATATTTCACTCAGATAAAGTCCTTGCTGGAACAGATATTGTCACAAATATTTTGATATGCCTATCTACTCCTAGATTTCTACAGCTAGGAGAAAAATTCCAGCAGTTAAACCACCAATATTTCTGATTACAGCAATGGCTGAGGTTTACTTCAGTTTAGCACATGCCTCTCCAACCCACAAAAGACATCTACATGGACGAGTACACACAAACTGCTCCAGAACCAGCACTAGATGTGTTTTGCTAATCTGGCTTGTCAAAAAGAAACAATAAATTAGGTAATAGTCACAGTAACAGAGTATTATAGCTTCTGGACTGAAGGCAGAGGACAGACAGCTCTGAATATGGGAAGAAGAACAATGTATTAAACTAGTCAATTATTAAAATAAGGTAGAGATCTCAAAGACTTGAGAATATACTCAATGTTAAGAGAATGCACTCTTGGATGCACTCTAAACTGCATTTCTTCACAAGCTTCTGTTCCTTTTCCTCCCTACCTCCATTCTTTTTTCTCTGGAAGCCTTATGATTTGACAAGTTTTTTGGGGGTTTGTTTGTTTGTTTTTTTAAAGACTTAAAAGAATTAATGGGATGAGGAAGCAGCTTTCTGGAAGCTCTACCCAGGATGTTTCCTTGGCCATGAATAACCAACTAGTTTTGAAAACAGCATTGCTCTATTTCAGTTGCTGAGCAGGTGGTCTGTTAAATCTTCAAAGTTATGTCTGTTAGTTAAGTCTTCATGTAAATATTTCATTAAGCTTCCTAGTTTATAATAAGCATTGCTTAACACTGTTTTATTCAATGCAGGCTGCAGAAATCATTCTACTAAGGGGGGGGGCNNNCTTCAGAAATCGTTCTACTAAGGGGTGTGGGCAGGGGGAAGGGGGATAAGATGCATGAGACATGGATAACTGCAGTTAATATCAAAGGGAAAAAAGATCATGAATTCTAAGTTAAATGTGCCTGTTTAGGGAAGATACATCTTGTTTCTTCTCATCATCCTACAGCCTAAGCAAGTAAGCTCACATTATCACTTTGTTCTCTTTCTTATAATCTTGTAACCATAATCAATTCTTTAAAAAAATCTTTTCTTAAAAAATTACTTTATAAGTATTTTCAGAAAGTATAAGACCTGGTTTTCCACAACACCTTAGTATAAATGAATTTACTTCTATAACATATTTTGTCATCACACAAGATTATTAATCTATTTGTATTCCAAAGCAATAAAGATAAAAGGTCGTAACCATGAGCAACTTTTAGCTGTTTAGATGCTAACAATTACTCCATTTGAATTTCTATGAAGTTGAGGGATCCAGTCAGGTTGACTGTTGCTCTCCCAGAATATTACCACTTGAACATTACCACAAGTTGCCTAGTTTTTCTGTCAATTTTACAAGCTGTCATCTATTTCCGGGCATTCCCCCCTCCACAAGTGATTTAAATCATGCTAAGATGCAAATAACACACAGGATATTAATGACACTTTAAACAGCACTTTTATTCCCATTTTTATTTTTTGTTTATAACATTGAGAAAATTTTAATGATCATGTTCTCAGATGTCTGATATTTTATTTGTTCCTTCATGAAATAAAGAAGCTATCCTATTGTTAGCCTAAAAAGCAACACTGACAGTCACAATTCTTGCTAGTTTGTCAGCACAGAAGAGTGTAATTCTCTGGTCTTGCAATAATGAAGTTTTCTACACTTCAACAGCATTATTGTAGAGATGGTGAGGCATAAAGTTGTAATTTAGAGATCCAAAATGGGATTCAATTCTTACTTAACTAAAGTTGAATGGAAAAGTAATATCTGGAGACAAAAAATAGATTATTTTTTTCCATTTACAGTAAAGCATTTAAAGTAAATGCATTCTATCTGTGCATTTAAAGTAATACAGCAAGAATTGTGATGACTGCACACAGAATTACAGACACCGTCACACATGAAGCACCATTATGGAACTGCACAGCCAATATGGCATTAGAGCATGAACAACCTTCCAGCTCTGTAATGACTGTTTCAAGGGAATAAAAGCAAAGCTCGTATAACTGCAGTCCTGCAACAGAAACCACAACACTACAGAGTAAACAGAGAGAACTGGAGTAAGCTTCACACTATCCCCCAGTAATATTTAAGTAGGAAGCTCAATCTGAGGCTAGATTATTACATGTGAGAGCAGAATTCTTTTTTATGAACCTGCTAAACCAAAAGGTACTCATTATAATGTAACATCATTTTCCTGAATAATACTGAATATTGCTAAATGTAGACATTTAACAATATTAGGATACATGGCTCAGAAATATCTCCAGATACTAGCAGGTAGAGCTGGTACTGTCTCTACAGCAAGCAATTCCTTTGGCTAATTCCAAAGCAATTCCAAAGGCTAAAATTCCTTTGGCTTCAGAAGCAATCACCTAACTCTTCTACACATTAGATCCTGATTTTCAGATTGGGCACCCAGAAACTGAATGACACAATGAAAATACACATTTTCAAGTAGAAAAAAATGATAATAAATAAATAAATAAAATTTAAAAATATATAGGTCTAGCATCAAAGAGGACCTGTGTAGGTAAAGAAGCCACAAGCCAGATAAGCCGTATCTCCAGGGTAACATTTAGCTACCTAACCACAAAAAAAACACTTCTCCCCTATTGTGTATTCGGCATGCACTATAAAATGAGGTTAGAGCTCAACAGATAAAAATGTCATAGAGCTCTGATTTATCCCTAGCAATCAGAATTTTGAGCAGTGGTTCTATAGAAAGAGGACAGAAACGATAGAAAATGGTATTACATGCAGCTGTAATACATACTCACATGCACCAAAGAAATCTGCATAGTAATTGGGGTCTGCTGTAATAGCCAAAGTAGGAAACAGTGCCAAGGTGTTACCACCCCTGTAATCAAGCACTCAAAAAAATGGGACATTTTGTCTACACTCGACCTGGCTTCATTCGGCACACCTGTCTGTCTTCACATCTCAAGCAACACAAGCAGTGTTGAGCTGATGTTCTTGTTAACTCTCTCGTTAATATCCTCACCTGAATCATGTCCGACTGGATAAATTCTTTTATTTTTTAGGACATTACTTTCCTAGCCTAGACTCTGAACATCACTTTCCCACCGTACAGTCTGACTCCTCACATTTCAAGCATTCATCTCTTCAGGATTGTTCCCCTCCCTATCATCTTCTCCTCCTTGGTTTGCTTTCTCAGGACTTTTAGTTCTAAGCAGGTTTCTCTTCCAGAGCTCCTGGAGAGCAGGCAGTGTCAGTTCAGCTGCTCACACCCTCATCTCCCACAGCCCAAATGACTCACATTTGTGATTTCAGAGTAATCGTCTTTTGGCCCAGCCATTAAATGCTACAGAGGCTTTAGCCAATAAAGTCTAAGTCTTCCTAGCATAAAAATGAGTGTTTTTGAAGTCTACTATTTTCCACAAGCAAATAAATCTTCTGAGGAAAGGGAGAAACTTGTTCGTTGGACAAGAATCAATCTATTTTATTTCAAGGCCCCCATACTGAAGCATCAGTATCTGAGTTTCCAAAAGCATATGACAGTTATCTTTTTCCCACCAGCTCAGCTCTCTAACCTTGCTGAAACCTTCAAAAATTTCTGCTCAAAAGACTGGCAGACATCATAAAGGGAATTTAAACCCAGCAAAAGGCATAAGTAACAATGACCAATGTCATATCAAGCAGAGCTGACTTTCAATAGAAGATTAGGGTAAAAGAAGAGTATTCATAATTTATCACATCCCATTCTTCAACTATCATTTCAACTATCTACTTCAGAACTTTTACCCAAGAAAGCTCCTTTTAAGCACTTTAAAATTTCTACATGTTGAAATCACCTGTTTAGGGATAATGCTGTTATCTCCAAATTGTTTTCACTTTGTTGTAGTTGTTGAACCTGGCTGCTTCTGTTTGAAAAACCTTTCTCCATACCACCATGGACAGAGAGATGCATCTGCTGTCAAATATGCTTTTATGATATTGGTGCATTCACTTTTTCTGAACATTATTTTAGGAAAATACTAGAGAAAATAGTTCCCTTACTCCATGAATTTAGTTCCTTGCTCTCACAGGCATCTCATGATCTTTATGGAACCTTCTTCGTAAATCTCTTAGACTCTATTTTAATGCAGTAAGATATGGTTTGATATAGAATACCTTCCATTCTACTGATTAGAAACCCTACTCTAATTTCTAGAGTAAATTTATACACAGTCAATGGAGTTATTTGCTCTCCTATCAGCATTGTCTTATTCCAGGTAATTTTTTCCTTGTGATTATCCTCACACATTTACAGAGCACTTACTCTATAAAATTTATTTTGCCAAAAAGTCAAGCTTCCAAATAATGACATGATACAAGTCAAAAAAGGTTGAGAGTACATTCTGTTTCTTAAAAGCAAAATTCATCTTATTTAGAGTTTAGCTACAAAAACAGCTATATAATCACGGCAGAGGCAAAGGGGCCTTTGATCTGTCATACTTCCTTATAGTACCAGTCTCCTTGGTAAATTCCTAATACCTTTTTCTAATTTTCTATTACAATTATGCACAGAAATATCCCTTTCCACAAAAGCAGTTTAAGAACTTGATTAACACTGACGTCAAAAACATAATCCTGCAGTTCCTTAGATTAGTTTTTCCCCCTTTAAAAAATAAGTACACTGCCCTGTTAATGCCTAATTAGCTAGCCACCTCATTTTCCAGCCAATCTGCACTCAAATTCCACCTTAATTTCCATTTCCACACTTCTCTTCCTTTTTCTGCAGGTCACTGGAATCATTTGGCATAAAACATGGCACTCAGTGAAGTTTTTAGACAAACCCAGACTATTAATGTTCCCCACTCCCACTCTTAGAAATATCTCTGAGGAACTTTGTGCTCCTTACTCTAATACCCTTTGCAGGGTCTAACTCAGCTTGACAATTTCTCTGTGCAGGCTCCTGTCTCAAGTCCTAAGGCACTGAAAAATGCAGTTGCAGGGATGAACACAATCATTCTTTCATGAATTCAAGTGTATGTTAATGAAAGTTTTGCATATGTTTAATCAGGGTTTAAAAAGAAGTAATTATAATGGTTACAGCCTTTAGAAGTAGTCTAAGTTCTGAAAGACATATACAGAAACGCTGGTGGCAAGTCTGGGGAAAAAATTAGTTCTATTCCATTAGGTACAACATCACCACAGGCAATCAAAAACACTCCCTCAGTTTTTGTGTTGTAACAATCACCATTACCTGGATTCCTCACAGATGTCTGAGTAGTGCTGTAAGCTGTACCATAGCTTATTGCTACTGACTAGTCCATTAGATGAACAGTAATCCCTTTCAAGTTTTAAAATAAGTATCTAACTTGACTAGATTTCACAGGTGATACATTACATTTAGTATTCCACAGCATAAAGCCAAACAAGGAGGCAAGAAGCATGTGCTATAAAACTATTACACTTTTTTCATTCCTACATTACGTAACAAAGTATTTTCATCACAATTTTACTCTTTAAAATTTCCATAGCAAATGAAGGTGGTTTTATATGGTTAAGACTGTATGATAAAAGCTCATTCACACCCCAACAAAGGAGCACAGAGAGACAGTGGCAAGTGGGGAAGCACAAATTATGCCTTGCCCATCTTCTTCCAAGCCCACTGTGAGAGCAATCAGCCCATTCAGGGATGCTCTCTACAAGGCTGAAGGACCACAGGGCTGCAGAATGACAGGCAGAAACACAAACTAGGGACTCGAAGGAAAGAAGGCCCCATCCAAACTCTTGCCAGGGCTGTCCCAGGAGGGCCTCAGTTACACTGTCCAGTTTTGAAACAAGTGCCCACAGGTGCTGGATATATTATGGGATGTAGGGGAAGGGCATTTGGGGATTACACAGGACTCACTATGGGATATTTACAGGAGAAACCAAAGGCAGGAACAGGGATAGATTTACAGGATTTGGGACAGAACAAGTACAAGAAAACAGAGGAGTAAGAGGCTAAAAAGGGCCAGTTGCATGCAAATATTTCAGTGGTTGCCTCACCGTGCACTGCCCTGATCAGCGTAGTCTGTCCTATCTGCTTACTAAATCCTTCCCAGCTCTGTTCTGGGTGAGACGCTCTGCTCATTCTGCATGTGTGCACAGGGGTCTGAGTGCAGCAACTTCTGACTGTCAGCCACCAGAGAGACTGAAGCGAGAGACTGCAAGTGTCAGCCTGGCTGGGCCATGGAACATCTGTCTGCAGAGCAGCACCTGCAGAGGGTGTGGGAGCACATTTGCCTGTGTATGTGTGTACTGGGAGGATGTGTTCAGCCTGGCTGCAGGCTGGAACCAGAGCATGGACATGTGGCAGTCTCACCCCTCTCAGGCTGCAAAACTGGCCTGATATTTTTCCCTAGCACAAGGGAAGAAAAGGGGTTTGAAAATTTAAACACAGCACATGTTTAAAACAAGATTTTCTTTTTCTGCTCCACACACAGTGATCATCATCCTTCATTCCATATCTCAGTTCTGTTCCTTTTTCCACTACTTTTCCACTCTGATAATTTCACCCACTTCTATCAATCTTATAACATATTTTCTCTCCTCCTTTTAACTTCTATCCTATACCATCTCAGATTTTAGCAGTTTGCTTTCCTTTAGCTTGCTTAGGCCTTTCTCCATTTCCAAAAATCTTACCTTTATATTCCTCTCCACAAAATTCTTTTTATCATTTCCTCTTTAGATTACTCAACCATCCTTTCAGTAGGGATAAAAACTGTCCCTTACACATTCTGTCACTTCTCTTCAGCATTCTTTCTGCTTGCCAAAATTTGTTCTTTGCTACATGACCTTTCACTCTTTCAAAGCAAGACACGTGCATTTGAAGTCCTCTTCTTCATATTTAAATAAAGCATGGCTATTTTCAAACACTTATTGACCAAACAGGGTTTGCATTAAGTTTTTTTCACAGGAGGACAGAACAGAATCAGCAGAATATTACTATGAATGCTGCTCAAAAGACCCAAAAAAAAAATCAGGAAAAAGTTACTCAGTGCAAGTTCATGTAACAAAATTATCAAGGAAATACTCAGGGGTTATCTATAGCCTTTCTCCTCCTCCTCCCCTGTGTGTGGTTGCAGAACAGAATTTGACAGAATTTGACTTCTCAGGCTTTGTCCTATCTTAAGTCATCCACCTTTACCAACTTCAGCATATCCATATAAAATTGCAAAGCTGAATTCAGTTCTTCACTCTAGCGAGAGTTTATCCAAGAGCTTTTATCTTTTTGAAGCATTTTGTCTCCAAAGACAGTTGGTCCCTTCCTCTCAGTGCCACAGAATACTGCATCCCACCAGCTGTGAAGACCAGCATTTGAGAGTCATGTAGAGGTGGAATTAATTTGCCCTTTTTTCCAAGTACATCACCTTTCATCCAATACCTCATATCATCTGTTAGGACTTCCACTAAACTAAGGCACCGATTTTACTGTTTGATTTTTAACAAGGTACTATACAAACAAAGAACATTCACAGTAAACATTTTCAATCCTGTAGAGTTACATTTATCAACTTCATGGAAAAGCATCTGCCTCCACAAAAACTCATACCCATCAGCTGACTTTTTAATGGCCATTTACCCACACATAGAGCTAGCACAGACAAGGACGATTTGATACTGTTATTACATGGAGAAATTTTCTACATGGCACTGAAATTATTGCTACTCACCATAGAAAAAACTCAGTCACATTAGCTGACCTGTGCTTGGCTGCACTTGGCAGAAAGGCCTTAAACAGAAGAGATCACACCACTGTGAGGAGATCGCACTCCCTTTTGGAGGGAGTTAGCTCTCAGAAGACATGCCTTAGGTTTCTCTCCAAAGAAGCAGCACAGATCCTCTAAGCCTAAAGCAGCAATGAGGTAAAGTAGCACATTATCCAGCATAGGTCAGGATGGCAATGTCCCTGCATTCATAGATTACACAGCAAGGACTGGTCTCACAGCCCGATGCCAGTTTCACACATCAAATGTTGAAGTACAACGTCTTCCATTAGGAACCATAATAATCCCTTTCTTATGATGGCCCAAGATCTGGGAAGCATGATTGAATTTCATCCTGTTACACACTATGTGCTAGCATGTGGGACTCTCACTCTGCAGACTACTTCTGATCAAGGGTTTTTCCTTATTTCCTTATTCCAGTTGATGGCATCAAGGTCCTTGAACAGGAGAGCAACAGAGAGCTCATTGCAACTGCCTCTGTACTCAGCCAACCCTGAAAATTCAGAGATCTGTAGTTCACTCCATGTCCTTCTGATACAGAAAGGGGTACCAATGATTTCCAGCAATACACCAGGATTAATGCTGCAGTCCATGTTCTTCTCCCAGTCTCCTTTCATCACATTTATTAAGTCCTACAATGTCTTATACCAAATAAAACTTTGACCATGTAGAATCGGAATATCCTGAGTTGGAAGGGACCCACAGGGATCATTGAGTCCAACTCCTGACCCTGCACAGGGCACCCCAAGAGTCACAACATTGTCCAAATGTTGCCCTGACTTCTGCAGTTCTGGATGTTATCACTCTTTCGTAACTAGCTCTCAGACATTCTTTGTAAACATAGCCATGTTATTGTAACGGCATCTTTTTATTTACATTCCTTTCTCCTGGGCACAGAAGATTGATGGACATTTGCTTTGACCAGTGTGATGGAGGGGAAGCCCGTTGTCTCCTCCAATCCACAGTGGCTTATGAGACACACATAAAATAAAGATGGGTGGAGGAAGCCCAGAGTTTTGTTCCTTGATCTCAACAGGTGTTCGTCTCCTTCTTTCATGTCGTTACTGCCAAACCTGGTGCTGTGTCCACTTCCCTAGGAAGTCTGTTCTAGGGCCAAACTACCCTCTGGGTGAAAACATCTTCTCCTAATACCCAGTCTAAACCTCCCCTGACACAGCTTTATGCCATTCCTCCAGGTCCTGTCACTGGTCACCAGAGAGAAAAGATCAGTGCCTCATCCTCCCTCTGCTTCCTTTAATGAGGAGGTTTTAGACAGCATGCACACCCCTGTCCTGTCAGAAGTTAGCTTCAAAAGTTCACTTCCCACTGGCTAGAAATCTTATGTTAGTTCCTATTTTATAACTACTTTATCTCATGCCAAAATTTTGTCCCTTAGGTTAGGTATGTACTTAACTTGACTCATGTTACACCAATTTTACTTCTGAAGCAATGTATTACTAATTGGCTTCCTCTTTGAACTTTTCCTCCATGCTAAAGAAATCCCTTTCTTTCTTAGCATCATTGGTACTCTTTTTTTCCTTCTGGAAAACACTTCAGAGAAGAAAACCATGGGGAAGGGACAGAGAAACCTCTCTCCTACGAGACCCACAGTCATCAAGCCACCACAATGTAAACTACACTCCATGGAGGCCAAGAAAGCTGTTCCCACAACTGCAAAGATGACCTGGCTTTCCCTCACTGTGCTTTCGTTTCAAATCTCTTCTCTGCTTTAGAGAGCTAACAGGCAGAAACTGGAAAACTGGGATTTACTAGTACACTATTGACCTCACAGACATTTTCCCCCAATGACCCAGCATAACCAAAACAACTTTGACATGTAAAGAAGCTGCCTCCTGCATTTCCTGACTGGCAGACCTAACCACACAAAGCCACGATTATTACATTTCCACAAGTTCCTACAGAACGATGGTGCCATTTCCCTTCTCCAGCATGTCCTCTCTACAGCTGTGTAACACAACATGCAGCAAAAAATGTAACGCAGTACAAAGGAGCAGTAATACTTCTAAAAATATAAAAAAAAGAATAGAGAAACTGTTCCTGTAAGAAAAGTAGAAAGCCTTACAGGAAATCAGTCAGTAACCACTACCTTATTTAAAGAACTTAATTTTGCAATGGAGATAAACAGGCAAGGAAGAATGTTCCCAAACACAAACGAAACAAGCTTCTGGTTTTTAGATTGTCAAATTCACCTGCTGAACAGAACAGAAGTAATTAAACTGTTCAGTGTTCTAAAGCACTTTGTATCCCACACTGCCCACTATTTTAATACAATCAAATTTAATATAATGTTTTTGCAGATATCACATTTGACATCTAATTTTGTCTAGCTGAAAGTCAATTTGGATTTCATTTGCTGGTGGGCAACTGAACACTGTACCCTTCTTGACCTTTCAGACTTAAGGTATATATTTTATTTTACTGAAGTCTGAGGGTTCGGACTACCATTCTTTGTCTACAAAGCACAACCACGCTGCTATCAATGAAACAAAGTCAACCTGATATTATGCAGTTTGCCTTTGAGAAAATGCACTCAGTTGTGACTAAGATGAAGTTCCATCTAACTCCAAAGCATAAAGAGTTCAGTCAAGCCAGTACAGGGTAGCAGCTAAGAAGCATTGTGCTGTACTTCCCACCACTGTCCCAAACCGGGCATGCGCACATGTCACAGGGACAGGCAAAAATGGATCCGTTCTGGAAGACATTCTTGTGAAGAAATCTGGTATGGGACAAACAAAGTTAATGGGACAAAACCCAGGCAGGAACATTAGAACTCTTCCTACACACAAAGTACCAGAAATGCTTTTGACACCTTGAAAGCTGCACTCCTCCTGCTAAGGAGGATCTTATAATCTTTTATAAGATCTTATAATCTTTTATAAGATTATAAAAGAGATAAAGTATCATCCTCACTGTAAAATTAGAAACTTTGGTTTTCAACAGCCACCTAGTCTGCAATTAACTTTACACCCATCCACAACTCAGCATTGCCAAAGCCTCTCACAATGCAGTACCAGATCTATCTTGCACACCAGTCCTAAAATCAACAGGACAGCACTGTGGCAGTACAATCACCCAAAGCACCTTTAATGCCTCTGCATGCCAAAAACCATTCTAAAGAAGAAAAGTTATAAGCACTATGGAAACACCCAAAGGGCTGTGAAATTACACTGAATAATGCAATATTATCCAACTCCCTACTACTTCCAAACCGTGAAATCTAATAAATGAGGTTTAAGTTTTAGCGTATGCCTGATTGCCAATGAATTTGAAAAAAAAAAGGCACTGAGCCATCCAAATGGCACACAAAATAAGGTAAAGTTATCTTACCGTTCCTTTATTACTTTAACTGCATCATAAAGTCTACCTTTCAAATAGGTGTTTATTCCTCTTTCCTGAAGAATCTGATAAAAATTGCTGTATTATCATACATCTGCCTGGAACAAATTCCCTTTTTCAATTACTAATGAATTGGAAAAATACTAGCCAGCAGAACAGAGATCCTTTATTCTGGCCTGTGATCACTTTGTTCACTTTAAAATACTGCACCTCATTAACCCTGATAATTAGCAAGGTTATTCTCACCACATTAAAGGTTTAAGTTCCACTATTAAGTCATTATTTGCATTTGCACTGCTATTAAGATGATGAGACTATTCTAGATTTAATTTCACATAACAAGATGTTTCGCTTTAAAGCTCCTAATTTTTTTCAAGTCAAAGTATATAATTTCATTGTCTCGTATGGTACATAGAATTACAGAATGAGTTAGGTTGGAAGGGACATGTATCACCTAGATCCAATCCCCATGCCATGGGCAGGGACACAATTAGCAAATCTATTGCATTAAGGAATATACAAGATACATACAAAAAATCCCAAACAAAATCAAAATTGAAAACCTAGAAGGGGTAAGACAGCAATGCAAAGAGGCAGCAAAAACACCAAACAGGCATCTGGCAGCAGAAACCAGAGAGAACTGAAAACTGAGGACCAAAATTAAAAGGAGATGAATATATCTTAGGAAGAGACTACCAGTAGATGTATCAACTCGTAGCTGGACCATTCCAGTAAGACTCCACAGACTAAAGAGGAACTTCCAATTCCCATACTTCCCAAACTTCCAGTTCCCATGATGTCCCTGACCACGGCAGGGGCTTTGAAACTAGATGATCTATAATATCCCTTCCAACCCAAATCATTCTATGATTCCATACTCTTTATACTGCACATGTAGTAATGAATATTTGGGGCATTTTGCTCTTAGATCATATACGAGGTTTCTAGCTATTGAAGTCTTCTAAATACCTATTAAATGCTTTAATTTTTGCAAATAAGTATTCCTAGTTCAGGAACTTGCCTAACCCCAAGAGAAAGCCAATTGTCTAAGTCAGACAGTTATTGTGAGAATATTAAAAATTACAGCAGCCACAAATCGAAATCCCACATCAAATATAAAAACACAGATGACCATTTATCTCATTATCCATGCTAACATCATATTAGTTGATGTGCGCTGTAGTTAACAAACATATGCAAAATCACAGTATGGAAAAACTAGTCACAATTACTTAGAGGTTTGACTATACAGGTTTCATTGGCAGCATACCTGGCACCAGGGAATTCAAGCACCTTGAATGCAAATACCTAGAAATGTCAAATTAACACCAAAGGTTTTGCAAGGAAGTTTTTTTGCACAGAATTCAGTTCCTATGAAATAATAATAACAGTATTATCCATTAAACATAAGAAAAGACAAAAGAACTTTCTGTCACAACATGAGTATTATCACATTGACCGGGTCAAACACTAAAAAGAAACAAGTTCATAGAGTTAAGATCAAGGTCAGCTGTCAGTCTACAGAAGAGTTTCAAGCACTGCTACTTTGTCCCATCCATGCATCTTAAAAGGGTGCAATTCATTTAACTGTGCATTTTCCAGAACTTCATTTTTTGAATTTTAAAGCACTCATTGCTAAATCTTGTCACAAGTGCTTAGCAGTGTGTAATAAACATTAAACTCCTCCCATAAAGAGCATCAAGAGGGTTGTGAAATATTCAGAATAATGACACTATGAAAGTCTTATCAACATAACAACTCCCTCGGGAATTATCAATTTGCAAATTTCTCAGATCTCTAATAGGGTTAAAAAAGTTGTTTAAAATACAGCAGGGTACCCATGAATGAGCCATATATTGCCTTTTTTTTTAAAGTCTAATGCAAATAACTTCTTCAGCAGCATGAAGTCTGAAGTATACACCTGAGATTAATAGAGGACATAATAGAGGGCAATATTTAACCATCATGACAGCTTTATGTAAGTCTGGATGAGACTTTTGGTCAGTAATATTAGCCACTAGCAGAGTTATTACCATCACTAGAAACCACCATCACTGTCTCCAAACATACCCAGGTACATGGTTTGAACATTGTGAAATTCACAATGCTCACAGACTATCCACTGGTATCTTCGTTAGTTAAAACATTTCAGTTTTCCTTTTCAAATTGTGGTTTTCCCATTGAAACCAATACCCCTCGAACAATAAACATGTGAGTTTCATTGCCATTAGTTAGTTTCCTCCCTCACTCCAAGATAAACACAGCACACGTCTTCTCACACCCCACGCCCAACACAATCAGAGATAGAACCCCAAACAAAAGTGTTTGGTTTTCAACACAAAGTACAAAGAGCTTAAAATTACCCTTTTTTTTCTTTTTTTAACAAACACTGAAAATAACCAGAGTGGCTTTGGCATTGCTTTAATCAGTTTAAACTTGGAGACAGGAACTCCAATTAAAATCGGTAACTCTGGCTGTAAGAAACAGCTAATTAGCTCCCAACTTTTTAATGAAGTACTGTGGCAGAGTGCATATTAGCTGTTCAGTATTAAAAAGGAAATGCTCTGCAAGACAAGCTCATTCTCTCAGGTACTACATCAGTTATTTATTTACTTCAAGCCATGCACTGTCAGAGAGACTTCAGAAAACACACAACAATAACTATCCGATTTACCCATCTCCGTACAGCAAGATAATTGAACTTTGCAGCATTTTGAACGGAGGAGGAGAATTACAAGGCGGTTCATTACCTTTTTCTGCCAGGCAATGGAGACAATTTAAATCGCATTAAAGTATAATACTGTTTCCTTCTTTTCGGTTCATTCATGGCCACAACTTGTAAATACAAGAAAGAAGAAGATGAGGAAGTGAGAGAAGGCATTTGATTTTTGTGCTCCCAAGAAGTCTGAACAAAAAGGTGTGGGATCGAGGAAAAGTGAGAACTACCAGATTAAGAGGAACCTTGTCCAGGTAGTCTCAGCAAGAAATGCTCACAGCAGTAGGAACCCGAACAACTTCGTTCAGCTTTCCACAGCTTCTAGTGCCTCGCTTTGTAAAGGCTGGTACTTCTATCCACCTTCCCACAGACAGCGCATCAACTAAAAAATAAATCACTTAAAACACGACTACAAAGGCCAAGGTCGCCTGCGTTCCCACGCCAGGATTTTCTAACCTAGGTCCCTTCTTGTCTCGACATGCCACACTTACTCAGAAAGCCCTAATCTTTAAAGCGGCATTTATGGTGGTGTCAAGCGAAGGAGGGTGCGAAATCGCCCGAGGGCACGGGGTACCCGGAGCCGCTGCTGTCCAAGCGCCGACCCGACGGAGCTGACGGGAACCTTCGCCCTGTGCCCGCACCCGGCACCGGCCGAGGGGGCGGCGGCGGCAGCACCAACCCGCGCCGGTGCCCTGATGCGCTTCTCCCCCCAAAAACCCCAAAACAACAACAACAGAAAAAATACCAATAAACCAACCAACCGAACAAGCAAGCCCAATCCGCACGCCTCCCCACCCAAAGAAAAAGAAAAAAAAAGAGGCAGCAGTCGTACCA
>VZRZ01006927.1:2731831-2755185 GCA_013398175.1 Climacteris rufus
GGCGGCGCGGCCTCTGGGGCAGGCCATTCGCCCCCTCCCCTCCTCTGCCCTGTGAAATAGCCTTAAACATCAATTTGTTGCAAGTCTACAAATCATGCGTGGAATGCCTGGGCGAGGAGAGACGGAGAGCTTATTTGAAGGTATATTTCAGTCCGCATTAAAAACCGGAGGGGTCTGCGGGATTCCCTTCCTCTCGGAGAGCTGTGCAGAAATGGCATCTCCCAGCCTTTAGTTCGAAGAATGGGGTGGGGGACCGGAGGGGGCACAGGACTACACGTATCTCCATTGCTCAGAATCCACGTTGTACCATGATTCTCATGTCACGTTTGAAAATAAGTCTTAAGTTTGAACGACTTAGATAGCATAGGAAACTAACGTTCTGAGGCAGCAGTCCAGAGTGGGATTATCAAAATAAAACAAAATGAAACATCCAGTTTAGGCCAAATTTCCAAAGCCACAATCCATCTGCTATTTAATAATGCCTCTATGGTCTTAAGAGACAGAAAGAGAAGAAAGAGGACTAGAGGGCATATACACTTTTTTTTTTTTTTAATTAGTTGTGCTCGACTGACATGCCTAGAAGTTAAAGAAAACATCAGTCTGAGCTGCAGAGTGGAAGGAGTGGTAGTACAAGCCTTAGGCTTCTCCAAACTGGTACATTGTAAAGATTGAAGACTGTCAAGTCTTGCCGTAAGGGCAAGTGTCTAAACAAGCATCACATTCATCATGATCAAAACATCATGATTAAGCAGATACCATTGTATTATGGACCTCACTCAAGCAGATTAAACTATTATTTCTCATGTTTTTCTGGGTCACGGTGTATGACCTGAAGATCAAAATGTGAGAGGTTTTCTAAAGTTATATCTGCTTGTTATGTATTTCATCTCCTTCTCTGATAAATAATTAAAAGGAAATAAAGCTGCTCAAAATTCTCTCACCTTCTGGCACAAGTTTAAAAATTCTCTTAATTCTCAGCTATACGCAGGTACATTCAGTCCTGGTTGCAATCTTTATCTTGCGTTATTCATCTTTTTCTTTTCTTATTGAGATTTCACCTATTCAGGCTTCTAACAGCAATTTCCATACCCTAAAAATAAAATTGAAAGTGGAACTACATCAGCCTCGATCATTGCTGCTTTGCTTCACCATTTTAACACACTTTCATGGCTTCTCACCACATCAAAATACATCCCTTCTGCCCTTGAAAAGAAAGTCTTTGGGTGTTGTTTCCTGTTATCTGCAGAATGATTTTTCATAAAACTGGATCAGTAAGACAACACATGCAGGAATGAAGACTCTCCTTCCACAAATCTTTCACCCACCTGGGATCCTGACGTCCCATACAGTAGGAAACCTTTGCTCATTGCTCTGAGTTAGTGGACGAATCATTAAAGGCTGCTGATCTCATGAGTCCAGTACTGTGGAAGACAGAATTTAAAAGACAAAAACTACCTCAAACTCACACAGATGATCGATATTAAGTGAATAATGAGGCTGCTACCAACATAAACCAAGGGGCAGGCTGACATTTGAACAGTAATATATAACTGGAAGAAAGGTGTACTAGAGAGAAGATGCATAGTAGGAGATTAATTCAGAGAAGTTAATATAAAAAGATGAGCTCAGTTTGCCATTGCAGAGCAGTTTCTTCAGTGAATTCCTCAGCAGAGCAGAGCATCAGTCTGTCAGTAGGAAAGGCACATTACAATTGCTGTACTGTATCAGTTACCTGTAGAAATACTGGTTTAGAGGGAGCTGCAGCTTTCTCTAGCACACTTGTTTAGATTTCTTCATACCTTGAGCACATTAACAGTTCTGTAACTACAAATTCCATATGACTATGACAACCAAGAAGTACACACCAGAGTAATTTATTATGACCAAATGTGTCTGAGTTCTTTGCTTACTATACCTGGAATTTTTCATTTGGACATTATTATTCAGTCTATTTGCAACCAGTATATTTAGATTTTTAAAGAGATATTAAAGTTGGGGAACAGTTTGTGCTGAAGAAGGTCCTGAAAGCAGCTTTATGAGTTCAGAATCTTAGTATTTAAATACAAGAGTAAACTTTTCTGAATTAATCCTTCCAAACGTCAAATATTAATGTTGTATTTACAAACCTTTTCTATCAGCAACAAACTTGTGAAGCTACATGTCACAAAAATTTTTTGTCAAGTTCTCAGTTTTAAATAAAACATAAAACGACATTTAACATGAAGGATATGGCAGGCAAAAGAGAAGAAAGAGTGATTCATGATATGCATGTTATTTAAGGCAAAATATACAATTAGAAAGGGAATTAAAGTAGGAAATTTACAATGAGTACTTAATTTTATTTTTTGCAATCCAATTCAAATTTACATAACAATATGACATTAGCTTTCCCAAAGGCACTAATAGATTTGAGTCAGATTCTGAAGGCTTGATCCATTAAGTGAAAGACAGTAACAATACCATTCTTCTATTAAAAAAATAACAAACTCCATGCTGCAAGCTGTTGCCATACTCATAATATGTGGTACACTGCCAGTTCACACCTCAGTAAGATCTGCTGACCAAAAGAGACTCTTCCTTTTTTTCAGGTATTCCCAAGCCTCCCAGTATAAGCATTAATGATGTGGTGGAGCAAGATCAGTTTACTTAATCAGACTGCCCACAAATCTGGATGCTTTATAAAATTATATGTATATCCCCTTCTCCAGCTGTCACCAATCACTAGGGCCCTCACAAGAGTAACAGGAGCTCAGCTCATTCTGGAGAAAATGAAAGGAAACTCTCCAGCAGAAATGTGGTAACACTAACTCAAGCCATTTACAAAGCACATGAGAGTGAAGGAGGTACCCCACAGGAAAAGTTTTGTAGTGCTCTTGATGTCCATTTTTTCTTGTTTCAATAAGTTGCAAATATCTGTCCTGGTAACCAAGTTTACTTTCCAGTAGCATGTCTCAAAATGGGAAGGACTAAGCTAGTTCTTTTCAGAGCTGACCACACTCTGGCAGTTAGACCAAAATGAGAAACACAGTTTTTAATCCCTTCAGACAGAGAAAGGAATTAAAATCTAACATTTAGACTGGACAAGCATGTTAGTCACAAGGATAACAGATAAAAAGAAATAAAAGTCTTCCTGACATTTAGTGAATCTACAAAAACGTTGCAACATCATGATTTTCATCACTTTTCAATTTGCGCTTTTAGAAAAATTAAGTCTCATTTCCATTGTAATTACTTTTGCATTGAGAATTTTCTTCAAGATGAAATAAAAGATGCTTCATTTGTTCACGTGGAAGTCCTCACTGGACTTCGGATAAAAGCTAGCCATAGTGAAACAATGCTAGAAATAGATATCCACAAGACCAGACCAAAAAAGTGTTTGTTAAACCCAAAACCCTAAAGCTAGAAGCCAGTCACTTACTCAGGCTTTACCGGATTGCTTCCCTAGCCTGTGGTTTGCCATGCTGCTAGGTCTTAAAAGCCTGAGTTTATGTATATTCAGAAGAAGGAGTTAAGAGAGAAGACGGAAAGGTAGAGCTATTGCTCATCAAAAAGAATGACCATAGAGTTGCAATAGAGGAAAGAGAGGCTGCTTTCCTTGTTCTTTTCCCTTCTCTGAGTAAAAAAACTCTACCAAATTGAAACAGATTTCATGTCATGTTTCCTGCTATACATTCAGCAATAGAAGAGCATACTGCCCATTGCCTAAACATGTTAACAGGGAATGTCCAATTGTCTGGATGATAATATTAAGGCTTAACTCTGTTTTTTCTCTTCGACCTTGAGTACTCATCATTAATAAGCCAGTTTTACTCTTTGACAAATTATGCAAGTGATGTCCTCATGTATGTGACCACCATCATAGCACTATACCTGTGAAGGATTGATGGGTTTCTTCACAATGCTTCTTGGAATACAGAGATCTCTACACAAAGTATTTTTAATACAAAGAATTAATTTATCATCTTTTTTGTACATAAATCTTCTAAATTTTATGCCCAGTTATGCATTTTTTCCATTTTGTCCTAACACTAGCTCCTTCCTTTTCCTTCTTCTTGGAACAACATAAACCAGTGCTTATGGTGATGCATGGAATACTGATACAGTGATCTCTTAATCACATCTAGTTTTATCAATTTTGTATAACCCAGATGTTTGTTTTTCCTCATTCTACAAATGTCTGCTGAGAGCCTAAGGGCCAAAATGCAAAAAACATTGGTTTGTTGTAAAATAAATCACTTCAAATTGAGGACTAGAGGATATCTGGCTGTAAGGAAATATTTGCCATGTGTAGCAATGAAAGGTCTGTTCTGAAGAGGACTGAGTCATCTTTGTTGTACTAATATAAAATCTGTACTTTGTGTACAGAAAGTGTATAGGTGAAGGAGTTACTTGCTGAAGTACCCTTATTAGCAGTTTGAAAAGACTTTCAATCAAAAGATACCATACGAATATTAATGTACTACTGAAACACAGCACACATAAATCCACATATGAAAGTATTTTCTAACAGGAAAATGCTCTTGGTAATTCCAAATCATGAGTGTGAAATACTACATCTCCTGCTAGCTGCCCGCCTTTTTTATCCTTGTAATACCACGCCTACAAGCACTGCACTTCAAGTTGCCTCTCATACGAATTTCATTCAGACCTACATATCTTCATGTTCTATAGCAGGACAGAAGACATATATTCTCCAGGCAGGTGCAAAAGGCCTTTTTTAAGCAGTTAGGCCATTATCAGTTACATACCTCTGAAGCACAACAAACATAATTCAACCAACCACCATCACTCACGGTGTAAGCATGGGAAGAGCATGTGAAGAGCACGGGACTGTTATATAACTTGTTTTTCTGCTTCTATTTCTGCTGAATCATTCCCATAGTCCTTCACTGCTTAGCCGAAGTGAATCCATGATGGTAAGGCCTTATTTTACTAGGCCTTGCGTATCTGCTACAATGTTCTAAGCAGGGTGTGAAGATATTACACCGGTTCCCCAGTAACAAGTGTGTTCAAAAGCTGTTACTCACATTTGAGAAGGCTGAGACCTCCTTATCCTTCAGGCTATTCCTGCTGCCAGTTTGTTCTCTGCTCTTGTACCAGAATTCACATTATAAATATTACACGAAGTGTTTTCTTCTCTGAACTTTTATTACTGGATTGCAAATATAATGGTGTTTTGGTAGCTCGTTCAAGATGACCAGTTCTGTGAAAACACTGAACACTTAGACAAAAAAGAATAAAAAAGCTGCCTACCACCAAAAACAAGTAATAAAATGTTAAAAAAAATAAGACTGAGCAAAACAATTCTATGAGGTAAGTACACTTTGGTACTTGTTCTATTTTCCATCTTGTGAACTTTCACTCCATGATACAGTTCCTAATGTGTATTTTTTTCACAAAGAAATCCTAATCCAAACAATTAATGAAAATGGACAGATTTTACAGAACTGAAAAAAAATTATTATTATTACAATCCAGGATGAATGCTCTGCTCCCAAGCCAAATTTGCGATCTAATAAAAAGGGTAAGTTAGGTATTACCAAAGCTACCAGTAAGTATTTTCATGTCTTGATTTCTTGGTAAGGTAGATATCAAGTATGCTGTGCTGATTTTTGCTCACAGGTGTGTTTTGTCCTATATGTCATATTTAGCAGCTTAAAGAGAAGAGTTAAACTATGATTCAGAGAAGTGGCCTCAATTAATGTGATGGATTGAAGTATATTGTCTATTCAGTAATGTATTCTTTTTTGTATAAGTAGAGAGTCTTAATTATCAAGATTTCTGAATGCATTAATATAAAACAAAGAGTTAACAAAGTTCAACGGTAAATGTGACAGTGGTTTAAAAAGATTCAACAGCAAGGTACCCTTGATTACTTACTGCATAGAGGACAGGGTCAGACAAAACTGTCACTGAGACCCTCCTGTTGAGTCATGAGGTTCAGAAAGGAACCCCTTGAGTTCTAAATTCCTTCTTAGCGACGAGTCTAGGTGCAGATGGATCCACTGCTAGTCTCAGACTTGGTCACTGGTTTATGCCTAAAGGATTATATATGCACAATCTTTTATAGCACTTAGCTAAGATTTCAAAGTTTAGCATGCTATTAATCACTTACTAAGAATCTGCTACAGCAAGGAATCCCTCAGACTCAAGGAGTACCTTGAGAGGCATTCCTGCTCAAGGGGAGTTCCTGTTGTGCAATCCACTGCTGAGCAGGAGAGCTCAGCGGTCCTGGGCTGCCCACTATTCATAGAGTAAGAGAGAATGACTTACAGTCATATCTGCACACCACAAAAACATCTGGGCCACCATTGCAGACAGCCCTTGCCATCCATGCATGGAGGAGGAGGATGTCTCCTTTAAGGAGGCACTGCCCCACACCCTATATATTTAAGATATGGCAGCTTATATATTCTCTAACACTGAACTGTGGACTACCACCGCGGCTCTGTTTGTTTCATTCTTCATATTAAAGCAGAGCAAGCATTTTCGGTCACTATAAAAAGTGCATTTTACAACCACATCCTATTCAAGAATTCAGCTGTGGGTTTTTTTTGTTGAAACAGTAAATTAATGCTTTACAGGACCTTCATAACTCTTTATAGACTGTCATTATGCTGGAGATGCTAAACGCTTGCATGCCCAAATTTCATCTGCAAATGTCACATCTACCTTGTTCTCTCAGGCACTTACATTATCAGGATTAAGTCTCTATTTGGATACTCCAGTTTCCCATTCATTCAGATATGGAAGGCCAATTCCACTGTATAACACTGGCCACTGAACTTTATTTAAATTGGAATTACTGTCCTGTGTACAGATAGGCTACACAACTCTGGTGTAGTTCACTTGGTTGGTTTCTAGTTTTCACATTTGTACTTGAGCTGAAGATGCATAAATATCCCTTAAAGTAGTTATTTTAACTACCCTGGCAATGGGCCATTCTTATTTAAACTGTTGAATGCTGCTACTGCATTCACAATTTGTGATGCTTTTATTTATCTTGACTTGAATGCTATTAGATCTACATGAAACATTTTTTCTCTTTTACTGCATTTCATTATGATTCATAACTTGAAATCGTTGGATCCTCATTAGATTTGTTTTCCTGAATTAAAAGGGTCTCTTTGGCAACAGAAACTCCTTCAGTCTTTCTTGTATATGTGTCTTACTGATTGAGATGACTTAAGTAATTTTCCTTTATGCTTGTTCTCACTTCATTTTAAGAAAGAGTAATAATTGAAGCCTATAACTTATTGAAGCTTAATAGCCTAATCACCCAGAATTCACAGATCTGATCTGCTTGCCACTCCTGAATTGAAAGATATAACAGGAATAATCACTGTTTGTGTTACTACAACTATTTTAGATATAATTATTAAGATATTGCGTGTCCTGGGCCAGGAGTTGGACCTGATGATCTTTCTGGGTCCCTTCCGACTCAGGATATTCTATGAATGTGGGTTTTGGAAAATCAATTCATCAATTTATTCCAAATTGATTAAAGACAATTGAGGTTCAGTTCTTAATCAAAAATGTATGGCATCCATCTTTACTTGCTGGTGAAAATGTAACCAAATCTGACAACACAATACTAAACGAAAAAAACCTCCCTGCTGACATATGCAGGATACAGAAAAGAAAGGTAAGGTCAGTTAATAGCTCATTTAAATATGGTCAGATGTGTGTTTTTGTTTAAGTCTGCCAGTAGCGAGCATAAATGTGTAAAGGTCAGGTTTTTTCCCACTTGACATGACAAGACTCGTCCACTGTTTAGGCAGTGGAAGACAATAATTTTCAAACCACAACAAAACCTATAAAAAAATCTATAATAGCAATTTATCTGAAGAGTGAACTTGCCACACATTCATTGCTTTGATTGCAGTAGTATCACTCACAGAAGTAACTCCAGGAAAATACATATGCTCATACTAAAGAACAAATGTTATAGTATCACCCTATAAATCAAAACAAAAGCCCTAAGTGAGTCGAGCTGGTTATTAAGACAGATGAAATGCTGCTTTATTTTACACAGAACCAATAGAGGAGTTATTTCACAGAGCCTAAATATGGCTTCAGATATCCACAGACCAACATTCATATATCATGCTTTCCTTATAGGGGTAAGCATGTACTAACATATATTACCTGGTTAAAAACAGGTTAGCTTTCCAAACCATTTTTGCTGTAGCTGTCACTTCTGACACTCTTAATGTCTCCATAATTGGTATTATCATTACCTTAGAGTTTTCGGGAATAAGTTAGTAACTGTTTGTTGTCACTTAAATTAGTTAATACAGATCCCTGACTTTTGTAGCTTTCCTTCTCCTCATAGTCCTGAAAACAAAGTTAAAGCTTGGAGGGTTTTTGTAACCAGGAGAAACTTTTGCTTCATTAAGTCTCCAAAAGATCTAATGCCTTATTAGTATTTAGGTATATGGTCTGACAAAAACCCAAACAAATTAATTAATCAATCTCTTCCTGGTTTCAGATCTATTTACGTGCAGACACACAGCATCTTTTGGGTAACATAAATATCACATAATGAGAATCCAGATTTTAGAACAGAAGCCATGTGACTATCCTTTCTCACACTCCCACAGTTAGCCACTACAAATTCATATTATTTCAATACATGACTGTTCAATCAAAGAGGAAGTCAAAACCCTTAGAAAAATTACTGCCCAAGAGTATCCACCTTAGCAGACTTAACAACTCATAAAAAATAAACAAACAAACCACAAACCTCTTCTTAAGTAGAACACATCAATTCTCACACCATTTTCTCTTGACATGCCCCTGTGCAAACAGAAAACTTCAGTAGCTGAAAGAGAGCTTTTTCAATGGTACATGGTGTTCGAGCAGTGGCAAAAGCCCTTAGGGTTTGAGGGGTAAGCAAAAGTTTGTGGTAAAAAATGTTGAACAGACCCATTTTGGGGATAGCTGTTGTATTTACCCTTTCCAAGGTGTTTTTTGTCTCTGTTGATCAAAGATCAGAAGATTGCCATGATTCTGGACCCAGGAAGCAATGCTCAAACAGAATGGAATCAAGATTATATAGGCAGCATCTTCAGTTCTTCAATTTCTTGGTCTATCATACCTGAATTTTATTGAAGACCACTGAGAGGATACTGAATTTTTCAGACACATGAATCAGTTTACATTCAAGTCCTTGAAAGCTAAAGCAGCTATCCACAAATAAACATTTAAGTGTCCAATTTTGTAGCTTCATTGATGTTTTTGCTGTGGTTGTAGAAATATTGTTGATATCCTTAGAAATATTATTTCAGTTAATAATTCATGCAGAGAACACAAAATCATTCATGCAGAGAACACAAAAAGTATCCTCACTATATACAGTGTCCATTTTCCTCTTTATGCCTATCATATATATGAAAATATATGGAAAAAACAACTTATATCCCAATAGCATTATGACAAAAGGTGTGAAGAGCTGATGATGGAAGGATTAATAAAGTCAATTTTTATCTAGAAAAGGGCCATGTAGAAACAACCCTGAAAGAGTTACAGTCATGGCATGAATTAAAGCATTTTCCTTTCTCTGGACAAGTAGACCTTTCAAAGCTCGTTTGATATTACATACCACATGCCGTTTTGAATGTTTTGTAGCCAGTTTTCCTCCTATCCACATGCTTCATACATATGGAGAAACAAACACAAATTACTTAACTGCTTGTTGATTTTGTCAGACTACTATAGACTAGTTTGCATGACAACTGATATGCACAGATACTGATTTTCAGAAACTCTCATGTTCTGGGAAGTATTTCCTTTGTTTTGATATGGGGGAAATAAGTTGTCTAACAGACCCCATAATTAATGTAACAGGCATTTTTTAAAGAGCGGGAGGATTCTACAGTCATTAAAAAAACTGTGTTAAACTATGTAGGAATTTTGAGATAAACCAAATTCCAATGTTAAAGTATTTTCTCAAATCTGTGTTTACCTTGGTAACATTTAATACCACAGTCCTTTTGCAGAAAACTCTCAAGAAAATACAAACAATGCACACAGATAAAAAAGAAAACAAGGATTGTGTATGCAGTACTATACTTAGAGTCAATCTCATTTGCTTTCTAGCAAGGTGCTCCATGTGTCCAGTAAAGGCTGATAAGAATGCATTTCCATGCTCAACAATGTGCAGTATATAATAGCCCAAGAAGATGAGAACTTCTTGTTCAGATAATGAGCAGAGGGAGAACTTCAGTTTCACGGGCAAAGATGAAGCACATGCCTTTTTTTGCTGTACATTTGCATGCTCCAAATAAGTTCCTGAGGGCACAGTTCAGATCACTCTTTAAAAAACAGTTAAGGAGGAACTTCAGCATAAGAACTCTAGTTTAAATCTATATAGGAGTAGGAGGTTGCTGTACAGCCTGGGTAGAACATAGCTTCTTCAAAAGAAATGCTTGTGTCTCTTGTCAGCAGGTAGAGTTTTATTGTTGATTTTAAACTGACCTATAATGAAACTAAGTATTGGATGAAAAATTTAAAAACAAAACCCAACAGATCTACAGTATGTTTTAAAAACAATTTAAACTAAAACAACAGAGAATTAGAAATAAAACAAATGCTGACATGAGTCATCTGATTACCAAACTGCTATAAACCACACATCCTGATGCCAGGCCCAAGCACATATTTTATTCATGTGTCTGATATATAAAGCAGTACTAGAAGCAGAAGTCACAATCTGGCATTTCATTGTCCCCCAGCATGAGACTAGAAAGTTGCTGTACTTCAAATCCAGTGCTAGGAACTGTCTCAGCCCAAAGCTGCCTCTGACTGTGTTGAAAAGCAAGTTTGAATTGCTGTAGCTGGGGGCAAGACTTGAAACTCAGGCCCTCTTTTCAACTTACAAAAATTCCCTACTCATAGCATTTGTGTTGAAAAAGATGACCTATATCAACACTCAAGTAAGAGTGTCACTTAATATAGTGATCTTTGCCAGAGGTTAAGACAAACTGTTTTGAGTGGGGTGATATTCTTGTTAGCCTGTGATCTTGAAAGCAGAAAAAAAAGTAAGCATTTAGAATCAGAGTTTAAGTGGCATGAAAAGTAGAGAAGACTTTTGATTTATAGATCCAGACTTTATTCCATATATTTGCCTTTGCGCTTTATGCTCAGCTTTGCTTTAAGCACACTCCTGCTCCTCTGTTTTATGAGATACAAGAAAAGGAAAAAAAATAATGTCAGAAGTGCCAGTAAGTCCACATTTCATTTGAAAAATGTATAGCTGATCTCTTAAGCATACAAGAAACATACAGCACTTCATATCCAGCCCTCACTTCATATGCTGCTTTACAAGCCTAATAGAGACTCTCTCTTGCCCCGTTATGGAATATAATATCAAAATAAATGACTTGCCATTAATATACATCTAAAATCAAGAGATGTTTGTTCACTTATAAAGCTTCTTAAGTTTTAAAAGTTCAGGTATGATAGTACAACAACTACCACAAAACTTCAGAGCACAGGCCTTTTGAATTCATCTAGGGACCAGCAGCAAATTCTTGTTAGCAAGAAGTCTTCGTAAAGCGCTTATTAAACTGATTATATTTTGACCCCAAGAGTTTTCTTGAGTTTCCTGTTCCTATCATCTCCCCACCTTCTGCTGGGGTGTGGGGAGTGAGCAGCTGCTGGGGCTGCCCAGCTGCTGGCTGGGATCAACTCATAACAGTTTTTTGCAGCTGAAAATGACCATTTTGATGTCAAAATCCCTGGGTCAATTCCAAAGTCTGCTCAGAAATAAAGTAAGAAAAAAAACAAAGTCCCGTGTTTGCATTGTATATTGACTATGAATAAGGCATGTAATGGTGTGGAGAAAAAAAACCTTATCTCCCTCCAACCAATTTATATTTAAATAAAACTATTTTAAGCTATATGAGTTACAGACACCCCCTGAAATTACTAAGAGCTAAGATAAATTACTTCTTTTATGAATAAAGTGATAAAGTGATAAGTTTTCTCTGTTTATTGCCATCTATTTTCAGTATCAGTTTGAACACTGGCTTCAAAGCAAATAAATTATTTTCATTAGAACATCTTCCTTTTAATGTGCTATAAATTCAATTAATAATATGGAAGATTTTCTGTATTTCATCACAGAAAACCTTTTTCCCTTTTGTGTAAAACTGGTGAATGGAAAACAGTTGTTTTTAAAAAATATGAGAACAGGTTCAAACCTGATTTAAACCCAAGCTGAACACTTTTTTAATTTTGAAAAGTTAAAGTTAGGTATCTTTTCTTTTTTGCAAATTTCTTTCTCTACCTTTCAAATAAATTGTTCTTAACTTACAATGTCATTATCCATTTGCACAACATACATTGAGACACCGCAATATAACAACATGAGCACTAATATTAAAAAGAAACACAACATGTTTAACAAACTCTTCATTGCAAAATTATCCAGGGTATTTTCAGACCATGGATTGTCTGAGAAAATTGAATCTGTTTTTGAATCTTAAACTTATTTAATTTCTGGTTACATTACCCATATTTGTCAAGCAGAGTCCTTAATTTACAAGAAAGGTTCCTTTTGGATCCAGTCCTATCCACACAGTGAATTGTTCATTTTTTTACATTTTTTTTTAAACAGAGACTGGTTTTTTGACAAGTTGGGTTGATGATATAGTCCTCAGACTAGGCATAAGCAGTTTTCCTAATGCTTTGCATTTCCCATTTCGTATCAAAATCTCTGAATAACTCAAGCCACAAACCTTGAAGAAAGGACATTTAGGTGATGGGAAATGTTAGCAGTCCCACTGTACAGGATGGGCCACAGTGGTTCATGTACCCCAGTAGTTCCTCTGTTACAAAAGACCCACTAAAGTTTACCCACAAAAGTTGTTGCATTAAAGACATGAAATTTTGGCAGAAATTAAAGCCCCTAGCATTCCAGCTGTACTCAGACATGAGAAGGGCTGGGTGTGGTTTGGCTTAATTTCTGATTATGGTCAATTCAAGATTGTCAGCCTGGTTGAGTTCAATAAGAACTTGCACGAGTACTGATTCTCAAATAGTGCGGTGTCATGGCTTAACCCCAGCAAGCAAACAAGCACCACTCAGCCACTTGCTCACTCCCCCACCAGTGGGATGGGAGAGAGATTTGGAAAGTAAGAAAACCTGTGGGTTGAGATAAAAACAATTTGATAGGTAAAGCAAAAGCCAAGCATGCAAGCAAAACCATACGAGCAATTCATTCACCACTTCACATCATGTAATGATTACCAGGGAGGACAAACACCATAATTCTGAACATCCCCCTCTTCTTCCTTCTTCCCCCTCTTTATATACCGAGCATGAAGCCATATGGTCTAGTATATCCCTTTGGTCATTTGGGGTCAGCTGTCCTGGATGTGTCCTCTCCCATCATCTTGTGCACCCCAAGTCTGCATTGGTGGACAGTACAAGAAGCAGAAAGGGCCTTGGATCCGTGCAAGCCCTGCTCAGCAAACCCTAAAACATCTGTATATTATCAACATTGTTTCCAGCATAAATCCAAAGCATAGCCCCATACCAGCTATTTTGAAGAAAATTAACTCTACCCCAGCCAAAACTTGCACATGCATGTTATCAATCCAACACTGGTCTGGCTAAGATCAGTAAGAACTTATACAATCCAGATTCTAAAATAGAACAGTTTATTGAAGAAACAGGAGAACAGTTTCGGGATTGCCAGTGAAAAATGCACTAACTAGAGAGTGTTAGTATGTGTTGCAACAGGAGGTATAGTAACAGACATCTACTAAAGCTATATATGTATGTATGTATACATATATAAAAATAAATATTCCCAGGTCTGCTCCAATGCTGTTGGAGAGGCAAAGCTCACCTAAAGAAGTTTCTTCACTGGAGGAAGAGAGACACAGTTCACTTACTGATCCCAAGAGAGCAGACATGTTTCCTTGTCTCACTTTTTGCCCTGCAACCCCCCTTCTTCTTATACTATAAATTTTTTTTCCCTTCCCAACTGAATGGAACAATTACATGTTATAGGCGGGATTTGGTGACTTTGGTCTAACATGTAATACATATCTCATGTTATTCCTCATTTGCACTGTAAGGGATGTGAAAGCTAATATGCAAATAGGGCTTAATGAGGGTCTCGGTTACCTTCAGTCTGAATTTATAGTTGATACAGGAGGTGAAAAAAAACACTTCAGCCCTCCTCCACCCAACAGCAAAGGCTGCCTTGCCAGAGTCTTTGTGCACATCCTCACCTCCTGAAAGGACCAGATTTGCAACAAGGCTTGTTTCTCAGGGTGAAGTGGGAGTGAGGCCAATGGCTGGTACAGAGGCATTGATGCTCCTCTGTGCCTCACTGAACCAACATCAGGCTGTGAGACCTCCACTCCAGACATCATTCTGTTGTTCAGCCTTGCTCAAGCCAGGTGCAAAATAAGTGGAGGTCCAGATCATGGTTTTCTCAACAAGCCTGATCAAATCTCCCCCAGTTTAATGCAGCTCAGTAGCAAGTCTGAAAACTTACCACAGGAACTCCAGTTGTACTTACGCTGACTGAGACGCCTTATGTGCTGCACACGTTTCTCACTTTGCCAAATGCTGTCTAAATATGCCTGAATAAACAAGAATTATCACAAGCTGTAGATATAAAAAGCTGGGCTGCAAATCTACATCAAGAAGTCACATTGGATTCCAAATGGTTATGTCATGTATTGATTAAAAGGTTCAGTGGGTTATACAAGTAAGTGAATACACATCATGAAATTCCTATTTTGAAAAAATTTAGGTCTATGTTTTATTAAACATGGACATCCTGCTATCTCTCTTATAGTGAAGAAACCCAAGCAAAAATCTGATGATATTGTACTCTAACTGGACACTTATTTTCTAGTGGAACACATATTATCTGTTAAATGGGCTCAGAAATTATTGACACTGAAAAGTAACCCTATGTCATAAAAGACATATTTTCAAAAGGAACTGGCATATAATTGTATGTGAATAATAGTCTTCCTTAAAAACATTTGTACTTTTGTTTGTTTGAAGTTTTTTTATCACATTATTTCTTGTAAACATAAACAATAAAATCTACAGAACCAAACTTCTTGTTCCTTTCAGTGTATTGCACAAAGAGATGGCCCCACAGGGAACAATTCAAGTTAGTATATTTCTGAATCAAAATGTGCATAACTGTAGGCCACACTTTGAAAAATATAATCCTCCCTTTTGCAGCTTTAGACAGAAAACTGTTAAAAGCATGAAAATTGACAAAGACTACATTGGTTCAATTACAGAGGCAGCTACTGTCTTTTCACTCATCTGTGTAATTACCATACCATGGTTGTTTTCTGGGAAGTGATTTCAAATGCCTCATGTTAAATTAAAGCAAAACTGCCACCTCCTGAAGATCTAAATTAAGTCATATCAATAAAGAAAGTATCATCTATGGTCAGAGGAGCATGACGCTTCCCCTAGGAAGAAAAACTTCGCAGCCCTTTACAGTCCACTCTAGCACTTTGTCTTCATACTGTGGAACACAGTAGTGACAAGAGCTAATTCATTCCCTTTGTACAAGTGGATTTTGGAGGGTTTCTGTTCTGAGAAACTCTTGCTTAATGTTGTTTCAGTCCATTATTTGTAATGCAAATACTTGCAACTCAAGAGTAGTGGAAAACTGTATAAATCTCCCAACATGTGAGAAACTAGCAAGTGTTACTTGGCTGTTCAATATGCAGCACATAGTCAAATTTACATTACTAATTTTTTACTTTAAAATAAAAAGCATACTCATTACCTTTGAAAATGAGAAAATAAAACATTTAGGGAGAAAACCAGAGGCACCTCGCATTCTTTTTGAACTACATGTTGCATTAAATCATTTTCTGAATATTAAAGGTGGGGCAAATTGTATGATTTATTCAACTTAGATAACTGACTCTATAAGTGAGCTGGTGTGTGAGCAAAAGTTGCTTTGTAGGTGCCTAGTTTTCCATGATGTTAAATGTAAATGCCTTTAATTGTTACAAAATTGCCAATTTTTGCTTAAAAAGCCATAACAGTCTGCATATAATACTGTAATTTGCCACAGAGGATTGTATACTTGCAGGAAGAAAATAGGGTATCTATGAAAATTGGGAAGACACTGCTCAGAGAATACAACTAGGAATGTTCCAGCATAGCCTCAAAAAGTAGGCTGAATTCCTGAAAAGTAGCATTGTCTGGGCTTGGGGAACAGTCTGAAGCATCAATTACCCCACATAGGGTAAATTTCAATTTTTTTAAGATGCTACTACATTAATAATAAACACAGGAGAAGTGGGAGCTGAGGCAAAAAGGACAGCTAAAATCTGTGGTAAAAAAGAGGGCTCAGAGAAGGCAAAGAAAATCTTCAGCCTGGTCTTGAATTCTGTGCTCTGAGTCAGCCTGGTGTCATGAACACAACAGCAAGTTTCCAATTGTTAAAAGAGCATCAATCTCACTGTAGGAAGCTTAGTAATAAGGGCAGTATCTTGAGTTTTGAGAAGTCAAGCAGTATAATACAACTAATTCTGATACCAGTTTCAAGTTTGATGTGTATTTACTTTGCATGATGCTGATGGGGACAGTTAAACAGTACGTAGCTGGAATTACTCCCATAACATAGAATGGAAAACACATTGCTCAACAGAACATTTCACACTATTTTACACACACTGTTTCACACACACTATTTCACTGCTATAACACTATTAAATATTCATTAATTGTTTGACAAGTATAGATAGGTAAGCAACTGCATTCTGTAGTGAACAGCAACCCATGCACAGGCCTGCCAAATATGACCCATCTCACTGAGAAAATAAACATTCGCCAGAATTACAGTTATCCAAATTATCTGTGTGAAGTGTCAGTTTCTGAATTGAAAACCGCAAAATAAGTAAGAACACCTCCTGTCAAAGGGAAGTGAAATCTTCTGCTATGAAGCAAAACCCTGGGTTACGCATGTGTGTTTGTTTAAAGATAAATTAAATGGTACCTTTGGTTTTAATCCTGCAGGTGCTTTCAGAAAAATTAGAAGATCTGGTGAAACCTCATCTGGAATAAAACACACCTTTTCTGGCTAGAAAGATTAATTCAGGAGGTTAAAATGAGCAAGAATGTGGCATCATCAGAAAAAAAACCCTGACAGAATAGCCAAAACACATATGAAGGGATAAGGTTTATAAGACTGTATGATGGCAATGAGAGACAAAACCCATATCAAAAGAAGCAGAAGGCTATTACAGTGTATGCCAACTATTCCTGTGAAAAGTTGGGGGGTTGTGTGTTGTTCTTCACAATTTTTCACATGAAACTCAGTCAAAAAGGTGGACTGCAGTGAAGTAAAGAGACTAACTTTTCATGTATTTGGAAGAGAAAATATCAGAACTAAGTTATTCTGATCTGCCACCAGAATTATCTTCACTCTGTGGATGCAAAGATGAATTTACAATACTTTGTGATACACAACCTCTAGGTATCCATGAGGGTTCTTACTTATTCACATAATGGACTAAATAAAGAGAGCATGTTTCTGAAATGATTGCATCACTGTTTCAGAGCCAAATACATTAAACAAAATAGAAATAAGAGTTGGCAGTTATACTCAAGTCACTGTGAAATACTTTTGACATGATTAGTTATCAGGAAAGTGCACTACCTGGACATGCCTGATCATCATGATTATCTTTGTCTCATTTGATAGAAGAGACAGCAAGGCAAGTGCCAAAACCCTGAATCCTTTATTTAAATATTTCAGCACTATGTCACCGACAATTTAAGAAAACCTCAGCAAAAATATAAAAATTATACTTCTCAGAGAAATAATACCACTTAATTATGCTTGCAAAATAAAAGTGAATTTTAAGGACAGAAAAAATTCTAGAGACTCACTGAGTGCAACTGCTGTTCTTCAGAGTTTTTGCTCTGATGTTTGGATTTCAGGGCAGAACTCCATAGCTAAAGCCTTCACATTGGTTACCTGTTCTTTTCAAAATTTTTCCTAGAATGAAGGGAATTCTTAGTCCAGGTTTTCTTGTTCCAAACCATTGGAAAAAAAAAACTGAGTAAAGGGGACCTCAGAATGGTTATTTTCTGTTCAAAATTATTTTTAACAAATAGTAGTGGACTTCGTCACACACTTAGGAGTTGTGGGGGGTTACTCGGACTCTGAAAGACTCTGACCCAGAGTTCATTCTAAGACCTGTCCGGCTACTCTTGGGTGACTGATCAGTCAAGGGAGGTGATCCTGTCCCTCTACTCAGGCATAGTGAGGCCACATCTGGAGTGCTGTGTCCAGTTTGGAGCTCCTCAGTACAAGACACACATGGAGCTTCTGGAATAGGTTTGGAGGAGGGCAACAAAGGTGATTAATGTACTGAGCATCACTCTTACAAGGAAAGGCTGAGAGAGCTGTGCCTGTTCAGCCTCAAGAAGAGGTGACTGAGAGGGGATCTCATCAATGTCTATCAGTATCTGAAGGGAGGGTGTCAAGAGGATGGATCCAGGCTCTGCCTGGTGGTGCCAAGCTATAGAATCAGAGGCAATGGGCAGAAACTGATGCACAGAAAGTTCCACCTGAATATGGCGAAGAACTTCTTTACTGTGTGGGTGACAAAGCACTGGAACAGATTGTCCAGAGAGGTTGTGGAGTCTTCCTCACTGGAGATATTTAGGAACCATCTGGATGCAATCGTGTGCCACGTGCTCTAGGATGACCCTGCTTGAGCAGGGAGGTTGGGCAAGATGACCCATTGTGGTCCCTTCCATTTCAGAAAAGGAACATTCCAAAGCTATTGGGATCAATCTCATCATTCCTGCTCTCATGTCCCGTCTTGTCCAAGCAGCAGGAGTTCCTGGTACTATCCGTGCTGCTGACACCTTAGCCTTGCAAGAGCTTCCAGCACAATCAAGGGATGCTTCACCACCAAGCTCTGGTACAAAGGTCAAGTTCTGATAACAGGTTATTGAAGCTGTAGAGCAGGTGCAGAGCAAGCCAGAGGCAGAGAAGTGTGTCACAGCCCGAAGTTGCTGGCTGAGGCTGCTTGTGTGAATGTCCTTCTTTCCCATGGAAGGTATGAAAACCAATAAGATAAGCACCTGTTCTGAGTCCGGGTATGATATGTTTTGAATTGGGCAGTGTAGAGCCCAGCCAACCATACCAGGGGGTGGTTGGATTTTAGCGAATCATCTACCTGGGTTCCTACTATACAAAATGGGAACAGGACAATAAACGGGGCTCGCTCGCTCTCTGCTCGCTACGGACCAAGCTGTGTGCCGTATCTTTATTGCTGCCATTGCGACAGAAGGGGAAAGGGGGGAGGATCATGCACCCAATGGTCGTTTGCTGAAGGACAATCATTCATTTCCGTTCTAATCAAAGTGTGCACAGTGCTCACAGACAATCGTTTTGTCACTTGTGAATGTTTTCTCAGTAAGTTGTAATATCATTAACTGTGTGTCAAGAATAGTCACTTTTATAATGCCACTCATGCTTCTGGATGTAAGTTTGTCTTTGATAGTTTCATATCAACTTCTCAATTACATGAATGCCCATTGTATTTAAGGGCATAAACTGGATGTGTAGAATTCCAGACGGCCAATATTTTCTGTACCTTTCAGCTCAGAAAAGAATATACTACTGGAAAACATACAGCTTTGTAAAGATAAGAGGGTTTTTCTTTCATTACTCCACAGAGGATAAGGATTTTTTTTTTTTTTTACAAGTAAGAATGAGGCTGAAAGATGGCTTGAAAACTAATGAAGCACTGATAGAACTCCTGGAAGAGTTCCCAATGCTTCCTTATTGGCTACTACAGTATATAAAAATCTAATGAACCACAAAATGATGGTGGAGAAATCCAGTCTACTCAGACTGGCTTCTGGACACTGGAATACTATAAGGGCTCATCACAGTCATTATGGAGAATATAATAGGTGGAAAATTGCATGATTATGAGATTATTAAATTCCACTTTCCTTTACTGTTTCTAGATTCAGCAAAGGTTTTTTTGCATGTTTCATTTTCAGATGTTTTCCTGTATTACTGTAATTAATGTACTCTCATCTAGATACAAAAATTTATGAATATGAATACATTTTTGTTAAGCATGTATTAATATCAGTATATAGATGTATTAATAGATTTTTATCTAATTAATATAATATACTGAATTATAAATAATAGTTATATTTCTGGGATTTCTATTACACAGTATCTGGATGCTGATGCTACAGGCACTTCGTTTATTTTTTCTTACCCTGTCCAATGCTGATATCATCATACCATCTTGTCCTTAAGAACTCAATCAAACTTTGCCTGAGTCTGTTTCCCCAGACCACTGGGGAAACTGAGAGCCAAGCACGTTCCAGCTCTGTGCGACAACACAAATGGAGCTGACGCACCGGACATGACAGAAAAAAAGACCAATGGACTGCAGCTGAGGGTCATCTGCTGAGAGACAATCCAAATAAAAGACACCAGCTGGAAGGTCCTCGCAGTGACACTTCAGCCAGCTGACCACCCATTACCGGGCATGACTCACCTTTTTGTCACTGGGGACTCACAGCAGACACCCGCCGGGATCAAAGTCTCCCCTGAGCTCACTACGGTGGGCCCGGAGGAACACTACATCCTACTGGTGCAGTGTGCCCATCCTCCCCACTTCCTACCTAAGGGCCAGGTCATCGCCCAGGCCATTCCATTGCCAAGGCTTCTGCCAACAGACAGGACAATACCCACTGTCTGTTGGACAGAAGTGGTAGGAAGTGACAACCTTTGAGAGGTTCCCTGAACCCTTCAATTTGGTCACAGTTTCAGCCTATGCGGCCAGAGTAAATATGAGAGCCAAAGGAGCTCTCCTAAAAGAAATTTCAAATCAAAAAATTTACAACTTGCTTTTGAAACTGATCCATTTAATTTCCCACCAAGAGCAACCATTTTATGTGATGCATGTCAGGTCACACACAGAGCTGCCAGGGGGTATTGCTGAAGGCAACCAGAGGGCTGACATTCTAGCCTCTCTGGCAGAGCTCGTAAAACTCCCCTCAGTATTTGAGCAGGCGAAGATCAGCCACGCCCTGTTCCATCAAAATGTGCCCGCCTTGGTCCGCATGTTCCACCTAACACGGAACCAGGCAAAGGCCATCATGGTAACATGCCCCAGCTGCCAAACTTTCCAGCTTTCATCTCTTGGCAGCGGGGTGAATTTGAGGCATTAACAGTGGAGAGGTGTGGCAGATGGATGTGACACATTTTTCTGAATTCAGCAGATTAAAATATGTCCACATATCCATAGATACCTTCTCTGGGGCCATGTTTGCCTCCGCCCATGCTGACGAAAAGGCCAAGGACATCAAAACACACCTTGTCCAGGCCTTCGCCATACTAGGCATGCCTAAAGAGATTAAGACTTATAATGGGCCTGCCTACACTTCAGCTGAATTCCAACTCTTCTGACAACAGTGGGGGATTCTCCACACCACTGGGATCCCCCACTCCCCAACCAGGCAAGCTGTTGTCGAGAGGGCCCGTCAGACACTCAAGTGGGTCCTCCTACAACAGAGCAGTACCACCAAGACCAACTCACCTGTGTTCAGGCTGGACAAAGCACTATTCACAATCAGTTTTTTAAATCACACATTTGAGGAGCCCAAGCCACCGGTTTTCAGACATTTTAAAAACTCTGGTCAAAGAAAACTGAAAGAAAACCTGGAGGTTTTAATAAAGGACCCTGAAACCCAACAGGTCCAAGGACATTTCTGCCTCATCACCTGCAGCCATGGGTACGTGAGCGTGTCCAGCCCCTAAGGGTTGAGGTGCATTCCTGCGAAATGGGTCAAGCCCTATGTCACCTGTGCGGCTTCACCAACCAATGACATTCGAACATCAGTGTGGAGGCACAGGCGCAGGAAGAACCCCCCTTAAGTTTTCCTTGTATGATTTACTCAGTGCATTTGTTGTTTTGCCCCATCTATTCATTTCGTGAGTTAACTTCTGTATGTTTTGTTTTAAACCTAGAAATGGCCCGCCACCTACTTGAATCAGTCATCCGCCTCATCCTGACAACCAGCCTGGTGGTCTTCCTGACCTGCATCCCTTTGGGCGGACCATGGATCGTTCCCCAACCAAGATCCAACGTCTGGACACTCCTAGCCAAGTTGCTGGGGCAGGACCACATCTGCCTCAGCACATTGGACCCTGGCAACCCTATGTTGACCTGCCTGGTGGGGATCCCTCTTAATGCCTCTGAGTATCCCTCATCTATTTCCTCCCTGCGCGATCTAATGAATAGGCAAACCCATTGGATTGTGGCCAGGTCCTTTGTCACGTGTATAAAATCCCAGTTAAGAACCCACTTCTCTTGTGGAGGGACTGGGCAAAGGACCTTCCCAAATATTCTGCAGAGACTGCCAAATTTGAACTCCTTGGTTCTGCCAATGCCCAATTTTGTGTCCAATTTATGTTCACCCCTAAATACCAGAAGGAGTTGTATGTCAATGTTGCCCAGTACAAACAAAAATACCAGGGCACAAAATGGTGCAAAAACATCGCCCATGTCCCGATGGCATCAACACTGGACAGTGCCCCCCGTCAACTACCCAAGGGCCTGTTCCTCATTTGCGATGGCCGTGCTTGGGCAGGCATCCCTTCTTGGAGGGCTGTGCACTTTGGGGCGGTTGACCCTGTTTATACCCAACATGTCCCAAATTCTTAATTGGCAGAACAAATCCCAATTCGCTCGCCAAAAACGTAGTTTCAATGACCTGGACGAACGTTGCAAGTCCGAAATTTTCCATTGGTCTCACCTCCACCGTACCACCGTGTCTGTTTTCCTGCCCTGGGTGGCCGCGGTGAAGGCTCTAGGGAAATTGGGCACCCTAGAGTTTTGGGTACTGGAACAGGCCAATTTAAAGTCATCCGCCATAAGTGACCACCTAGCAGACAAGGAAATAACCAGAAAGGCAACATTGCAGAACAAGGTGGCCATCAACTACCTGCTGCTCCTTCACCACCACGAGTGCCAGGAGTTCGAGGGCTTGTGGTGTTTCAATCTACCGTCGAGAGCCCTAGACATCCGCCAGACCATCAAAGGGATTCAGGACTTGGTTCACCAAGTCAAAGAAGAGTCTAAAAGCTGGCTGGAAGACCTCCTGTCAGGATGGGGACTCTCTGGGTGGTGGGCCTCCCTAGTTAAAGACCTTTGTCTCATTTTGCTTGTTCTACTGTTAATTTGCCTAGCTTTCTGTGTTATCAAAAGGATCCTTGTCAATTTTTTTCTAAATTTATTTAGTAAAAATAGGGGAGATGTTGCGGTGGCCCAGCCCACCTTAGGGCTGAGTGACAT